>OY744552.1:21868396-21883396 GCA_963556195.1 Sepiola atlantica | reverse complement strand
AACAAAAACATTAAAGACTCCCGGGCAACGCTGGATCGGGAAAGCTAGTTATTTATAAACCAAACGAAGTTATTACCCGTTTGTTAGCAGACTCATCCACGGTAATCGATCTTTTGATCCCAAAGTAGCATAAAATATTCGACCAATACCCGGTAGACTTACCTCTTGGCAAAAATAGTCAGCATTCTGTCTGAAGTCAGGATTTCTGGGGTCCATCACATCGGAGTTTCCCGAGAAGTTGTACATTGTAAATGTCACGTTCGCTGCAATACTATCTTTAAAGAAATCAACAAAGAAAGTGATAATGACTAAGAATATAATTAATCAAAATCAAAATGCAGATGAAAATAAAAATGAGGGGAAAACCTTTACACAGATGTTTCATTTCCATATCTATATACAAAGTTAGACATGTAAATATCTTTATATGTACAGGATAATCTCCTAAACTAATGAACGGATCATTATGAAGTTTGCAATATATATTCTAAGCAACAAGGTGAGTAACATAAGTACATTATTATTTTTGTAAACTTTAACATTTAGGGATGCATGCATATAAGTTATATATATATATATATATATATATATATATATATATATATATATATATATATATATATATATAATTATTTCTAAATTATATTTACAAATTAACCCATATACACATGTGTTTCATGCCAAACCTGCAATCATCAGTATGCGAAGAGACAATCTCTGCCAGTCACACGGTTCTAAACCCAATACGAAAGTCATATTTTAATCAGTAGTCGGAGCACATACCGATGTGTTCACCACAAGTTGTAGTAGGTATGAAGGGTGTCTCGCCTTTTACTAGCCATGGTGGTGTGGCCTCCTCACCCCTCAAACAGTCAGACATAGACAACCTCTCCAATTGCTGTTAGTTCCTTCAGACAGAAATTGGAGAGGTTGTCTATGATAGTTTTTTTGTGATTCTGAAATCGATCCAACTTCTTTTTATCATTCCAGGTGTTATTCCTGGCTCTGGCATTTCTGGTTTGATCAGGTTACTTTGAACTATATTCAAAATCCAGTGAGCCTCTTGATTACATGGTCCTTCATTTTCACACAGAGGCCTCCAGTAGTTTTATGGCGTTTCTTTTCTACAGCTATTATTTATCTTATAAGATTCCTGTAATAAATCTCTAATTTGATTTGAATTGTTTATTTCCCATTTTTGCTTTTGTTTATATTCTTTTGGCAATTTCTGGTGTCTTGCTTCCTAGCTCTTTCGCAACGTTTTTAATTCATTCTATATTTGTCTGATATTTAGAACTGAGACTGCAGATGGTGTTCTTAAGCCGACCCCGCACTGTGCGAGTTGCAAGGAATTGTTTGATCTGGGGCAATTTTTTTCTGCATAGGTAAACTTGCTTTTGAAGTTTCAGTTTCCAAGGTGGTGTTGTTCTTGATGCTCTGGACCTCCATTGGTTTTGGAATTGAGGACGTGTTTTCCTAGTAATGTATAGTCTTACAGCATAAGTAACCTGGTTCAGTTATGTGACAAATATGTTAACTGGCAAAAGTCTATGGAAAGCGATGTTTGTTCTTTTGATTACTGCCTTGGTAGCTCTTGATGGCTTGAATCTTAGGCAGTTGAGATCTTTCATCTGGCCTCACCATCTGGACTTCCTTAATGCTGTTACCAAGTTCTTACTCCAAGTATAACTCTTTATCATCTGGCTCAGGCAATTCCAGAGGTGATCGTGGTTGTTCAGGTGAAGGTGTTGGCCATGGTCTCCGTGATAGATGTGACGAAGAACTAGGGTCCAGTGAGTGGGTACCTGGTGATTGTAAATAAACAGCTGATGGTCGTGCAAAACATGTCGAGGAGCCATTTGATAAATCGGAAGGTTATCTATGGTCGGTGGTCATGGGCCTAGACTGTTCGCCTGGATCCACGAGTGAATGGTGATGTGGTGCTGGCTGTGCTCGTGATGTAGTGTGTTGATCGATGATGAAAATTTTGATGGTACTTTCCAGTGGATACTTTTGGTTCCTATAAGGGCTGCTATTTCTGATCTCATAGTCTTACTCAGCCTCATTAAACACCTTGGCCTTCATGCTATTAGACCTTTGGCATGTTATTTTTAGATGGACGATTATTTTCTGTAAACGTTTAACGTAAAATGATCACATATTTCCTGAGCATCACTAATTTGTTTAAAAAAAATGTTATTGAAAGAATTCGCATTTATCAATGTGTAGCTTTAAGCCGGATTCTTTCATTTAAAAAAAAAATCACATGTTCCACGTTTCGTTTTCGATTTACACTTTTTATAAAAAAGTGTCTAAAAATGGTTTTACAATCTTCCATTTTCAAAGGGCTCTAAAATTAACACAAGTTAAGGTCAACGTTAGGATTAGCGTCGAACAAATTGCGATAAAAATGTTTAATTTCTATTTTTTAAAGATTATGATATTATGAACCTTTTGGAGTTAAAATCTTTTTAGTATTACGCATGAACTCTGAAGAAAAACACTTTTTTAATGAGTATTATTGGCTTATTTCCAAGATGGCGGCATGATATGCCGCCATCTTGGAGATACTAGCATATTTACTCATTTAAAAAGTGTTCTTCTTCAAAGTTTATGCGTAATACTAAATAGATTTAAACTAAAATACGTTCATCATGTCATAATAAAAAAAAACATTTTTATCGCCTATACGTAATTTTTTATCGCAATATGTACCCGACGCTAATCTCAACATTTGCACAAGTTAAATCATTTTAAACTTTCTTTCCTAAGAGTACACTCTGAACAGAAACGTAAGTATACTATATCTGCAAACAATTTGATATGTTCTAACTGTCGAAACATGAACAACTCAATATCGACACAATCTTTCGAGACAGCGTGATAGTATACAGAGATATATAGATTATATTAAATACCTCCTTGATCCCAATCAGGTGTGACTGGGGCCGCTGTGGTGGGCGGGGCTGACGTTGTCCAATCAGAAATGTTAACAGACATCCAGGTTTGAGTGATGTTATCCAACAAGATGTTCATGTCTCCGACAAGGCGAACATTTTCGAGCATTTCCGATCTTCCAAATGGATGACGTCGACCGAATACCCGTAACAATCGTTCGACATCTCCAGTAATGGCGTCCGCCCTGTCTGTACCGGTGAACACGAGGATGAAATTCATTTTCGACGGATTTTCGCTGGAATATAAAAGAAAAAAAATTCATGTATTACTATTTCTCTTTAAAAATATCACTTATTTATAGTTCTTTACAAACTTAGTTACTGCTGTTTATCATTCCGTAGCATTCAATACAACTTAACACTTTATAAAAACAACTTATAAAATTATCCGGAAATATTTTTATAGGGGAGCAGCCACGATTATCACCGGTGGCCAGTTAACTTCCGATTCTGAGTGATTCGCTCCTAAAGAGATCAATGTGGGATTTTAAACTTTGCTTAACGTAAGGAATATTGTTATATAGCATAATGCATCAAGTGACTCAAGTGCCAATGAAAAATGAAACAATACGAGTTTGTCTTTTAAAACAGGATACAGACATAAAAGTCCTAAAACACATGAGCCAAATAGTAAACGGGTGAAACGATCAAGTTATCACAGCCGGGAACTCCCAGGCAGCTAAAACATTTCATTATGGTCATGTTCTACTGCTCTCAGAATTTGTTATGATATAACATCAAAGTAAGACTTATTTACATCACATAACCTGTACATTCTCTATCATTTGTCTGCCCTGGCAATTCATGTTTATTTCGATTGTGTTTAGTAATATTTAACAAGCGACACTTTGGTTAGCAATTACGTTCGTTATTTTGTAATTTTCTTGTGTTATTATGTCCAACTTACGCGAGAAATTATTTATATATATATATATATATAAATATATATATATATATATATATATTGATATATATATATATATATTGATATATATATATACATATATATAAATATGTATTGTAACAATGTTTGCTTATATATATATGTTTGCTCATATATATATATATATATATATATATATATATATATATATATATATATATATATACACATTGTCCGTTTTATATAACATGAATAGGTTTTTTGTCGCATAGCTGTTAGAGGTTGTCCAATTGGTTAGAACACTCGGATCTGTGTTAAAAGTGACTCGTGTCCGGTGGTTCGAATCATCCGACTGGCTTAGCAGTTATCTACCACCATGATGATCCTATTAGGATGAAACATATATACATATGTGAATAATAATGACAAAATATTATAAATAGAAATAACAGATATAATTTATGAGCACTTATCACATGGCCTAATGGTATGAGCAACCGACTGTCAACTGGATGGTTGAAAGGTCCTCTCTCTGACTAGGGAGAAGTTGCTAGTGTAACCGCACTCAAAAACTGTGATACAGCTAAACCGTCTGTCTGTGGATGACGCACACACACACACACACACACACACACACACACACACACACACACACACATATACATATATATATATATATATATATATATATATATATATATATATATATATATATATATATATATATGTATATCTAGGCAGCATCTTCTCTTGCAGGCAGGTATTGTTGAATATAAGAGACAACTCATGTCTAGATATCCTTTGGTAGATCGTTTCAATAGTTCGAATTAGGATCTTAATTTCGGAGGGGAATTGGCTGATGAATTTGCCATAGTTTGGATTTGTCTCCCAAGTACTTTCGGACCCATCTGGGTCCATATTCGGGGGAATTAGATTAATCAGGTATAGACCATGTGTTAGTATTTATAGAAGGTTTTTGACGGGAATTATGTACTAAGTTCGAAACTATATTTGGAGCTATAAACATTTTAGAATATTATTACTGATATTAAAGTTAATTCTATTAATTAGTTTTTTTTTGGTTTTTATATATAGGACTTCTAATATATAGAGTTTTTGTTTGTTAGTACTAAATTCTAAGATTTTGATATTTTCTACTAAGGGTTTTCTGAATTCCGATCGGGGGCAAGAAACTCTTAGTAGAAAATGTGTATGTGTTGGGTCAGTATTTCTTAAATATATTCTGAAATATTTAATTTCTTAACGTTGATATAGGTAATTGAAACAGGGTCGACTGACCTGTAACTGTTAATAGCACATCGATGAAGACGAGATGCCATTTCTGGAGAGTTGACCATAAGCTTGTTCAGCTGAAGAAAAGAGAGAAAAATGAATCAATTATTATTACAAAAACATTCTTTAACTTTTAGTTCCCTCAAACAAGGCATATTACCATTGAGATGTACCGGTGATTAGGGCCAGATTTATAAGGGTGTTTTATAGCAAGATGTTTGTTCACATTACATTAAAATTTATGCACGTTGGCACAGTCGGGAAACAAGTAGCAAGGAGGGAATTCCAAAGACAAGCGGCCCGAGGATAGAAGCTGTTTGAGTAGAAGGTTTCCGGCTTCTGGGGATCTCTACTAAATTTATAGAGGAGCAGTTAACTTCCGACTTGGGACTACTTGCTCCGAACGGAATGTATAAAATCTTTCTGAAAATTAAAAAAAACAAACAGAATATCTTCTAAATTCGGGATAACCAGATAAATGAAACATGGGTATCGTCAATGGACACAGTAATATCAAGTATATAAATACAATAATATATATATATATATATATATATATATATATATATATATATATATATATACAGGGTGGGCAAATATAAGGGTCCTATTTTTAAAAATTCATAACTTTTTTATTTATTGATTTAAAAAATTTTTTTTTTTAGAATAAGTAAAGGACCCCTTCCGGAGCAAGCATGAGCCGTATTAGCCCTAAGGAACGTACCCTCATTTAGAAAACATTATTTTTGCTTAAAAAACTCAAAACAGTGTAAAAAACAATACTTTAGTTTTTGTAAGTTTTAAGAAGTGTTTTTCGGCTAAAATTTGTTTTGTTTATTTCAAAAAATCTCGGAAGGGTCAGTCTACACACACATAAAGTTTGGTGAGTTTAACTTTTATTTTGTGGAAGTTATTCAAATTCAAGTTAATCAAATTTAAAGATAGGACCCTTATTTTGGCCCACCCTGTATATATATATATATATATATATATATATATATATATATACATTAAGCTACTGCGTTCTACTCATGTTTTAAGCACTGTTCAAGTAAATACTGAAAATCTATACACAGTATATTATCTCATCTCATAATATTACACGTGTATATATGAAATAACAATAATTATATATACAGGGTGGTCGCTAAAAATGCAGGAAATTTGATCAAGGGCTTCAATTCAATTTCTTCAGCAATCTACTCCTGATTTCATTGCACCCGAAGATTGACCCTCAAAAAGCACATGCTTAAATATTATGGATTACTGTTTGTAGCTTGTTATTAGCAGAAACTCAGAAATGTCGAAGCGAAAACGTACTTGGCAAGAGCTTGGAATGATATCCCACAGGTTACTCTTCAATACGCCACGCGAGCTTGGATTTCAAGATTAAGAAGTTTCTATGAAGTGCACGGACGACATTTTGAGCATATGTGAGTACATTATAATATTAGTCTCTGAAAAACTTCATAAAAAACTTTGTAATAATTTCCAATTTCCCGCTTTCCTAGCGATCACCCTACACACACACACACACACACACACACACATATATATATATATATATATATATATATATATATATATATATATATATATATATATACATATATATATATATATATATATATATATATATATATATATAGCAATTAAGCTACACAGAGGCTCCCGCGTTTCATCACCGGGAAAATCTTCAGGCTAAAACACCTAGCTCTACTTACGTATCGAGCACAGTTGAAGTAAATACTGAAAATTGATAAATAAAAAATTATATCTCCTTATAAAATGTTATGTGGATACATGAAATAGTAATATATATATATATATATATATATATATATATATATATATATATATATATATATATATATAAGAATTCCCCTTGCAGAATAGTTTTGCACCAAATTCATGTCTCATTACGAAGATTAAACTCAACATACAATGCTATTAAACCTTATGTCTAGACTCCTTATTCAAATTCTGATCAAATTCCATTACACGATTTTGAGTCTAGAAAATGTCTAAAATTGAAGCTTAAAGGGTCGAAAGAAGAAACCGAAAGAATGTTGATTAATTGGTATCCAATGTACTATCGGTGAAATTTAATCCAAATCTGAAATATTTTCATTCCTTGAATATATAAAACTAAATGTAACCCACATCATGACCCTTTACGCCTACCAACTTTGTTCCAAAATTTATCTTTTATTAAACGTTTTCTTCATTAGTTGCAGAATACGCACTAACATGGCTGAGTGTTCTCCAAGTTCTACGATCTTGGGCCAAGGTGTTCACTTGGTTTATGTTCATGTTCGTCCATTCACATTTTCTTTTGTCTACCTTTCGACCAGCTTCCTTATATTATGCCTTCAACGCATATTTTGCATAGCCCTACACTGGAAATCTTAGCGTGACCAAACAATCTCATGACTTTACATTTGATGACAGAGGATATTGACAGGATGCGAATGAGCTTTCGCAACTCTGCGATACTGATGTGATCAGATAGTTTAGGATCAGTAATGAAGCGCGTGATGTGGCTTTGGAAAGTTTCTACTTTCTGACATAATTTTACAGTCCAGTTGACACATTCAAATCCGTAAAATACTACAGGAAGAGCATATGCGTTATAGATTTTTGCTTTGATTTTGTATGGTATGCGTTTAGGGCGGTTTTGTTTCTTGTCAAGGCGGCTCAACTTAAGCCGATTCTGTTATTTACATATGTTTTTGCCCGTCGTTAGACGAAGACAGATTGTGCACACGGTAAGCAAACCCTGTAACTTGTTCGATTTGTTGGCCGTTGATGTTGATGTTCAGAGGAGTTTGATCAGTAATTATGCATTTAGTCTCGAGCGTGTTAATAGAAATGCAAACTTCTTTCGAGATCGTTTAATTAGTTTAGGAGTGAATCCTATGTATAGAAATATTTAAACATATTCACATATCTAACTTTATATAAATAGAGATTAACGGATGACAATCTACTTAATCTTTAAAACTTCATTAATCGTGTTGTGCTCTCGACCTTGTGCCAAATTGCTGTTATCATTACCGAAATATTAAACTTCACAAATTGTTATTCATACCTTGGTCCCAGACTGAGCGAATGCCTTCTCTGTATTATTCATACATAACTCGACATACACCTGTTGGAAGACAGTGGTCATTTATTCACCGTGATCTTCGTTCCAAATCACTGGCTAGTGAGGGGAAGAGAGGAAAAAGATCGAAATCACTAATTAGTTATATCTTGTTAGCCCATATCATTTCACACCCGACGTCCAACGGAATTTATCACCCTCATTCTTTGGGTCATGTGATGTCGTATCCGTTTTTAGTACCTTCCGAAAGCCTAAGCAATTTTCAACTTGGGATCATCAAGTTGACCTCTGCTAAGTTCCATGTTATGTTATTGTCAACTAACTAAATTATATACTAATGGATCTACTCGCTTAATATCTAACAACCAGTTCTGGGATTTGAAAATTAAATTCTCATTTTCTTCTCTATTTGGATGTCAACCTTGAATGGATGCGTGGGACGTGCCCCATTGCTCCTCCCTTTTATCCTCACCACATTTTCTTTATGCACATTTCTTTACTTACGTTATTGCAGAATGCGTTGGATTTAGCAATAAATTTCTCGTTGCTCGGGTCTGCGAAGTTCGTAGGGCGGGAGAAATTATACAATAAAAGACTGATGTTGTTAGCCAGGCCATCTAGAAATAAAAATGTATTTGAACATAAATATATTATCAAACGACAATCTATCTATATGCATATGATGCTTTTTGGAATTTGTTGTTGTTTTTTGTGCGCAAATAGAAACATGTGACTCGTTGACAAAAAGGGTTAGGCAAATTACACATTGATCAGGTGGTATTTCTTACGATGTCAATACCCGAGTTCGAATCTCATGTTAGAGTAAAGGATTGAAAAAAACTTTGTACGTGTTTTAACAATGTAAAGAAATGAACATACCATAATAGCATAAAAACATTACATACATTTTCTGTAGATACAAAACTACTCGGGTTCGGGTGTTGACTTGTTGTTTATTGAAAAGACAAGAACAGACACGGGAAACATCAGAAAGGCGAGTTGCTTTGTATGGGTATATGTGTGTGTAAGAGAGAGAGAGAGAGAGAGAGAGAGAGAGAGAGAGAGAGAGAGAGGGGGGGAGAGATGGAGAGAGAGAGATAGATAGAGATAAATATATATATATATAGAGAGAGATAAAGAGAGAGAGAGAGATAGAGAGATAGATAGATAGAGAGAGAGATAAAGAGATAGATAGAGAGAGACAGAGAGAGAGAGAGAGAGAGAGAGATAGAGAGAAATATATATAGATAGAGAGATAAAGAGATAGATAGAGAGAGACAGAGAGAGAGAGAGAGAGATAGAGAGAGAGAGAGAAAGAGAAATATATATATAGAGAGAGATGGAGAGATAGATAGAGAGAGAGAGAGAGAGATAGAGAGAGATAGAGAGAGAGAGAGAGAAAGATATATATATATATATATATATATATATATATATATATATAGAGAGAGAGAGAGAGAGAGAAATGGAGGAAGAGAGAGAGAGAGAGAGATGGATAGCTGGTCATGCTACACCTAGTTACATTGTGCGCGCCCACCCGTTATTGGAGAACGCAACCCGGACACATTCGGCTTGAATTCTCGCCAGCTAAGAGATCGAATAATCTTCGACCGGAAGTCACATAGTTTCATCGACTTCCGTCTGGGGTCACTTTTGAGCCTTAAAAGTGTCACTCAAACTTTTTGATTGAAACACGGCCCTCATTAGCTAACCCTTTTATTGGCTAGACAGAGTTCAACATCGATTTTGACATCTCGTTGGTAATGATCTTTTCTCTTCCTTTCAGTTCGTTTCACGCAAGAGACGTTGCTAATTTATCCCTACTCTATCGTTTTTTTTTCATGGAAGGTGCTCGACTGAGCTTCAATCACTTGTTGTTCCGTGTAAGACATTCGCCGCAATAACTTGTCTTTCTATCACAACGGAAAAAACTTATTTTTTTCCCGTGTGCATAGCATCAGGAAGAATTCTCACGAGTTGAGCTTCTTCATAAGAACTTCCCCTTCTGTGGAACACATTACAACGGAACTGTTTCCCCACAGATTACAACATGGTTTACTTCAAATCCAATGTCAACAGATTCCTGTCATGAACCGTCCCAACAAGTGTTCGAACTCGGTCCATTCCATCAACCATTCTTAATCCTCTCATCATGTTCTTCATCTGCCAACTGACAATCATTTCATCTCATTAACTCTCATCTTTGAGTAGCTTTTGGCCTTAATAAGTGGCGACCCGTCTATATACTATTAAAGATTTATTACGTTTTTGGAGTTTATCTGTTCGTATACAAATAGAAACATGTGATTGGTTGGCAAAGAAAGGAATAGGCAGAGTACACATTACTAAGGCAGTAGGTTTTACGATGTCAATATCCTCGACTGGCTTTTAGCCTGGATAAGTTTTTACCTTTCTAGTAAAAAGAAAAAGCTTATGAAGTAGTTATTGTTATAAAAAGCATTTTGTTACCAACGATTATGATAATTTAATTTCAACCGAGAAAGGTGATCCTGTGTTACCCGGGTGGTGGTAAATAATATAAAACATATAATGCATAGTAAGAATTGTGATTTATGATATGTTTCTCTTAATTTAATTAATTCAATTATTTATTTTATATATTTCTTATATGACACAATCACGTTGACACACGGGTTCTTGCTAGATCACTAAAGTTAAGCGACGTTAAATCTGACAGGCATCAGATGGGTGGCCAATTGGGTATACTAGGCGCTGTATGTCATCTCCCCATATCTGATATTCCCTAGAAACTTACTCAGTAGGTATACGTTTATTTTTATCGGCTGTAATCACGTTGACACACCGGTTCATGTACGATCGCCGAACTTAACAGACGGTGAGACAAGTTAGTACTTAAATGGGTGACCATTTGGGAATGGCTATTTGGTAATATCCGGTTCTAGTAATCTTGTAAATCGAGGGCGGGTAAACCAATTGGTAACTACAACGAACAGTGCTGGCTGTTAACCGTGACCTGCGCCCACCATACACTGGCTGGCAATAACAGATCGATTTAAAATTTAAGATTTTTATTTAGATGAACTAAATATTTATTTGTATTATTTGTACTATTCGAACTACTGTTCTCATCTTGGATGTAATTCTTACAACGTTTTGGCCGGTGTAACCTCCGTCTCGTCGAACTGGAGAATCTGTATTTCGAATTTGAGAATTTGTACAGAACTTTCAACGGAACCCTTTACTTAATCCACGGAGGTAGTTTGATCTTGTTCCCTCAGTCATAACCTGGTAGAAGTCTTAAGTAATTCCATGATAAATGCCAGTATACTGAAATCATATGCCCTTAATAGGTTTGGTAGTTTGGTAGTTTTGTTTTACGGCATATCAACCCTTTTTGGGTTATTTAATGCCGAATCTGGTCATTATAGTAAAAGTTTTTATGCTTCAAGTTCTTTATATCTTCAAATGTTTAATCATCGTTTTTGGTTTGGTAGTTTTGTTTTACGGCATATCAACCCTTTTTGGGTTATTTAATGCCGAATCTGGTCATTATAGTAAAAGTTTTTATGCTTCAAGTTCTTTATATCTTCAAATGTTTAATCATCGTTTTTGGTTTGGTAGTTTTGTTTTACGGCATATCAACCATGTTTGGGTTATTTAATGCCGAATCTGGTCATTATAGTAAAAGATTTATGCTTCAAGTTCTAAAAATAAAATAAAAAAGGGGAGGGAGAAAGGGAGAGGGGCTGTTGTTTTTGTTTTTGGTTTTGTAGAACATAATTAAGTTTTACAAAAAAAAAAAAAAAAAAAAAAACGTCAATGTAGGTGAATTTCGTCTCAGGGAGCCACAGGGCAGCCTGATCTGATATCACCAGGCCCTTAATAGGGTTAAGATGAAAATTCATATACACTAAATGTACAAAAGCAAGGAAATTCCCAAATTAATCCTATTAAGGGCATATGATTTCAGTATACTGACATTTATCATCGAATGTCACTACTTTTGTAAAGGCTATGCTTCAATACAATGGTCATTTTAAAGGTTTTTGGGGAATTTTCTGGAAAACTAAGGTATATTGTGAACTGAAATTAAAATGCCATCAACTAGACCCTAGAACCTCTATCTCTGCCAAAAATCAGCTGAATCCATCAAATAGTTGATGAGATACAGAGTGGCACATACGTACGTACACACAGATAACATGATTTCATGATTGAACTTTCTGGATCTCTGGGTTGCCTTGACTAATGATGCTGAAATTCTACACACTTATAGAACCTATCAAATTAAAATTTTGTGCAAAGTTTGAACTAATTTGGTTTATTGGTTTTTGAGTTATGATTGATCAAAACATGAGATTTCCAGCATAGGCCATTTTTGAAGTCTATTAAGGGATAGAGCGCTCTCGCGCCTCCCTTGATTCATAATTGTACTCTAAGTATTACCCGTAATGAGGATTGAACCTTCAACTTCCAGACAACTGCCACTTAGAACTAATTATATTTAGCACTTTTATCCGTTGCGCCATCGGTTCTTGCGATTTAAACGAGACGCACTCCAAGAAGGTCGGAGATTACAGAGTCCGAAACATTGTAAAAATAACATCAAAGATGAGAAAAATAGTTCGAATGGTTCAAATAATACAATTTATCAATCCTCATCTGAAATATTCCGAAACATAAATAATTCTTGTTTTTTTAATGAATTCTTGCATTGTAAAAAGCAGCAGCTGTTGTTACGTATCGACTATCGATTGGACAAAATCTTTAATCAGCAGTTTCTTTCAACCAATCAAAGAAGCAAGAACATTTACCTCGAATTCCAGCACGTACTATAAAAAACAAAGACACGGATTTCTTTCCCTTTATTCACTTTCTTTCAGAGACAATACTGGTTAGGGTTACTGGTGCGTACGGCACATTCTGTCCAGGTCCTTTGGAACCGAAATGCCCTCGAAAGACGGAACGAGACATTTTCACCAACTATTAAACATAGCCACAGCAAATACACGCTGCCCACCAAACGCACAGAGACACAAGTTAATACATACACTCTCTCACTTGCAAAACGGGCACGCTAATGTACACATACATCTACGTGCCTATTCTATTTACACACAAGTAAATGCACACGGCGCCAACCGAAATGAACTCGTGTACTCAATTTCTCCTTATAGACTAAACACTGTCTTTCACTCGGAACGTTCCTTGGACTCTCTGAACTCTCAATCTTTACCAACCTTAATTTTTTTATTGTCTTAACAAGTTGCCAATAAAAAATTATTAATTTACATGGATAGATTTTGTCCTATTTTTCTTTTTATAATGTTTTTTCTCAACAGCATAATAAATCATTATATTAACACGGCGCACTAACATTTTTTCGTAACCTTATAATTATTGAAAGTTCACCTTTGAATAGGGACCACTTTAAGCTAGTGTCGACATAACCGTTCGCACATTGTTCGAACGATTGTTCAAAGGCCGAAAAAACACGACCACCATCCTCACCGATGAGGAGCGGGCATGATGATGACGGGGATGATGAAGGATTTATTATCTTTAAAATCATTTTTTTTAACGTAGTTCACCCCAAACAAGGCAGGCCGCCACTGTAGACGTAAGGGGCTACTGAGAAGAAAGAAAAGGGGAGAAGGTTGGGGGGGGGGGTCAACCTAAACTGGGATCTGCACATCGAGATGTCTGTTTACATTAATTTTTAAATTTCTGCATGTCAGTACTGTCGGGGTAACAGGGGGCAGGAAGAGAGTTCAGAGGTCAGCAGCACGAAGGAAGAAGCTATTCGAGCAGAAAGCTCTCCGGCATCTGGGGACCTCCACAGTGAATGGATGGGATTTAGTTGATTGTCGAGTTGGTCTAGTGAATTTACGTCGAAGGAGCGGGGAAGAGAGAAAAATCTACAAGGAGAAAAATTGTTATGGGACAGAATTCAAAACTGTTAAAACTGTCAATTCATAGGTACAGGTTGAATAATTATACATTAGTACAATTTATTATTGAAAAAAGAAGATTATTATAAGCAATTTTTTCATATTAGATCACTAAAAATTCTCAGTTTTACCTCCATGTGACGCCCATTCACGTGTGGTAGTCAGAATTGATGTGGTCGTTGTGTGCGGCTCGAGTGTGGTTGTCCATTCTGAGACCATAATTGCTGTTAAGCTTGCATCGGACTCTAACAGAAGAACATTTAATTCGCCAAGGGTTCTAATATCTTTCCCGGAAATGAACAACGGACGTGGACCGAATCTACGGATGATATCAATTACGGCATCCGGCAAGGAATTCGCTTCGTCGGTACCATTGAAAACCAGGAGAATTTTGACGATTTCGAGCGAAGGACTGAAAAAAAAAATGAACACTAATAAGATATATTTGAATGGCTACCGTAAAGCAATAGTCTGCAAGCTGTACATAGAAACCAATTTATATATCTCTCTCCGCCTTCTCTCTCATATATATATATATATATATATATATATATATATATATATATATATATTTGGTACAGAAAAATTAGTACAACATTCGTACCGTCGGTTTCAAGCTCGGAAAGTCTTAGCCATCCGGCTCTCTTCAGCTTTTGTTGAGATGACAACAGAAGACTTTCCGAGTTTGAAACCGACGGTACGAATGTTGTACTAATTTTTCTGTACCAAAATAAATATATATATATATATATATATATATATATATATATATATATATATATATATATATATATATTTATGTTTTGTAGTCAAACCTCCAGTGTTTAA
>OY744552.1:21838396-21863396 GCA_963556195.1 Sepiola atlantica | reverse complement strand
CATAAAGGAGGATGCTTCTTATTGGACGATATTTAAAGGTAATTGCTAACAGATGGGTTCATGTTTGAAGTCTAGTTTTTTGTTTCAATGCTCACTATTGGAAAATAACCAACGTTATGAACATATTTTTTTTAAAGTTGGAAATCGACCTACTCTAACATAAATATCAGAACAACACATGCGAAAAATAATTAAATTACCTGAACTGAAGGATATCACATTGAATAAGACGCTGACCCAAATGTTCATCTCTGGTAATGGCGCCATCAAGCTGGATAAAAATAAAAACAAATAATATATATATATATATATATATATATATATATATATATATAATAAAATATGAAACTAAAAGTATACTTTTAGAAGATAGACCTATAGTGAAATAGTTTAAGCTCAATATACGAGATAGAGCAATTATAAAGATAAATGAAAGAAGAAAGATAAATATGTACGAATGACAAATCTATTTCAACTTCGATTGTTCAATGCAAGGTGTACTCGGTAAAAACATGTTTATTTTTCTTTCCTTAAACCAAGGCTTTTCAAAGATTAAAATCTTATCACCAGAGGAATTACATAGATGGATAAGTTGGCAGTGGAAAATCCAAAATTCAAAATTTGAAAAAATATAAAGTAATGAAGAGTAAGAGTGTGCGTGTAAAAAAATATGGAGTCTGTCCAGTTGGTGAATGTCCGTTAAAGAGATGTCAGGTGGAAGGAGATTTAAAGATGGAAAAACGGGTTTCGTGAAGGCAGCGTTGAAAATGTTCACAATGAAGTAAATCCAATAGAAAGATGTTTAGTTCAATCGTAGATGGAACGCACTTATTCGAAATGTAATTTTGAGAATTAGGGCCATTTTAAAATACTTGCGTGGACCGAGAATGAAAGTAGTTTTTCAGAGGTTGAGAATAAGCTGTGTATATTAAACGCAGGCAGTCGGGAATTTAAGTAGTGGCTTCGATCTAGTCTCAGAAAAGCGGCAGCTCGACTTGGGGACAAAGCCAAGTGAAAAAGTGGGGTAAAGTGATAAAGATAAAAGATTAAGAAGGTGGGTGATAGGGTTAGTTAAATCAACTATGACTAATGCTGGGAGCAGAGAAGGGGAAGGGTTTTTTTGGTTACTGTTAATTGCTATTAATCAATAAACCAGGTTCGAGTTGGAGTGGAGTTATCATAAGCTAAAAACAGAAGTGAATTCAGGTCAGTAAGTAAATCATACTGAAAGTGGGGGGGGGGGGTCCCGTAATTAAAACGGATTTTTATACAAACTTATATATAATTCAGAAAATCTAAAAGTGTTCCAATTGGGAGATTAGAGTTCAGATGAATGGAAATCTGGAATTTACGTGTTTAATAATTCGGACAAATCTAGTATTTCATAGTTTAATGTATAAAGACTTTAAAGAATTCCCAGTTAGTTAAATATTAAATGCATGACTAAATAAGAAACTTTAATGTATAACTAAAGTAAGGATTGGGAACAGCGTTAGTCTGCTTGCAACAATTGATCTAGTATAAGGATTATGGGGTAGGATTGGGTTGAATATTGTACCCTAAGTGATGCACTAGTGTGTTGAAATTATAAATAGATTTTAAGGGGGCAAATGGACCATTATAGGAGTAACCAGGGAGCGTAGTTTAAATGTGAGAATAATGGAATCTATGAGAAAAATATTGTCGGTAGAGCGAAGCGTATACAGAGTCGATGGATCGAATAGAAGGGAAATAAAAAAGCAATGGATGAGTGTGTGCGAGGGTTGGCCAATAATTGAAAAAGAGGGGATAGGAATTATAATGTTGACGTAGAAGCGGTTAAGGATTAGTGGATTGGAGGAGAATAATATTAGTTCTCAATTTACATTAAGTGTTATGAGTTAATAGAGTTATTAGGTGTACGCTATGTTATTGGAATGGTTATTTGTAAGGTTGGAAAAGTTCAGAATTAAAAAAATTAACAAATTATAGAATTTAAAAAATAGTCTAATGTTAGAGAGGGGGTTGTTGGCTGGGAGGAGGTGTGTCAGATGGAGTAATGAAATTTATGTATTTAAATTTTCGCTTGTGCCTGCAATTCGAGATAAGTTCGTTTTTAGAGTTAATAATATTTTTGCTTTTAGCTGCTGTCGCTATCATAAATGTTTCTAATGCACATAGTTGGCAGAGAGCGGATCCTGGAGTGTAGGATTTAGACTTTTCTAATATTGCCCAAGTGTATCGCGTATTTTTTGCTGTAAATAAGCAATTTTTATTGTTGTTACGCAATGAACTACATGTATCACTTTATTTGTCGAAGTACCGTGAACAATAAAAATATAGAGAGGCACGCAGGCGCAATAATAATAGTAACGTTCTTATATGTAGATAATATGTAACATATATTTTTTACAATTAATTTAATAATTAATACCCTACAAATAATTGCTGTTTGCTTTAAGTAATTATTGAAAGAAGCATTTTCAACTCACATCTGTTAATGTAAAAAAAAAAGTGTGTGCATCTTCATGATTTTTAACCGGTGAATATGGAAATAAATATTTGATATAAAATTAGTACACAGTAATTCAGGTCGCAGGAAGAGGATTTGGGATGAAGTAACGTTATCTCCTCCGACTCTCTACATGATATTAGAAATGAAGACAAAAATGGTAATATTAATCTACTTTATATATGAGATGATTATCAGTACTTACGTCATTGCAGAATAAATCTCGCTGCCTTATGAATTCAGAAGTCGTCGATGTCATAAGTTCTTCGGACCAGGTCGAGTTTACTAAACGCAACGTCATATTCAAAGCGATGCCGTCTGCAACAATAATGGATGACAAAAAATAGATTTTCTTTAAATATATAATACTACTTCAATACCCGGATGTACAAATATTCCACCTGAGGTTAAAATTAAGAAGAGAATTGAAAATTCCCTTTAGAAGTTAAAGTTTATAATTAGGGCTAGTGTTGGGACGATTATCGGAATCGGGAATCGAAAAAATGGTCATATTTTGGGGTATCGGAATTGGGAAAATTTTAGCTTAATTTCCGATTCTAAAAACGATTTTTTTTGTATGTTTAAAACTTAATTTTCATTGCTGGTTGTAATGATAAAATGATAAATATTTATTGATTTTAAACTACCATTAAAACTAAAATTTATACATCATAGTAACGAATCAAGGTAAAAATGGCACCGAAAAAAATGGCACGGTGAAAATGACACAGACAAAAATGGCACGAGTGGATAAATAGGGAAAAAATGGCACAAGTGAAAAATATAGATGAAAATCTCACAATAGTTTATCAAAATCTTAGATACAATACATAAAGGAAAAACAGTAAGAAGTTTGTTAAATTAAAAAAGAAAATTATATCTACATTTAAAAGTAGGTGATGACTCTTTGCTTAATACCCCCCCCCCCCCCCAAAAAAAAAAATGAAATTCTACTTGTTTTAGCGATTAGGCGATTTTACAATCAGAATCGGTAATTGTATCGGAATCGGGAATTTAA
Source organism: Sepiola atlantica (assembly GCA_963556195.1). Classification (NCBI taxonomy): domain Eukaryota; kingdom Metazoa; phylum Mollusca; class Cephalopoda; order Sepiida; family Sepiolidae; genus Sepiola; species Sepiola atlantica. The sequence goes on along the minus strand of OY744552.1, from coordinate 21,859,887 downwards.
AACAGAATCGGTAATTGTATCGGAATCGGAGAAAATATTGGAATCGTTCCATCACTAATTATGACTATGTGGCAGGATATTACGTGCCAACAAAGAGAAAAAGTGTCCTGCCTCTAGGAATTTGACGTACGTCGGAGTGGTCAGACGTAAGTTTAAAAACTTCTTTCACTATTCGTTTTTAAATTTTTCGGTTGTTGGTGTAATCTTCTTCTACATTGCGTGTTTGTATTACATTGGATGTATAATGGTACACCAGTAACTTACTTTAATATTATTTTGTGTAGTGGAGTTAGCAAAATGGTCCTGAGAGTACGATGAAGTGCATCTTGATGTATTTGTTAAGAATTACTATAAGAAGTAAATCAAATCTCAGAGCAAATAATGGAGTTATTTGCTGTTCTTTTTCGTTGTTTCTATTACTTCAACCACCAAGAGTAGGAAGAAGAAAAGTTTAAAATCTCTACGATTGTCTATCTTTTACACTTACTAGACTTCATCAGCTGTTTTCAAAGAAACAAGCGGTCGACGAAAATATACATGGGGATCTAAGAAAGTCCCCACGTGATATATTTCACAGACAATGCTAAGTTATTATTAAGACGGAAATTAATATTTCTAAAAGTAAAATATATAGAAAAAGAATTTCACCTGTCAAATTCCCACCAGTTATCACTACTCGGAAACACAGTGAGAAGTAATATTACAGGTAACCACGTCTACAATATTTCTCATAATTACTTGGATATCCCAACAGAAGGTACAGTAATTTGCTTGCAAAAACCTATTTAGTATGTTGTCTTTATGAAGTGCTACAAGTTGCTTTTGTTCTTATTCTTGAACTATTCAAGGCTGATTAGTAGATTTTTTTCAAGTTAAGTATCTACTGTTGTATTGCATTGTAAAACGAATAATTAAAAATTTTACTAGAGAAATTTAATCTTGATTCTTGGTATAGGGCTTTGTTTTTAATTGTGTCCACATGCAGGTAGGCAAGGAGACAATCAGACAGATTAGCGTCAGGCGGAATTTCCATGAAGAGAGTTTCCTGTCAGTGGCTTTTCGCTTGTGAAACACATTACCGCGGGACTGATTCCCTTCAAATTACAACAACATGATTATCTTAAAATCTAATGTCTATAAATACTTGTTATAAACCGCCCTCATACGAAATCAATTTTTTTTCATTCCATTCATCGTTTTCAATCTACTCATCATATTATTCAGAATTACACTGACAATCCTACCATCTCATTAACCCTTATCCTCAAGTGGCTTTTGGCCTTGATAAGTGGTGTATCATTAGTCAAAATTTATTTAATACCGAAACCAAATACTTACTGTAAATGATTAATCGAACAAAAGTTGACATGTTACTCATAGCTAGAGAGAGGGTGATCATACGTGTATTTTAGTATCTATATAGTAATACGCTAAGGCAATTTCATTTTCGTACGTAGGTTATCACCTTTTCACACACATATTTTTGACCTTCAGGCGAGTATCAAAATGTAGTATATGTTCTGTCCAAACATAGTACAATAATAGCGTGGGGCCTGCGTTCGCGTAGGACGTCTATAGAATGGAAATATGTCACAAACTGTTACAAAAGTTTTGGAGATAGACCCCCATAACCAGATATATGCTAAAACCACATTAACCAAAGTACCTACATGAGTATGTTTCAGTTTGAATAAAGTTAGTACACTAATATTGTGAGGTCTGTGTTCGCACCAGACGTCTATAGAATGGGAATATTTAAGAACGGCAGCAATATATAAGATATAAAGGATAAACTCTGGAATTTCCACGTGTTCTGCCAGTCTATATAATAATACACTAAGGCACTTCAGATTCATACTTACGTCATCACCTTTTATATACAGTTAAAAAAGATGAGATCGTCCGATTAGCAAATATGGTGATTGGCGATTAATCCAATTTCGCTACGGTAAGAAAATTCCGACTTTACTCATTTTAAAATGAATTGTTCCAAATTCAAATTCTGGCATCTTTATTGACTAAAACAGTACAGTTTTAAATTAAAAAAAGTGACATTTGTTTTATTGCTTTGCAGAATATTGAACTGACGATTATTTTTACTGTAAGAAGACAAAGGATATTATTTATCGTTTTAAAAAGAATTAAATTGCTACAATTTTCAATAAATAAATAAAGCAAAGACATTCGTCTGATTTATCAAAATAACATTTTGTTAACAATGACAATTATTTTCATGGAAGAAAAAAGAGTCATTTGTTTTCTTAATGGTATTGACCCTGGCAGAGATTTATTATCAAGGGATGCGCGAGAGCGCTCTATCCATTAATAAACCTCAAGAATGGCCTATGCTGGAAATCTCATTTCTTTGATCAATCATAACTCAAAAACCAATAAACCAAATTAGTTAAAACTTTGCACCAAAATTTTAATTTGATATGTTTTATAAGTGTGTAGAATTTCAGCATCATTAGTCAAGGCAACCCAGAGATCCAGAAAGTTCAGTCATAAAATCATGTTATCTGTGTGTACGTACGTGTGTGCCACTCTGTATCTCATCAACTATTTGATGAATTCAGCTGATTTTTGGCAGAGATAGAGGTTCTAGGGTCTAGTTGATGCATTTTAATTTCAGTTTACCATATACCTTAGTTTTCCAGAAAATTAAAAAAAATCTTAAAAATAACCATTGTATTGAAGCATAGCTTTTACAAAAGTAGTGAAATTCCATGATATATGCCAGTATACGGAAATAGTATGCCCTTAATAGGGTTAAGATGAAAATTCATATACACTAAATGTACAAAAGCAAGGAAATTCCTAAATTTTTACACTTTTACTGATTCTACGTCTCTCTTCCTTTTTATTATTATGAAATTTAATAATTTTTTTCTCCTTTTAGCTCCTTACATCAAGTGGCTTCATGCCTTGTCTGGAGTGCCTACCATTAAAAAAGATATTGATGTAGCTTTCTACATGGAATTTCCACAGAGTTTTGCTCGTAAAAATGCATTAAATACAAATGGATTTCAACGCAGCTTAGCACATTCTATAGTCTACGTCACTATACAGTAGACAGCTCGCACGCTCTTTACAGCAGGTGTAGGCAAACTATTCATTGCAAGAGGGAACATAAAAAGTTCACTATTTTATAAAACCGCACGATTTTATAGGGCCACATTTTAAACATTATAATTTCATAAGACCGCACAATTTTATAGGGCCACATTAAAAAAATAATAATTTTATATGAACGCGCGATTTTATAAGGCCACATTAAAAGAATCAAAATTTTATATGAACGCACGATTTTATAGAGCCACATTTAAAAAATTATAATTTCATAGGACCGCACAATTTTATAGGGCCATATTAAAAAAATAATAATTTTATATGAACGCACGATTTTATAGGGCCAAATTTAAAAAAATCACAATTTTATATGAACGCACAATTTTATAGGGTCACATTAAAAAAATCATATTTTTATATGAAGCGCACGATTTTATAGGGCCACATAAAAAATGATAATTTTATATGAACGCACAATTTTATAGGGCCACATTAAAAAATCATAATTTTATATGAACGCACGATTTTATAGGGCCACATTAAAAAAAAATCACAATTCTATATGAACGCACGATTTTATAGGGCCACATTAAAAAAATCACAATTTTATATGAACGCACAATTTTATAGGGCCACATAAAAAAAATCACAATTTTATATGAACGCACGATTTTATAGGGTCACATTAAAAATCACAATTTTATATGAACGCACAATTTTATAGGGTCACATTAAAAAATCATAATTTTATATGAACGCACGATTTTATAGGGCCACATAAAAAATGATAATTTTATATGAACGCACAATTTTATAGGGCCACATTGAAAAAAACACAATTTTATATGAACGCACGATTTTATAGGGCCATATTACAAAATTCATAATTTTATACGAACGCACGATTTTATAGGGTCACATTAAAAAAAGTCACAATTATATATGAACGCACGATTTTATAGGGCCACATTACAAAATTCATAATTTTATATGAACGCACGATTTTATAGGGCCACATTAAAAAAAAATCACAATTCTATATGAACGCACGATTTTATAGGGTCACATTAAAAATCACAATTTTATATGAACGCACAATTTTATAGGGTCACATTAAAAAATCATAATTTTATATGAACGCACAATTTTATAGGGCCACATTAAAAAAATCACAATTTTATATGAACGCACGATTTTATAGGGTCACATTAAAAATCACAATTTTATATGAACGCACAATTTTATAGGGTCACATTAAAAAATCATAATTTTATATGAACGCACGATTTTATAGGGCCACATTACAAAATTCATAATTTTATATGAACGCACAATTTTATAGGGCCACATTGAAAAAAACACAATTTTATATGAACGCACGATTTTATAGGGCCACATTAAAAAAAATCACAATTATATATGAACGCACGATTTTATAGGGCCATATTACAAAATTCATAATTTTATACGAACGCACGATTTTATAGGGTCACATTAAAAAAAGTCACAATTATATATGAACGCACGATTTTATAGGGCCACATTACAAAATTCATAATTTTATATGAACGCACGATTTTATAGGGCCACATTAAAAAAAAATCACAATTCTATAGGGCTGCAGATAATATTAATCCATTAACACCCGTGGCCCTTTTTTAGGACCAAAAGTATAATTAACCATATTTTAGCAACATGTGTATTTTTCATAGATATCTATAGCTAGTCATAAAGATTGGAGTCTCTTTTAAATATTACATCGACTGTCTGATGTACATTGGCAATACTGATGTCTCAGTTTTCAATATACTGTGGAAATCTAGAGTAAAAGAATACAACCAGTTTCATCTATTTTATCCTGGAGGACACCGCACATCCCGACAAACCCATCCCTCCATTTCTTTTGCCCCCATATAGAAACGCCCACTCCCAATTAGGAGCTGACTCTCTTGCTTTCGGTTTTTACCGGAAGACAGCGAGCAGTTCATACCTTAGATAGGATGGGGGACCCTACTAACTTACCATAATTAGCATTTTCTTTGGTTCTTTATTTTTACTATCCCTTTTATTTTTATTTATTTTGGGGGGATTATTTAAGGCTTAGTTTTTTGTTCTCCCACGCCCATCATCACACATGTACATACTTTTTGTAAATAAAATTCATTTCAAACACCTGGGGATATTTTAAGTAGCTTAAAGTCCATAGAGTGAATGTGGTATTATGGTGACTGAAACTAGTTTCTAGGGTATTTCTAGACCAAGTGGACGACCCCCGACCCCCATCTTCCCCCTCATACCCCCCTTTTGGCCTTGTGCCACATCTGATCACTGTACTTGTACATTTTTTAGATAAATAAACCAGTTTCATCTATTGAAAATCAGTCAAAATATCTTTGGTAAGTCGTCTTTATAACCAACCCACATTTTATATATAGTATAAATGAACGCTCTAACAATCCTATAAAGTCAAGTAAATCTTTCAAAGTAATGTTAGTATCAAATAGAATTGTATTTACAAAAGATTGAACCAGGGTTGCGGAATCATAGTCTAAATCAGAGTTGAAGGGAGTCGGATGTTTTGAAATGAGCCTGAGTAGGAGGTGGTACTCGTGAGAATGCTAGGAGTTGGAGTCAAATTCTTTTTTAATAATGCCCGAAGAATCAACAGACAATTGTTTGAGTAATGCTGCGGAGTCAGAGGAGGTTGAAGGTTTTGGAATGAGTTAGAGTCGGAGTGGGACTCGTAAGAATGTTAGGAGTCGGATATTTTTTATTGTTAACCGTTTTAACTTAATTCTTGTGGCAACAACGAATATATACAGCGAGGTTTAATCTAAAAGAGTAGACACCTTGGGGTTACTTTCGGCGTCCTTGTAACTCTTGCTTCCTTTATTTTGTCCTTTAGTCCTCACATTCCATGAGCGATGTTTCTGCTGTTTGTTGTGTCGGAATCTATCCAGCTAACACTTATCGTTGGCTAATTTTTGACCTTGAAGTAGTATTTTTTTAGCTGCTTACATCAACTTTCCATAAAAAAAACAACAACAAAACGTTGTTCCTGAGAAAGGAAAATAAAACTGCTGGAAATACATAGAAAATTCGATAAAACAAATCGCAGATGGATAAGTTGGCTTTCGAAAAAACCAAAGTTCAAATATTTGAAAAATATGAAAATTATTATTAAAGGAATTTTTGTTAAAAAAACGCAGTGAATGAAAAGAAAAATTCCGTGAAAAATATATGCAGATTGTCCGACTTATCATCTGTATTTCTCCTCTGATGATAAGATTTCGATCTTTGAAAAGCCTTGGCTTAAGGAAAGAATAATAAACACTAGTATATTACTGAATACACCTTGTATTGAACAATTGAAATTTGAAATAAATTTGGACAATCGTCGCATATTTATCACTTTTTTCTTCTATCTCTACAATTGCTCTATCTCGTATATTGAGCTAATCCTCTTCACAATAGGTTCCATCTACTAAAAGTTTTTACTTTGGTTTATATTTGATCCTATATATATATATATATATATATATATATATATATATATATATATATATATATATATATATTAGTAGTATGTTTATAAAAGGCCGTAGGCAATGCAAATTCCGGGTAAGATGTAAGCTGGAAGGAACAAAAATAATAAATCGAATACGAAATGTGACTTACTATTTATTTTTTCTTAAAATCTTACATAACAGCAAGTGTGGTGTTAGCTGTTTGTGTGATGTCCGGATGATTATAAAAATCATTTATTTAATATTTCGGGAAAAGAAACTTCTCTTTGTCAAAAATAATAAACACCAGAGGAAAATTCCGTCCGTGCAGAAAATCTGCCAGAATGGATGCTCTGGCACATCACACAAACAGCTAACACCACACTTGCTGTTATGTAAGATTTTAAGAAAAAATAAATAGTAAGTCACATTTCGTATTCGATTGATTATTTTTGTTCCTTCCAGCTTACATCTTACCCGGAATTTGCATTGCCCACAGCCTTTTAAAAACATACTACTACTATTCCCAGCAATGCTTCAAGCAAACTACCATTCTCTATTATATATATATATATATATATTGGTACACCAGTAACTTACTTTAACATTATTTTATATTTTGTATTTTGTAGTTGAGTGGAGTTGGCAAAATGTTTATTTATTAGCGTTTCCAATATTACTTTTTGTAGATGCATTATATCATGGATAATCCGTTTAATATGTTAATAGAAATCAAATAGCCGTTTAGTTATTATTGAATTTTTAAATACCAACGAGAAATTTAATTAAACACCATGGATATATACTTACAATTTAATTCTTTATAATCATAACATTAACTTGTTTCGTAAAAAAATCAGCCATAACTCTTTGTAGCTGATGGAATACATTTTACACCTAAGTATCCGGATGTAGCCGCAATCAGCAGGTGTTATCCGCCCTCATTTATCTTCAGATGAGGAGAAAACGACATCGTTTATCTTCTGAGGTATAGAATGATACCCCAGGGTAGCAATATGCAAAGTCCAGCCAATATCCTTTGATTAGAAGTTGACGATAAATGTATTAAAAGTGGAACCTTTGATTAGTTTGATGAATATTATAGCCGCCGGGTGTGCGGGGGGGGGGGGGCGTTCATGTTATGTACCGATACGACACGTGAGATTACAGTTTAACCTTTTTGTTCTAGCCCTTCCAGGTTATTAATAAATCCAGTAGTGTCGGATATAGATTTAAAAAAAGATCTTCCGGAGTTCATATTTAACAACAGCTGAGAAATACAGGGTGGGCCAAAATAAGGGTCCTATCTTTAAATTTGAATAACTTGAATTTGAATAACTTCCACAAAATAAAAGTTAAACTCACCAAACTTTATGTGTGTGTAGACTGACCCTTCCGAGATTTTTTGAAATAAACAAAACAAATTTTAGCCGAAAAACACTTCTTAAAACTTACAAAAACTAAAGTATTGTTTTTTACACGGTTTTGAGTTTTTTAAGCAAAAATAATGTTTTCTAAATGAGGGTACGTTCCTTAGGGCTAATACGGCTCATGCTTGCTTCGGAAGGGGTCCTTTACTTATTCTAAAAAAAAAAATTTAAAAAAATCAATAAATAAAAAAGTTATGAATTTTTAAAAATAGGACACTTATTTTTGCCCACCCTGTATAATCCCAAATAAACAGTCAGGTGGTAATTGGCCTCATGTTTGAGGTTCGTAAAAAATATGAGAAAAAAAAATATTCAAGCGAGCGATGTTAGTTAAATATACGGCATAATCTAGTTGACATACCGGTTCATGTTAGATCACTGAAGTGGATATTTGGGAATGCTAGGTGCTGTATGTCATATTCCCATAACGGGGATATACATGTGGCTGGGAGCCACTTGTGAATTTAATATTCCCTGTAAACTTCTTCTTTCGGAGGAAGCCAGCATAACCACACTAGGTATTACCGGTTCGTCGGCTCGATGTTAGTGAGTCAGCAACCATATGCCTGAGATGAGCATATAGCAAACGGGAGATAGCAGTTCCCCACCTTGAGTACAGGTAAATGTAATGGAACCAGGCTAGGAAGTGATTATAATGGGCCAAGGAGTGAAAGCACTAACCAGACCTCCACTGGAGAGAGTACAGGAACTCTTGGGAGGCTTTTTGCCACTCAAATTCCAGCGAAGACTAATGGTTGGTGCCAGCGAGAAATCATTGGTAAACGCCTATTGTAATAATGCAAAATGATTTGCAACGGTTATCGAAAAGATGTGGAGAGTTCTGAAAATATGGGGAGACTTGTTGTCACTCAGACTCCAGGGGATCACCACTGGTTATTGTTAGTGACCAATCACTGATTTGTGTGAAAACTCCTAGTGAGTAAATAATAATAAAAAAATATAAATAAGATAAAATGATGATGATGATGATGATGATGACGACGATGATGATGGATTTTATAATTTGGGTAATTTAAACCTGGACAGAAAAATACAAATAATATTTTGTTTTAAACATTCCAGCCTTCCATAAAGAGCTATAACATTACGTCTCTTTTTATACATTCGTCAGTGGCGTGCAGAGTGGCATGAGCCGATGGGGCGGTAACCCTGAGCATCCTTCAGCTAGTATATTTATAATTCTAAATTAGTTTTCTCTGAATATTTAAATCTATGGAAGACGTATATAATATTTTACATTAAATACGCACAAAAGTTAATTACATATATCTAGGAGTCAACTGCGCTAATTGAGAATATTCATATTACGAAAAATACATTATTCTTTTAACACGAAGAAGGCACAAATACACAAATGCAATCAGTTATTTCTTTTTTGAAAATTATTTTTACTCTAACGAATATAGGGTTGCAATTGGCTGTCTTACCTCCGAGTAGTGACCAGTCCGGAGTTGTCGTCTCCATCGTGGTAGTAGGTATAGGTGTGGTCCAATCTGATACATTTGTTGCATGAAGGCTGACAAAGGAACCGTTGAGCCAAATAATCGTTTGTCCTATTTGTCTGGCGTTGTCGTCTTTTGTAGCATTGGTCTTGGGGGCATGTTGTTTGATGTTATCTGTAATAATCTGTGGTAACTCTGCAGCATTGTCGGTGCCACGGAAGATGAAGATGACCGTCATTGAAGATATGTCCTTGCTGAAAATTTGAATAAAATAAACTAGTGATAGATACACACACATATATACATATAAAACAATTATGTATGTATGTATGTATGTATGTATGTATGTATGTATGTATATACATATATATATAAATATATAGATTTAGATTTTTCACTTATAAAATAGATCATTCAGTGAAAACCGGGGTTGTTCCAATAAAAACAAGCTCGATGATACTCGATTACAGAGTACAGAGCATTTATATGTGATTTTATGAAGGCTTACCAAAGCATTCCTTTCAGGACACCAATGATCACCATTAAAGATATTTTTTCTTGCAAATATTATTTATTCAAATTAAATGTTTTTTCCTACACGTGTTTCACTACCAAGCAGTTACTTGCTTGGCAGATCATCAGGGAAATTAAATGTCTGAAATACTGGTTTCAACTGCCGACAATACACAATGTGGCGTTGCAATAGTTGAGGTCACTTAAGAAGAGAAGAGGGGAAAAAAAAGTTAAAATTAAAAAACAAGGAAGATCAATGATAAAAAAGAAAGTCCTAGAAAAAGTCTTAGAAAAGTAGCTCGTGCATTATTTCTTCCACCAAGCCAACAAGCAAATAATCGGTCCCAAATACAATAAAAAACCCCAAAAAACCGGAACAATGTGCGATAATACACTTTCACGTCGGCCGGCACAATGATGAATAACCCCCCCCCCAAAAAAAAAACAAACAAAAGAACTAAATCATTCAAGCTACCGCTCACAAGTTACTATTCCAATCCAATGATAGTATGAGAATTCTAAATCCAACTTCTATATATAAATATATAAATATATATAAATATATATATATAAATAAATATACAAATATATATAATATATATATATATATAAATATATATATATATATATATATATATATATATATATATGATATAATATATATATATGTATTTATTTATGAAGGCTAATACAATGCAGAACATCCAAATGGCGAAAGAAAGAATGAAGAAAAACAAAGAATCGAAGACAATATTTGGGGTATTAATCTTCACAATTATCGATTTATTTTTCGATAGATTCTTCACATACGATATCAGTAAATATAAATGTTACTGTTAATATTAATCAAATCCGGGATGTGAGAACATCTTTTGATATTTCAGGAGAAACACCCCCTTCACAAATAAGAAAACAAAAGTTAAGTCTGTCTAAGGGGGAAAACGTCTAAGATGACAACCTCTCTGACGATAAGGACCGCACAAAGCAATAATAATATAAGAATAACACACAGAAACATTTTATTCGTTTTAAAAATTGTTGACGCCATTTAAAATACCTTCAAGTTAATGAATAATATTATATATGTTAAATAGATATTATTTTGTCTGTTTAGTTAATTGTTAGTTTAATTATTTTTTCCCTATATACTTTTAAGTTTAAAGTTTTTTTAATTTTTTTATTTTTTATTTTTATTTATTTTATTTTTTTTCATCATCATCATCATCATCATCATCATCATCATCATCATCATCATCATCATCATCATCATCATCATCATCATCATCATCATCATCATCATCATCATCATCATCATCATCATCATAATCATCATCATCATCATCATCATCATCATCATCATCATCATCATCATCATCATCATCATCATTTCTTTTTTTTTTTTTTTTTTTAAATTCAAAATGGTTGCAATATATTATATTTATTTATTTAGTTTCATTAAATAGACAATTAATCGTCTGTTGGAGTAAACTCCCCAAAAGGCGGTTTTAGTTAAGGTTCTTATTTATTAATCCATATTTTATTTATTTGTTTACTTAATTTATATTTATATATATATATATATATATATATATATATATATATATATATATATATATATATATATATATATATATATATATATATTAGTGTATGAAAGTAATATATAGTTATTAAACTTTATTATGTTTTTTTAATTAATTAATTATTTTTTAAATTAGTAAATATTTCTATCTTCTAATAACTGAGTATATGCATACACACATGTTTATATATATATATATATATATATATATATATATATATATATATATATATATATATATATATATATATAGGATCAAAATAAACCAAAGTGAAAACTTTTAGTAGATGGAACCTATTGTGAAAAGGATTAGCTCAATATACGAGATAGAGCAATAGTAGAGATAGAAGAAAAAAGAGTGATAAATATGCGACGATTGTCTAAATTTATTTCAAATTTCAATTGTTCAATGCAAGGTGTAATCAGTAATAAACTAGTGTTTATTTTTCTTTCCTTAAGCCAAGGCTTTTCAAAGATCGAAATCTTATCATCAGAGGAGAAATACAGATGGATAAGTTGGCTTTCGAAAAAACCAAAGTTCAAATATTTGAAAAATATGAGAATTATTATTAAAAATTATTAAAATAATTTTTGTCAAAATAAAAAAAACGTATTGAATGAAAAGAAAAGTTCCGTGAAAAAGATATGCAAATTGTCCGGGTGGTAAATTTCCCTTGAAAAAAAGTCCGGTGAAATTGTAGAAAGTGAAGAAAAACTCTTTGCGTGGGAGCAGATTGGAGAAAGTGCTCAAAATGTAGGTAAGTCCAGATGCACTTAAAGGAGGTTGAGAAGAGGAAAATAGGCCATTTTTTTAATTTACTTCCGGGCCTAGTAAAACAGTAGAATCTCATACAAGGTTTAACTCAAAATGAGACAAAAAGGCAAAATTGTTAAAAGTTAAAGATTTGGGGTTAGGAGGGGAGGGGGGTTATGAAGTACGGGATAGTATAAAAAGTCGCTTTATGAATTGAGGGGAAAAGGAGAAGGAGGAAGGGTTGGTATGGGGATGTAGTTAAAGTGACAGGTGGGTTAAGGGTGTGGGCGAGCGCTAGGATGTAGGTTTTGGGGGTGGGATTAATCTTAAGTGGGAAGCGGGTATAGAAATAGTTGATTCTAAAAATAGAAATCAAATGAGTGAGCTTCTAACATTTCAGGCAGCTAAAAGCCAATTAAATTGTAGTTATCAGATATGGTTTCTGGGGGTTTAAAGAATAAAGTAGAATTAGTTAGTTAAAATAAATAGAGGAATGTGAGAGAGTGGATGATTAAAATTAAAAGATTAAAAATTAAAATTTAAAAGAAGCTAGGGAATAGTTAATTAAAAAATTTATTTATTTATTTTTAATTTAAAAACCAAATTAAGGGTTAGATGAATAATTTGGTGGGACATTAAATGACCAAGGAGACAAGGGGGGGGGAAATAAATTAATGGGAAAAGGGTTAGTGAAATTAAAGATCAAGTCTGTTCTACTCAGTTATATTGAAATTTAGGCGAGGGGAACAGTGTAAGGGATAAGGATAGATTGTTTGAAACAATTAATTTCGATTACTATTAATATGGGTGGAATTGGGTTGGTTCAATCAAAAACTTGAGTGCAGTGTCAATTTTATAATCTATGGTTTAAATGGTGAGTGAGTCGTAACAGGGTAACAATTAACGGTTACAGTTTAAATTTAATTAGATATATAAGGAAAACTTGCGAGGGGTTTCCAAGTAGTATGAAAATATGATTTGGGGGGATGGGGGTGAGATTGGTCAAAGATAAGATAAGTTGAACAAAGAGAGAATAGGCCGATAGAAAATGGCTCGCGAGTATTTAGAGGGATTAGGATTATTCAAAAATAGGCCAAAATAAGTAGTTATATAACTAGCTCGAATCAATCAAATAGTTAAAAAGATTTCTCAAAGGGGGTTATGGAGGCTATTGAGGAGATAGGACAGAAATGCTAGTAACAGTTGATATAATATAAGTGTTATGGGCCAGGGTTGGATTGAAAAATTAAGCAGACTTGCGTTTTGAAGCTAGTGTGTTAGAGGACTGATAAGAATTACAGGGGGGTATTAATGGACCCAATTGGAGGGGAATTCAAAGGTCGTAGTTAAAAGGAGAACAAAAGGAAGTTACAGGGGAATATGTTGCAAATAGGAAGAGTCCAAATATAAGGACGATATAGTGGAAGTGTAGGAGATAATAAGGGGGGGGGGAATAAGAGGCCAAGAAGGAGTTTGTAGGTGGGATTACGGACAGGAGAAAAATGAGATAAATATAAGGGGTTAGGAGTGGAGCTGAAGTAAAAGGATAATAGGAGCTATATTGCAGGAGAGGTGTATAAGTCTAGATATTCTATATGTTAATGATCGGGGGAAAGTGGGGGGAGTAATGTTAGTTCAATCTACTAAAAGTGTTCCGGGTAGAAGTAGTTGTTAGGTGTAATGGGGATGAAAAATTTATTGGGAGGGTTAATTAGTGAGATTAGGGGCGTTAAGAATAGAAGTTACAAGGTTCCCCTGGGATATAGTTTAGAGATTTGTCAGATGCTAAAGAATGGGTGGAGTTATTGGTTGGGAGGAGGAGTGTCAGAGGGAGTGATGAAATTAATGTATTTAAATTTTCGTTTGTGTCTGCAATTTTTCTTCACTTTCTACAATTTCACCGGACTTTTTTTCAACGGAAATTTACCACCCGGACAATTTGCATATCTTTTTCACGGAACTTTTCTTTTCATTCAATACGTTTTTTTTGACAAAAATTATTTTAATAATTTTTAATAATAATTCTCATATTTTTCAAATATTTGAACTTTGTTTTTTTCGAAAGGCAACTTATCCATCTGTATTTCTCCTCTGATGATAAGATTTCGATCTTTGAAAAGCCTTGGCTTAAGGAAAGAAAAATAAACACTAGTTTATTACTGATTACACCTTGCATTGAACAATTGAAATTTGAAATAAATTTAGACAATCGTTGCATATTTATCACTCTTTTTTCTTCTATCTCTCTCTCTCTCTCTCTCTCTCTCTATATATATATATATATATATATATATATATAATGAAATATAAACCAAAAGTAAACTTTTAGTAAATAGGACCTACAGTGAAAAGGTTAAGCTCAATATACGAGATAGAGCAATTATAAAGATAGAAGAAATAAGAGTGATAAACATGTTCGAATGTCCAAATTTATATATATATATATATATATATATATATATATATATATATATATATATATGTTATTCACTCATATATCTATGTGTGCATATACATACATATAATTTCATTCTCCAACAATGGTTTTAAGAAATTATAACTTATATATGTGTGTATATGTATGTATCTGTATATGTATATATGTATGCATGTATGTATATTGCATGTATGTGTATTTATATACTCATGAATAATTAATTAAATAAATAATTAATAAATTAATAATAATTAAATAAATAATACAAAATAAATAAATACATCAACATATAAATAAATAAATAAATAACTATATCCGTCTCTTTTTCGTAAACCCTTTACTCATGTCATCAACCAACAGTCATGATTTATTTTAAAATAATGGACAAAACCACACTTTTTAATACTCTTACCACTCTTTGTTTCAGATCAATTACCCGAGCACGTCATAACATAAATAATATTTTTCTTTTTCTCTTTTTTATTTTAGCTTTCCACACATTGGATGCGATTTTACGTGCGTGTTCGGTGTATATATATATGTGCATATATATTTATATATCCAAATGGGTATATGTTTGTATGCTTATATATATATATATATATATATATATATATATATATATATATATATATATATATGTGTGTGTGTGTGTGTGTGTGTGTGTAGGTGTCAAATGTGGACAACTTTCCACGCCTGATTTTGTTTTCGCGCCCTCTCTCCCCTCTCTCGCCCTATCACCTCCTACACCGTCCTATCACACGACCCTGATACATTAACCCTCCCGTTTTCTCATCTCAAGGCTGAAAGTTTCAATAAACATGCCTCATGTCCACATTAAATTAATTCTAGCCGCTACTGAGTTCGCCCTTACTCCTTCCACAATTATTGTGATATCTCTCTCACATACTGGTGGTCTTATAACTCCAACCACCATTTCCCACTGCCGCCATCTGTTTGTGTGTCATCATTTTTTTATAAGCGGCCGCAAATTTTAATCCCACACCCGCCAGCACCTGTTTGTTTCAAAGATTTTGTACTTGTGTTTTGCTTTTCTTCAGACAATCATCTTGAGGAAGTCTTGAAATAAAGACAAAACGTTGATGAATACATAAATAATATTTTTTGGTTTCCCTTTTTCAATTTCCACACACACACACACACACACACACACACACACACACACACACACACACACACACACATATATATATATATATATATATATATATATATATATGTATATTTCGGCAGCAGGTCGTTTATTAGACATGTGTCATTGAAGACCACGGAGTTCTCCCTCTTTATGATCTTTCTGGTCAGTTTCTCGACTCGGCGAGCGATTCGTCGGGTTTCTGGTATCAATTGATGGATCATGGCGCCCAATGTTGAGTCTTGGGCCATTTCCCTAGCTATATATATATATATATATATATATATATATTATAATTTCATTCATCCACATAAAATTTTATAAGGAGATATAATATTTTATGTATCAATTTTCAGTATTTACTTCAACAGTGCTCGATACGTAAGTAGAGCTAGGTAGTAAGCTATGAAAATATATTTATGGCAATTAAGCTACACAGAGGCTCCCGCGTTTCATCCCCGGGGGGTCTTCAGGCTGAAATGCATGTAGTTATTTTTGCCGGGTGCTTTTATATACTCGGCTAGCTAGTTAACCAATCAGATTATTTGTTGTTCTCTCAGCCAATCGTTGGGCTTCTCACGAACAAAAGTGTGGTTAGTGTTACTTCCTTCCTATATCCTGTTCTATTGTTCTGTTTTCTATAGATTGGGCTATATCCTGTTTCCTTTGTTGTGTCAATATAATGGAGGAATTTATTTTAACACGTGGTTCCTTGTATTTCTATTTTAGATTTTTATTTTATTCTTATTTTTTATCATTTTTTATTTTTTTAAATTGTTAAGTACCGCTTACAGTATATATATATATATATATATATATATATATATATATATATATATATATATATATATATATATATATATATATATATCCACTACGTCCTACCACGACAGCTGCGTACAACTGGTCTCTTTCTCTTCACCACGTCTCACCTCGGCAGATGTGCTCAACCGGTCTCTCTCTCTTTCTCTCTCTCTCTCTCTCTCTCTCTCTCTCTCTCTACCACGTATCACTATCGACAGCTGCGCCTAACAGGTTTAATAATACCAATTTGAACAGACATTGTGATCATAGTAACATTAGTCATAATAATGAATGTGTAATTGAGATTAAGATGCATTCAAATGAGATGAGCACAAAGTCGGTCTCAGGGTTGATATAATGATCTGATAATCACATTCCCGGTTCAGGAACGTTGTATCTGGTTTGATCATCACATCCCCGGCTCAAGGATGTTGCCTCTGATCTGATCATCAAATCCGCAGGTCAAAAACTCTTTATTTGATTTGATCATCACAGCCTATGATCAAGAACTATGAATCTAACCCCCAATGAATTGATCAGATAAACTACTTACTCAAAGTGTGAAATATCACAACCTGCAAATCGGCTGCTCAAAACATCCTGATCCACAATGTTCCTCATCTGCAAATAAATAAATACATATTTATTCAAACAAATGGTTTTAAATATAAACTAGCCCCTCATAACAGTTGCGTTTTTCTATGAATTGTAATCAATATTTTAGTCTTCTCAATACTAGAGAAAATAAAGAATATGCAATTCGCTATGTGCCGATTTATTATTATCCGAGCTTTCGACTTATACAGGGTGGGCAAAAATAAGGGTCCTATTTTTAAAAATTCATAACTTTTTAATTTATTGATTTTTTTTTGATTTTTTTTTAAGAATAAGTAAAGGACCCCTTCCGAAGCAAGCATGAGCCGTATTAGCCCTAAGGAACGTACCCTCATTTAGAAAACATTATTTTTGCTTAAAAAACTCAAAACAGTGTAAAAAACAATACTTTAGTTTTTGTAAGTTTTAAGAAGTGTTTTTCGGCTAAAATTTGTTTTGTTTATTTCAAAAAATCTCGGAAGGGTCAGTCTACACACACATAAAGTTTGGTGAGTTTAACTTTTATTTTGTGGAAGTTATTCAAATTCAAGTTATTCAAATTTAAAGATAGGACCCTTATTTTGGCCCACCCTGTATAAGTCATCATCAAAGTTTCGAGAAAATCTGTGAGTAGATCTGTACGATTTTAATATCAGCTCACTTTTCTTATTTGCCAATTAATACGAATCGTTAGAAAACGTGGATTCCTTCGCGTACCTGGGTAGCAACCATTGACAACGAAATCCAATATTGCATTAGGTGCGCAAGTGCTGCTTTCGGTAAACTTCGTTCCAGAGTCTTTGATGATAAAGAGTTACGGCTTGATACCAAAATCTTAGTGTATCGATCCGTGGTCCTTCCAACACTCTTGTATGCATCAGAGACCTTGCATCTTAGAGCACTCGAAAAACTATATCAAAGACTTCTACGAAAGTTTTTAAAAAAATTAACTGGCAAAATCGTTGAATGATCATCAGTGCTGTGAAAAAATTTGGTTGCTCTGCTGTAGAGGTTTTAATTGTTAAAAATCGTTTGAGATGGTCTGGTCACATTGTAAATGTCTTATTCCGAACTGAATGTGGGAGATGGTGGTTTGGAAGCTTGAAGAAGCGGTACAAGGATTATTTGAAGGAGGATATGAAGAGGTGTGGAATTGATCACACAATATGGGAAGCTAGTGCACTCGCGTGAATGGAGTGTAGGACTGCAATAAGGAGTGGTGTGGAAAGATTTGAAAGTGAACAGCATCATCACGCTGAAGAACTGAAAGCAGCAAGAATAGTGTGCATCGAAAATCAATTGCCAAACGATAATGCACGCGCGATTTGTGATAGGATGTGTGCATCTCGAATTGGACTGTTTTCTCATATAAGAACCCACAAATGAAGCTCTTGGCAACACGTATACTAGATTCTAATGACGGTCATGATGATGATGGTGATTTTATACTAATGGTTTACCACTTACCAAGGCCAAAAGCGGCTCGATTTTAAGGGCTCGTAAGATTTTCAGTTTGGTGATGAACAACACTATGAAAGGATTGAGAACTGTGATTAATTTAAAGGAACACTCGACAGATATTTGTTTACATTGGACTTGAAAACGACTATGTTGTAGTCTGTAGGGAAATATATCCGCAGTAACGTGGTTCACGGGTGGGATGTTCTTAGAAAGAAACTCTGTTCATGGAACTTTAGTTTGATTTTAGGTATGCAGAGGAAGAAAGGGGAGTTCTTTGCAGCATTGGTAGCAAGATGAATATTTACACAGAAGGTTTTAGGGGGAGTGGAAGCAGAGGTTGAAGTTCAGTTGAACACCTACAATGGAAATACTGATAGAGTATTGATTTACTCCTCTCCAGGAGTTAGGCACAAGGCCAGTTTTTATCTTACCCCCACAAGTAAGATGTGACCCAAGGTCGGGTCGGGAAAGTGGGGTTTGAAAAGCCAGCGCCCGAGAGGTGAGCACTCTGGCCATTAAAAATTGCCTGGGCAGCCCTGTCGGCATTCCCCGGTAGGAGCGCCCCAGGCAGTAAGCAATAAACTTACTCCTCCCCAAAGAGGGGAGGCGAAGCCTGGGAGGGTGGACCTCCTAGAACTGCACAGGACAGACCCATAGACCGGCATAAATCAAGCCCCGAAGGCCAAGACGATACCAGTTCATGGGGTGCAGTATCCATCGGAACAGATACTACACTTTGATCTTAGCCAAAGCGAAAGACTAACAACGCTTCGTCTGTGAAGAATATAGGCATACCCCGTAATTACTTTCATCATTGGTTAAAGTAAGAAAACTTAAATATTTTTATTTATTAATTTCTATTTCGTTATGTATTTCTTTTTTAATGTTTAACGTCTCAGGTTAATTAATGAATTAATCTTTTTAATATCGACTATTTCCGTAATCACAAAATAATTAAAACAATTAAAAATGTGCTTAGTGGTAAAAGTAGACCCAATCTGTTTTCAACTCGGGAATATAAGACAGTATACTGTCCGATGACTATTTTGATTCGTCTTGGACCGTTTATATGTTGTTACAATGACTACAGCACAACCAAAACAATAGCAAACATGCCGAAAGCTCTACGTAAAAGTGAGCTAGAGAGAGAGAGAGAGAGAGAGAAAGAGAGAGAGTGTGTGAGAGAGTGAGAGAGAGAGATAGAGAGAGAGAGAAAGAGAGAGAGAGAGGGAGAGAGGGGTTAGTTTTTCCGTTAATTATAAAATACGTCTAATTAAAACAATTAACACAGAGATGAGGTATATTTTAGCATGCATTTTGTGTTACCAAATTATATAAGAAAACATCCTTAGAGAAACAAACGTACATCAAGTCACACTTAGTATAGAAATATATTTTATAAAATAATTAATCGTTTAATTTTATAGATATGGGCTTACTTCATCACAAAATTCAAACGTTTTCCTGGCGAAGGCTGGACTGTTTCGGTCGAAGAGTTGAGGATCGAACGTAAAGTTCCAAAGATTGAAAGTGAAGTTTGCAGCGAGACCATCTGGAATTAAAAAGAAGAAATGGAATGATTATTTCTAATTAGTTCCATCAAAAAGCGAATATATTGTTCCTACATTTCAACGCTGCTCTATAAAAGGTTGTGTTTGTCTGTCCGTCTGTCACGACGACGACGACGACGACGACGACGAAGAATTCGATGAAAAAGAAGAAATAGAATACGATGAAGAAGAAGAAATAGAATTCGATGAAAAAGAAAATATAGAATTCGATGAAGAAGAAGGGGTCGATAAAGAAGAAGACTTCGATGAAGAAAGAAGAATTCTAGAATTCCGTGAAGAATAAGAAGTCGATAAAGAAGTCTGAGAAGAAGTTTATGAAGAAAACGAACGAAAAGGAAGAGTCGAGGCAGAAGAGTAGAAGAAGTCGATTAAAACATTGAAATAGCAGGTTCATTGCAGGTTGAATGGACGTATCTTAGTTTAAATGCGCCAATGCATCTCTAAACCCCTTCCTTCTTCTTCTTCTTCTTCTTCTTCTTCTTCTTCTTCTTCTTCTTCTTCTTCTTCTTCTTCTTCTTCTTCTTCTTCTTCTTCTACCTCCAATTCCTTCTTCTTCTCTTTCTTTTTATCCCTCCCCTTCCGTCTTATTCTCCCTCCCCTTCCTTCTTCTTCTCTTTCTTCTTCTCCCCCTTCATCCTTCTTCACTTTCTTCACTTACCTCCCCTTCTTTCTTGTTCTTTTTTATTATCTCTTCTCTCTCCTCTTCTTCCTTTTTGTCATCTCTTCAACCCCCCATTCTTCTTCGTTTTTGTCATCACTTCTCCCTCCCTCTTCCCTCCCCCTCTTCTTCTTCTTCTTCTTCTTTTCCCTCCACTTCATTCTTCTTCTTCTTCTTCTTCTTCTTCTTCTTCTTCTTCTTCTTTTCCCTCCACTTCATTCTTCTTCTTCTTCTTCTTCTTTTCCCTCCACTTCATTCTTCTTCTTCTTCTTCTTCTTCTTCTTCTTCTTCTTCTTCTTCTTCTTCTTCTTCTTCTTCTTCTTCTTCTTCTTCTTCTTCAACCTCCAATTCCTTCTTCTTCTCTTTCTTCTTCTCCCCCTTCATCCTTCTTCACTTTCTTCTCTTATCTCCCTTTCTTTCTTGTTCTTTTTTATTATCTCTTCTCCCTCTTCTTCTTTTTATCATTTATTCTCTCTCCCCTTCTCCTTTTTTGTCA
>OY744552.1:21785896-21833396 GCA_963556195.1 Sepiola atlantica | reverse complement strand
TACGAAGAAGAAGAAAAGGACGAAGGAAAAGAAGAAGATGAAGAAAGAGAATAAGTAGAAAAAGAAGAAAGAGAAGAAGATGAAGAAAGGGAAGGAGAAAGATAAGAAAAAAATGAAGATGAATAAGAAAGAGAATAATAATAAGAAGAAGAAGAAGAAGAAGAAGAAAAAGAAGAAGAAGAAAAAGACAGAAGAAGAAGTTAAAGAATGAAAAGAAAGAGAGGAGGAAAGAAAATAAGACGACGACGACGAAGAAGAAGAAGAAGAAGACAGAAGAAGAAAAGGGCGAAGAAAAAAGAGAAAGACAAAAAGACGAAGAAAAAACAGAGGAGAAGAAGTTAAAGAATGAAAGAAAGAGAAAAAGAAAGAAAATAAGACGACGACGAAAAAGAAGAAGAAGAAAGAAGACGGAGAAGAAGAAAGAGAGAGAGAAGACGACAAATTGGCAAGAAGACGAAGATAACGACGACGAAAACAGAAAAAAAACGTCAGAGAAAAAGAAGTAAAATACAAAGAAAAAAAGAGAAGAAAGTGAAAACGAAGAAGAAGAAAGAGGCGAAAATGAAGAAGAAAAAGAAGAAAAATTGGGAAGAAGAAGACGAAAATGATGACGATGAAGAAAAAAAAAAAGAAAATGACGACAGAGAAAAAAGAACAAAAAAGAAGACGACGATGTCCAAGAAGAAGAAGAAAACTGCGACGATGACAACAAGAAAGCGGAAAGTGAATGAACTGCTGCTCCGTGTCATCTACACAACGAGATTCCAATTCCCTGCATGAGAAGCAGCCATCCGGAAAAACTGTTCATCAGATCTCTAACAAGGAACTTTGTAAGCTACTTTTTAACATTTAATTGCAATGGATACATCGGATAAATTACTTACTCAAAGTGTGAAATATCACATCCCGCAAATCGATCACTCAAAACATTCTGAGCCATAACTTTCCCCATCTGCAAATAAATATATTATAATAATTTTTTTACTATGTAAAGTAAAGATCTATACGAAAGGTAGAGAAACATGAACAAACAAAGAAAATCCTGCAATTGACTGTGAAGGGGGGAAGAAGGAGGGCAGATAAAGAGATAAGTAGAATAACATTCGAGGATGGACAAGGCTGGCACTGTGTAGCACGTTCAGGAAAGTAAAAAGGGATGGAGAAAATTGGTTGCTAGGTCATCTTTGGCGCCCAAACGGTCATCCAGATCACGTGACAGATGAGATAAAAATAAGTATAATGGTCAACCATAGCCGAGGGCGACCGAAGGCTCCCTTTTCATTGGCTACTCCACCGTGTAAGTGTTGTCTTGGCTTTTTGGCCAAGATCAAAGTGTAGTATCTGTTCCAATGGATACTGCACCCCATAGACTGGCATCGTCTTGGCCTTCGGGGCTTGATTCCGCCGATCTATGGGTTTGTCCTGTGCAGTTCTAGGAGGCGCCCCTACCGGAGAATGCCGACAGGGCTGCCCATGCAATTTTTAATGGCCAGAGTGCTCACCTTCTCGGGCGCTGGCTTTTCAAGTCCTACTTTCCCGACCCGACCTTGGGTCACATCTTACCTTGTGGGAGTAAGATAACACTGGCCTTGTGCCTGACCTCCTGGAGAGGAGGTAAATAAATACTCAACCGTGTAAGGAAGTGTGCCACTCCTTTCCCAGGATTACTCCGCTTACCCTTGATCTTAACCTTATAATCCTGAGCGTTTAAGGAGGAACCAATAACTCTTTTTTAAGTCTTTGGTATAACTCGATCGATAATTGAACCCTGGTCCTTTAGCTCATTAACACACACTGTTACCGCTATGCCAAAATGGGCTGGTATTCTTATTATAATATGAGAGATATATGTTTGGCTCTATTTACTTACCTCCTCACGAGGATAAAGTTAGAAACAGGTCTGTTTTTATGTGGGGATACCCAGCTTTCCTAATAAGAACACTCTGAATGCGACAAGAATAAAAAAGATTTATCCACCTCCGACCAAGAACAGATACTACACATTGTTCTTAGGCAGGAAGTCACCAGTCTGTCTTTCTTTGCATACAGTAACTACTTTTCGGGTGTCTTTCCCTCGGCAGGCGTGTATAGGGAGCAGTGGAGAGTGATTCAACAAAAACAACAAACGGGGTTCGAATCTCGTTTAAAGCCATAGTATTACTGCTCGTTTATAAATTCTATCAGAGTGCACCAATCCTAGTAAAGGGGGCTATAATTATATTTTTTAAAGTAAATATTAATTATTTTTACCTAAACAATGCTTATATATATATATATATATATATATATATATATATATATATATATATATATATATATATATAGTGTGTCACGTTGTATATGAAAAGAAATCAAATAAAATGCTCGATCATATAAGAGAGCTAATATAATTTATTTAGATACTGTATATTACATAATTCAGCAATGTACCACGGTTTCATCCAAAAGGGCAGATTTAGACATCTTTAGTAAATCTCCGTGCCCAGTGGAATCATCGGCAAGCTGAAATGATTGATACACCGTTTTCTGTCATTGTTGACGCCATTCCCTGTCAGGCGTGACTACAATCGTTTCAGCTTGCCGATGATTCCACTGGGCACAGAGATTTTCTAAAGATGGCTAAATCTGCCCTTTTGGATGAAACCGCGGTACATTGCTGAATTATGTAATATACAGTATCTAAATAAATTATATATATATATATATATATATATATATATATATATAATTATATAAAGTGAAATAATAAAATAAGGGGCGAATCAAATTTTATTAGAATTCAATGTTCAGGCAAAGTACCTTAAAGTCCTTAACTCATGAGTTTTCAACCTCTTGGATATCTTTCCTGAATATGTTTTAAATTGTATGACTTGGATGAACTATATAGCTTTAACAAAAAAGTATGTTTTGGGCTGATATATTTGATGTTTTATATACTTTTATGTATTTTTATATATATTTTTATATATTTTCAAAGTTTAATTTTATTACCTGCAGTAATGTCATTGCGGTAATGGTCCTCTGAGGAGAAGAATTTTCTTTGAAAACTCATGAGTTAAGGACTTTAAGGTACTTTGCCTGAACATTGAATTCTAATAAAATTTGATTCGCACCTTATTTTATTCTTTCACTTCATCCAGTGGTATTAATGCTCTATCCAGTATATTGAGCTTCAGTTTTATCCGGATGTTCACTAATTAAAGATATTAGTTGCCTCTTATATCTTTTGTTGATTAACCTTATATATATATATGCAAACATTGTTTAAAATAACAAAATTTGTCTGTTTAATTATACCTTGATTATTTTTTCAATCTTCGTGATGGTCTTTTTTGTATTAAAATAAAATAAAAATGATAAATGCCCTATAGGTATCACGAACGTTTTCGATTCTTTGTCAAATTATTCTCAGGTGTCAATAGCAAATAAACAAAAAAGCTGTGAAAGAAGATAATTAAAAAAAAAACGGCTGTTTTGGCATCGTTCCATGGAAAGACGTTGACAATTTAAATTCAGCGAAGCCTGAGTGGCATCACAGAATAAAATCGCATTATGTTAAGCATTTTTAAATGTTGCCACTGGTTTCATACGTGATGTTATTAATTGTAGATTGTTGTGTTTTATGTAGATAGCTTCCAGTATTTTTATCTTTAAAAATTGGTTTCGGAATGTATTATTTTAGTGTTATTAACTAGAATTTGTCTTAAATCAGAGGGAGAGCAGTTATGTTTTTGTAGATGTTGGTAAATTGAGCGAGAGTTTACAAGATGCATGGTGAGACGGTGGGATAGAGTAGTGCTTGTAAAACCAATGTAGCTATTAGCTTTATTATTATTATGGGAGTTACATTCTCCGAAAGGGCATTTTTCCATCGATTCAGCCATCAAAAACAAAAAAAGCAGAAACAAAATTTCTATATGAAAACATAACTAAACTAGAAACAGAAAATAAAATTACATCACATCCCGGCTTACGTAATCCCTCTAAAAGCAGAAACTATAAAAGATCGACATGATAAAAACAATCCAATTCATTATTAAATATCAATCAATAACAAGCCGTGCGTGCATGGTCCCCCTCTGTATGTGACTCGATGTGGCGAGTGTAAAATGCAATAAATTTGGGCAATTTGGGGCATTTTAAACCCCCCTTTGACTCCCTGGGGGCGCGAACTAGAATTTTTCTTAGGTCAAAGATGCTCATTTTATATCCAGAACAATTGCCTCTACATTTTGGCCAAGTTTTAAAAAAATTGAATGGATGGATCAAACGTTATGGGAGAAAAGGGTAATTTTTTTGCCATTTTGGGGGCTTTTTACCCCCTGGAGGCGCGAACCAGATTTTTTCCAAGGTCAGCGATACTTATTTTCTATTAGGAATAATTGCCTCCATATTTTAGCCAAGTTTCAGAGAAATTGAATGGATGGATGAAAAGTTATGGGGCAAAAAATGTCATTTTTTGCCATTTCAAGGCCTTTAGACTCTCTGGGGGGCTAACCAGATTTATTTCAAAAATCGGAGAATGTCACTTTCTAACCTGCCCAAAGTTACAACTTCATGCAAAATTTCAGAGAAATTCAATGGATGGTTGCGGAGAAAAATCCGGACGGACGGACGGACATGCCTCAAAACATAAGTCCCACTAATGAACTCTGGAATCATTATGAAAAAACCGACAAAATACTTAATAAATCAGATTCTTACACTAACTTCAAACAATTCTTGATGACCGCACTAAATTCAAAAGAATTAACAACCATCCTACAAACATGTTAAAGACACAAGTTAACAGACTTATCACTGCTAACAATGCACAAATTGATAATTATGAACTTCCAAAAATAATTGTCGATTACAAACCTGGATAATTATACAGAACAGTTAAGATACAAATGAACACGAACCTGGAGCCTTATATCTATTAAGAACACCAAATATGCATGTATATAACGTAACCCTTATGCCTGCCAGAGGGTCAAGACTCCAAATCGTTTTGTTGAAACGTAGCAAAATAGACGTGCTGGCCCTTAAGGTAGACCTCTTCAAAATTGATCTTTTTCTTCAAACATATAGAAACTGCTATTATTCCCATTCTCCAAGGTCTAAATTAGCTAAATATACCAGTTATTGTGATCTTGGACCTTGGCTATGCCTGCCTCAAGAGCCATGTAATTTTATTGTTGACGTTTTTCAAAAACGCTGCAAAATATGGGATATTATGTCCTTATTTTCATTGTAGCTTTCCAGAGGTTGATGCTATAGCATTGAAAGTGGTACCAAATGAAAGCTAATAAAATTTTCTTGCATATGGTAGTAAGCACAATAAAACACATGAACACCTGTGTAAATTTTAACTAATTTTAATGCACAAACAGCTGGGACACTACAAAAAATCAGTTTGGTAGTATGATAGCACTGCACTGACACATATATTGCATAAGAAACTGTCAGATAGGATGTTACTAATACATGTATTATCACTTGTTCAATGTGGCTTTTTTGAAACTGTCAAATTTTTTCCTGTGGTACTCCACAACTTGTAGTAAGCAGCTTCTTTGCTCTGGGTCACTTGTGATCTGAGTTGCAAAGTCACTCATTAGTTTCACACCTCTCTCAGCCACATCATTGGTCACTTTCACTGACCTCACAAACTTCTGTGCATTCCTGTTGCTGTCATTGTCTTCCCAGGTGTCAGCAGGAGTAATGAGCCAGTCACATTTCACTCGAAGAGCATCAAACAGAAAGTGAGACTCTGGCCCTACCAGGTCTGTGAGAACTGTAGCTGCATTGATGACAGGAAACACTGGCTTGCCTTTCCTGTAACTCTCAGGTTTCTCTGTTTCTGACAGCTTGACTGCGAGCTTCTCTTTTGCAGACTTGGTCATGCTGGCATGTGAACTGAACAAGGTGAATGGCACTAGTTCCTGGGTCAGATACCAGCGGTGGTTGTTCATTTTCTTGAGAACAGAGGTTGCCAGTTCATAGTCATACTGCTTGTATTGCAGCATGTTCTTCATAAGCTGGAGGTCATGGATAGGTGCATCAGCTGCAGATGTGGTGGTCACCCAGTGGCTGGTGTAGAATAAGGTCAGGAACTTGTTCATCCTCTCCAGCTTGAAGATAGTGTCCGTGTTGTATTTTAGTTCCTTGGAAAACATGAGCATCTTCATACAGTAAATGTTCCTGGCCATCCAGCGGGCTTGGTGAATGGCACCTGGTTTGGCCCAGTGGATACCTCGAGGAGGTTCCTCACCAAGCAGGATCAGGCACAGCTCTGCCACCTCTCTGTAATCTGCCCTTGAACTTGCTTCCTCAAGGAAATTGCTTAAGACTGCAATTGTGCTTGTCTTCTGTTTCAAGTCTTGTTCAACTAGGCCCAGAACTCTTGGGCAGTCCTTAACCAACTTGTCCCACTTCTCTTTCACATTGCTGAACATTGGGTTGTCAGGACTCTTGACCTTGCTGAACACAGCCTCCCATACACTTCCAATTATTACCTCTGATATGTGATGGCGACAAGCGAAGTAGAATACCTTTTTGCCTAGTTTTTCTTCAATAAGCTTCGCTGCACCCTCGTTGATGCCACTGTTGCTTGCTGTGGTATCAAATACCAAGCCTACAATGTTGTCTGTGAGACCCCATGCTTCTATCAGTTCCAATGTAGCATTACACTGTTGGATTCCTGTGGAACTTTCTATGAAGGGCACACCAAGCAGCTTCCCTTCTTCATACTGTGGAGTACCAGAGACGAGCACTGCAAGACTTTCCACTGGGTATCTTTCACCAAGAACATCCCGTAGAAGTTTTCCATCCCAGTATAGTGTGCAGTAATCTGGCGGACTTTCCTTGAAGTTATTCATGTAACTTTGGCACAAGTTATGACGAGTGTTTATCCTATTTCGTCTTGTAGTAGAGGCTGATATAACAAAGTCATCAAGATCTGCGCCTCCTGCCTTCAACACTGCAGACACCATGGCTGTAGTCTGGTTGTCAGAGAGTGACAACCGATCTGCAGTGCTACAAATCTCTTCACTGGTCATAACTGAGTGTGGAAAGTGTAAGGTTATCGTACTTGGTTTTGATGAACAGCTTGGTGTTGTCTCAGTGTATTCTGAACCCTCACTAGTACCAGAGCCTTGACTGTACTCTGGGTCTTCATCACTTGAAATTTTCCCAACTTCTGCTGCTGCAGCAGTCACTGATTATAACATTCTCTCTTCTCTTTCTTCTTGGAAGCTTTTCTCTCTAGACTTCTTCTCAAACACCTTATCATGACCTGACATGTGTGCCATCTTGACTGGAATATACATGTTACTGGGGACCGCTTGTGACTTTAATATTCCCTAGAAACTTCCTCCTTAACTTAATAATTTCATGAAACTCCATCCTTAGGACGAATTCGGCTTAACCTGACCAGGGTGAATGCCGTACGAGGTACAGGCAAGTACCCCGGCATTACATACTTCTTTTTTAGGGGGGGAGGGTTGGTAGTAGTGTAGTACTTATTCTATTGTCATTAACCACCCTCCCAGGCATTACCTCCTCCTTTTTGGAGGAGTGCTGCATCTGTTCTTTTGTTATTAGAACATCCTTCCAGGCATTATTTCCTCCTTTGGGAAGGTAGTGTAGTATTTGTTCTG
The DNA here is from genome assembly GCA_963556195.1 of Sepiola atlantica. NCBI lineage: Eukaryota > Metazoa > Mollusca > Cephalopoda > Sepiida > Sepiolidae > Sepiola > Sepiola atlantica. The sequence goes on along the minus strand of OY744552.1, from coordinate 21,825,756 downwards.
TTGTTATAAAATCTTCCCTCAAAGCATTACCTCCTTCTTTTGGGGAGAGTAGTGTAGTATCTGTTTTGTTGTCACAATACCACCCTCCCAGGCATTACCTCATCCTTTTTGGAGGAGTGTTGTATCCATTATAAAATCTTCCCTCAAAGCATTACCTCTTTGTTTTTGGGGAGGTTAGTGTAGTATCTGTTTTGTTGTCACGATACCATCCTCGCAGGCATTGCATCCTCCTTTTGGGGACAGTGTAGTATATGTTAGTTCGTTATATTCACTAATAAAAATATGCGGCTGGAGGTAGCATATTATTTGTAGTTTTTATAACGACATTACAAAATTACTAAGAATATTCTGTTATTTTTTGAATGTCTTTGGTAAATGAGTACCATGAACTGTAAAACAATTAAAATAAGGTAACATTTAGCATTTCAATAATTACTTACTTCCTGACAAAATTCAAATGTTTTCCTGATGAAGGCAGGACTGTTTCGGTCGAAGAGTTCTGGATTGAAAGTAAAATTCCAAAGATTGAAAGTGAAATTTATGGCCAGTCCATCTGCAAAAGAAAATAGACATTTTGATTGTACAATTTCAAAACTGTTACTTTCATGCTGTTTCACTCAGAGAATTATCTGTCTTAGATGCCAGTAAAATATTAAAAACAATAACTTGTATCGTAAGTCTATAAAAGAGATGCTGACCACCGAGTAGTGACCAGTCCGATGTGGTCGTCTGCATCGTGGTGGTCGGCATGGGTGTTGTCTATAACACTTTAAATATATCCTATTTTGATGGAATTTAAATAATATGTATAAAAATTTCCAGGGATAACAATGGAAGTGGTCTGCAATCTCTACATGCTGAATCTCTACGCCCCCTTCTAAGGGATCTATGGGGGCATAACCTCCTTAAAACTTTAAATACGTATATCTAATTTGAATTAATTTTAGACCATATGTAAAAGGCATAACTTTAGAGAACTTTCCAAATTTTAGCGTCTACTAACCATGTTAGGGTGTGAAATGTGGTAGCAAAAAAAGAAAGTAGTATGGTGTTATGAGCATAGTGAAAAAATTTATTGTGCTTCTCATTCAATCCCGAACAACATCGGGGGTTCCTGCTGGTTATTTTATAAAATAGATTCTTACCTCTGAGTAGTGACCAGTCAGGAGTGGTCATTTTCATAGTGGTTGTTGGCATGGGTGTTGTCCAGTCTGATACGTTGACTGCATGAAGACTGACCAAAGAACTGTTAAACCAAATAATGGTCTGTCCTATTTGTCTAGCATTGTCGTTTTGGGTAGCATTGGTTTTGGGAGCGTGTTGGCGGATGTTATCTTCGATCATCTGCGGTAAATCGGCAGCATCGTCGGTGCCATAAAAAATCAGAGTCACTGTTACTGAAGACGCTTCCTTGCTGGGAATTGAAAATAAAAGATAAATAAATCGCTTGCTCGATGGCATACCAATACTAATAATATGAATGTATGTTTCTGTACCATTTAACTAATTCTTTTAGGAGCGGCTCCCCCTTTTAAACTAGTAGAGCGGGTAAAGCCCTGTCAATACTAATAATAGAAACGTCTCTTTTTGTTTCTGTATCTAATTGGTAGCTATAATAATTAAGTGTATTATTTGAGTATTCTCACTACTATTCTCATCATGATTTTTTTGGAGTACAGAATTTTATTACTGTATGAAGGGAATGCATATTTTTTATGTTCATGACTAAAAAAAAAAGAAAACTAAAGCCAGCCAACCGGTTTCGCCCACACTCTACAGAGTTGAATCGATGGTTTTTAAAAGGGATGAGAAAAAACTATATATATTTAAAATATTTAAATATATATAGTTTTTGTTCTAATCATGAACGATAAAATGCCTTCCCTTCATACTTGCAGTATTATATATATATATATATATATATATATATATATATATATATATATATATATATATATATATATATATATATATAGTGAATGCTTTTATTCAAACATGTACAAGGTATGCTACACTGGCATGTCGATGTTATCGATCTACAGCTCTCAAGAGCTAAGGTCTCATCAGGCAGAGAATTTTTTTATGACCCAACCTGGTCGTTGAATTCCAGGAAGATAACATCGACACGCCAGTGTAGCAGACCTTGTACATGTTTGAATAAAAGCATTCACAATACAGCTCTATATTTTTATTGAGCACTCTTTTATAAGCCCGATTTGATTCCCTTTGGATTTCTACCCTGTGGATTTTTACCCTACCTGGATTACTATATATATATATATATATATATATATATATATATATATATATATATATATATATGTGTGTGTGCGTGTGTGTGTGTAACATGAAAAAAGGAAAGCAAAAAACTATGTTATATATGTATTCATGAACGTTTCGTCTTTATTGAAAGACTTCCTCAAGATGAAGAAAGCAATATATAAAAATCATACAGAATATTAATTTTGATTTGTCAGAAAGTTTCCAGACTTCGGCATTGACGTGAACAAGCAGATAATGAAAAAAACATGATTTTGGTAGTAGCGTTATCAGCAGTCGCCTGTCTTCTTCAAAAGACGCGAAATGAAATGAAGAAGACGGGCCACTGCTGATAACGCTATAACCAAAATCGTGTTTTTCATTCTCTGCTTGTTCACGTCAACAACCATGCCAATGTCTGCAGCATTTCGCATCTTTTTCGTATTATTCTTTGGATAACAGCCTTTTCGAAGTTGCCTCCATTACCTGATAATATATAAGTGAACCCTTAGAAGTAAATATATTTTTAGCTCAAATAATGAAAATTTTATATATCAATAATTGTATAAAATTAAGGGAGTTGGACTTTCAAGTCAGACCCGAATAGCAATTCATCTGATAGGTCACTATTTTATTCAGGCTAACTTATTTTTCCATTAGTTCCCCCACCCCACCCACTATGTTATTGGCACGAATGTGTTTTATTTCGGTTCAGTTCTCTTTTTAAAATACTTATTCCAGTTAAGAAAGCTGTTAAGGTGGAGACATACTCTTGAGGTACCGGTATCGGTCAGTATAAAACCGGACATCTACAGGTTGTGTGGAAAGTAACTCACTATTATTTAGTGCTCGTAATTTATTATTAAAATATAATTGTTACAAACAATTAATATGATAAGAAAGTTCATAGCATAGTATTTTATTTAGAATTCAACATAGGTGTCAGCAGCTGCCACCAGCTTGTCAATATGCCTCGGAACTGTCTCAATTAATTTACAAGTAATCATTTTTTTATCTTTTTACTAGTAAAATGATGATGACTATTATGAGAGGATTGAAAATCTCCATATATTACTTACTTAAAACAACATCCGATCCAGAAAAAAAGTAATATCTCACATTCCATGAGCAATGTTACTTACAAAGGAGTGGGGGAAAGAATTGCTGTTTTTAACTGTCAATTTATGCATACCATTTTTCTTTATCCTCTAGTGTTGTTTTGCATTATACGGTATAATCATGTTGACACACCGGTTCCTGTTAGCTTACTGAAGTTAAGAAACCTTGAGCCTGGTCAGTACTAAAATGGGTGACCATTTGGGAATACCAGGTACTGTATGTGCTCTCCGCTTATCTCGGCATTGTTTCCAGTCGTCCTGGATTTCTCCTTGTCACTTGAATCAAGCAGTGCCGACTCAGGATATGTGTGGTCGGGTATTGCGCAACCCTTGCATCACAATTACACGCGCAGCAATCTTTAAGAGAGGTGTGGTTGTGGATTGCGCAACCCTTGCATCACAATTACACGCGCAGCCACCTTTAGGAGAGGTGTGGTTGTGGATTGCGCAACCCTTGCATCACAATTACACGTGCAGCCACCTTTAGGAGAGGTGTGGTCGGGTATTGTGCAACCCTTGCATCACAATTACACGCACAGCCACCTTTAGGAGAGGTGTGGTTGTGGATTGCCCAACCCTTGCATCACAATTACACGTGCAAGTACCCTCACAGAGGGTATCCATTGTCTTTCAAGACTAAATGGAGGCCGTGATTAATATTTGGCTTGGATCAGACGCATTAGTAAAATTAAAAATAAAACGGAAAAACGAGAAAAACTTGTGACATCAGTTGATGCGGTTCCTCAGCGACTTAAAAAGCTGGTGGCGAATGCTGGTACCTATATTGAATTTTAAATAAAACCCTATGCTAAACATTTTATTCCAATATTCATTTCTTGTCATAATTATATTATAGATCAAAGAGAAGAAGCAATATGCAAGAAACCATTTCGAATTCGTCTCAAATTAATTTATCAGTAAATGGTGTGGAATTTCTGAATTAGAATTCGCGTAAGGCAGTGACGTTACAGAGACAGAAAGCCGCCTGTCACACGCGCAATTGAGCAGAGGATATATTTTTCTTGCCATTGAATCATCTGAGAGAGAGAGAGAGAAGGAGAGAGAGAGAGAGAGAGAGAGATTGGGTTTGGATAGCTGCCTCCTTCCTTTACCACGGGGTAAAAGGTGGGGGTTTTAATGTGTATACATGCATACTATAAAGAAAAAGAACAACCCCAAATAAATTTTTAAACTCAAGTTCTTTTTAATAACGTTTACAAAAGATGTTAGTAAAAAGAATGAAAAGACGTCTACACGACAGAGAGAAGAGAAGATGGAAAATTCGGCTGCCACCTCACCACTGCGACTACGGAAATTCGAGTAGTTGATTCTGCCAACGAAGTGACTGCACTTTGGCAATTGAAGAACACCACAGCTACGCTATAGAACGCTTTACGTTTAAAGTGCTTACAACATCTACGGACAAAAACTATGTTAAATTAAATTACTTACTCAAAGTGTGAAATGTCACATCCTGCAAAGCGATCCATCAACGTATCCCGATCCATAAGTTCCTTCATCTGAAAATAAAGATAAGTATCTATTACAATGCGACACAATGGAGTTTGTATATAGGCTAGGTTTAATATACAGAAACCCGTGTCTACCAAGGCTGTATCTGCTCAGAGGAGCAGGAGGTGTGGGTCTCTCAGAAAGTAACCATCAACATTGAACCACTTTTGTGAGAATTGATCAATATTTGATGAGCTCATAGAACCTGAAACTTACGATGGCACATTAACATCAAGAAATAAAAAACAATAACCCATCACAAAACTGACCAAACATCTTGGACAAGACTGTCTCACAAATCAGACAGGAACACCAAACAAGCGGGACATGGAAATAGCCCAAAGAGTCACCATAAATACACCAAGATCTTCCAAACTCGAAAACTGGAAGAATGGGCCAAACAACAACGTGCCAAATATTTTCTGGAAGAGCTATCCCAGGAATATATAGATAAGGAAGACTCTGCTCAAAGAAAATAGCTTCACTATGATCAGGAGAGGATGATAATGGTTGTCCAAGATCAAGGCTTGGTGATCAATGCTTTAAGTAGATGAGTGGTATCAGTAATGACAACAAGTGTAAGTTCTGCCACACCGACGTAGAGTCTGAACCACCTGTGGTTCTCCTTGGGGACGACTACTATACAATGCGACACAATGGAGCATAAATATCCCCATTGGAGCAGGGCTTCTTGGCCTTTTGGCTAAGATCAAAGTGTAGTATCTGTTCCGATGGATACTGCACGCCTGTCCTGTGCAGTTCTAGGAGGTCCACCCTCCCAGGCTTTGCCTCCCCTCTTTGGGGAGGAGTAAGTTTATTGCTTACTGTCTGAGGCGCCCCTACCGGGGAATGCCGACGGGGCTGCCCAGGCAATTTTTAAATGGCCAGAGTGCTCACCTCTCGGGCGCTGGCTTTCAAACCCCACTTTCTCGACCCGATCTTGGGTCACATCTTACTTGTGGGAGTGAGATAAAACTGGCCTTGTGCCTAACTCCTGGGGAGGAGTAAATAAAATCCCCATTGGAGCATCTGTAATAAATTGAATATCCAGTGTAACAGCAAGTCATAGGAACATATAGCAGAAAGAACTGTTGGAAAAAATATCATACACGATCCACTATAACTATGCAATTCCTACAGCGACATAGAAAATGGAGCTGTTAAACCTGACAGAGTGATATTGGACAAGAAGGAAAGAGCAGAAACCCTTGTTGAAGTCAGTGTCCCTAATGATGCCGAACTAAACAAAGCTGAGACGGAGAAGATAACTAAATACCAAGATCTTATGTATAACATGAATAGAAACTGGAATCTTAGGAAGATCTCCATCATTCCAGTAATCATAGGAGCTGCCAGGCTCATGAAAAAGAATTTTAAAAACTACCAGGCGAATATACCCGGTAAACCAAGTGCAAGAAAGACCCAAACAATTGAGCTTAAAGGGACGGTTAAAACCCTTAGAAGATCTCTTGTTTTGAGTCTCTGAAATAGCGGGTGGATGTTTGGTATCCGGTAGGATACCCCATCTCTAACTAAACCTTATGTATCAAACTTTAGGAAACAGAATGGCCATTATGTGACGAAGGAGTGCAGTAGCCAAAAGCGAGCTTGGTGCCAATTGTTTAACTAATCAAAAGGTCATCAATTCCAGTGTGGGTAGCATACATTCTTGAGAGGGCAGACTGCTATCTCGAATTTCTTCAAATAAGCATTAATAAAAATCGCTTTAAGTCAAATCATCGAAGTAGAATACAATTGTGAAAATGGAAGATGTTCGACTGAGCTCCAATCTATGGTTGATCCTTGTAAAACATTCACAGCAAAAACTCGTCCGTCTACCACAAATGAAAATAACTTTCATTTCTTCCTCTGTGTGCCTAGTGCAGAGTTCTTTTTTTTAACTTCCCATCTATGGCATAATCCCGTTGGCACGTCGGTTCTTGTTAGATCACCAAAGTAAAGCGACGTTGAGCCTGGCCAGTACTAAAATGGGTGACTATTTAGGAATACAAGGTGCTTTATGTGGCTTGGAGAGGACAGGTTCTATCATGCCCACTGAAAAGTTAGGACATATAGAGTATCGCCTGACTCCCTGACGACGTCCCTTGACATTATGGGATTTGGATGGATCTATGGAGCACATTACCACTGGACAGCTTTCCTGCAGATCTCAGCATGGTCGTCTTCAAAGCCAATGTCAACAGATTCCTGTAATGAACAGACCCCATAAGTATTCAAACTTGATAAATCCCATCAATCCTCTTATAAGGTTCTTCATCTCTCAACTAACAAACCATCTCATTAATCCTTATCCTCGAGTGGCTTTTGGCCTTAATAAATGGTTCCCCATTAATAAAAAGAACTAACTACATGATCGTCTTAGAATCCAATGTCAACAAATACTTGTTATAAACTGTCTTCATAAGTCATCAAATTTTGTTTATTCCATTCTTTATTTTTGGTACTGGTATACCTTTTATTCCGCATCTTCCGGCTGTTTACGTAAACAGCCGGAAGATTCCGAAGCGCTTAGCTAATCAGAATGCTTGATAAGCAGACGACAACTTTACCTTTAAATTGAGTAAATCTTATAGTAGGGATCTTCTAGACAGCTATCTGATCGAATATATGTGCAGACAAACAATTTCGAACCACCCACTTTGTCTCCATATTATCGCAGATAGCGGAATTGCACCCCGTCGACAAACTTCCTTCCCTAACCCTAACCCAAACTTCCTTCTTCCTCTACCCTTTCTTCTTTTTCTTTGTTGTCTCCGCTAACCCCAAAAGAAAATTTGCCAACTGAACATAAAAACCGAACTTTTTTTTTAACCCTAACCCTAAACTAATCCTAACCCTTAACTAACCCTAACCCTAATCCAGTTGTTATTTCCCATGTCAAAAACTGTACCATTACAAAAAAAAAAATACTACATAAAAAAATGTGTAAATTCGTAACTATCTGTAAAAAGTGTTGTTGCATTGTTTTTGTTTTAAAGAAAAACCCAATTTGGCAGAAAAAACCCTAAAAAACTTTTCATTTTTAATTAAAAGAAATATTTCATTGATTTTCTTCATCAAAAAAATAAATAAATTGTCATAAAAATAAACATACGGTGATTGATTTTTCGTTCATTATTCTTTTCATGTTGTAAAGCCACCTCGTTTTAGTTTGGACGTCGGTTCGTTTTGATTCGGCTTCTTTTTTTTCGGAAGATGCCGAACAAAATGTCGGTTTTGTTTGGTTCATAAGTCATAATACCAGTACACTCTCATAATATTTTTTACCATTCAACTGACAATTCATCCAATTAACCCTTATCCTCGAGTTGTTTTTGACCTTGATAAGTGGTGACTGATTAGTAAAAACATTAAATTATCTTGGTAAATTATTCAACTAATCTTTAAAATAATGACTTACCTGCCCACAAAAATCAAACGTTTTCCTAATGAAGGCTGGACTGTTTCGGTCCGAGAGTGCAGGATCAAAAGTAAAGTTCCAAAGATTAATCGTTAAATTTGTAGCAAGACCATCTGGGAAAAGAAAATGGACATTTTTAGTTTATAATTTCAAAAAAAACTTTATATTCTTTGCATTTGTCTTTGGAATACTTTGTTTTAGATACCAGCCGATTTTACATAAGATTGTGTTTCATCCCCCCCTCCCTCTCTCTCTCTCTCTCTCTCTCTCTCTCTCTGTATATATATATATATATATATGATGATGGACTCTCCCGTCGATTTCGACGTATGAGTGCCCCGCCTGGGGCTGCCCGCGCGTGAATTTGTAATTGCAAGGGTTGCGCAATCCCAACAACCGCTCTCCTGAGTCGGCATTGCTTGATTCCAATGGCAAGTAGTAATACAAGACGACTGGAAACAATGCCGAGATAAGCAGAGAGCACATACAGCACCTGGTATTCCCAAATGGTCACCCATTTAGTACTGGCCAGGCTCGATGACGCTTAACTTCGATGATCTAACGGGAACCGGTGTGTCAACGTGATTATATATATATATATATATTGTTACACTGGCCGTTCTAACAGAAGAGAAACTACACCGGTTCTCACTATAAATAGTGCGAGTAGACAATCACCAGGGAGAAAAAGGACAGTATTGTAACTGTCTAGCCGAGTGCCAGTCAGTTTCCTTACCTTTGTACCTTTTATGTTAATACACTTGTTATCTTAACCCAACCTCGACTCGACTTCTTCTTTTTACTGTTGGACTACTTCACAACATATATATATATATATATAAATGTCAATGTCTATGTGTGTTCCTTAGATAAAGAAAAGTTAAAGAATCTACATAAAAACTGAAAGTGTATTCATATGTAAAGTTTTCCGAAGAAGACAATGGAAGTGGTCTTGAATTAAATCTCTAAGTGCAACCAGAAAGGGGCTATGTGGACAGACACCCCCTTAAAACTTCAAATATATTTAACTTTGATATCAGTGGTATAAAAAAGTCCTCCGGGGAAGACAATGGAAGTGGTCCCGAATCTATATGTGCCCCTCTGAGGAATATATGGGAGCCAGCACACCCATAAAACTTTAAATGTATCCTATTTTGATGGAATTTAAATAATATGTATAAAATTTTCCAAGGATAACAATGGAAGTGGTCTGCAATCTCTACATGCTGAATCTCTATGCCCCCTCCTAAGGGGTCTATGGGGGCATAACCGCCTTAGAAATTTAAATACGTATATCTGCTTTGAATTAATGTTAGACCATATGTAAAAGACACAACTTTAGAGAACTTTCCAAATTTTAGCGTCTACTAACCATGTTAGGGGGTGAAAAGTGGTAGCAAAAAGAAAGTAATATGGTGAAACAACTATTGTGTTTCTCATTCAATCCCGAGCAATATCGGGGTTTCCTGCTGGTTATTTTATTAAATAGGTTCTTACCTCCGAGTAGTGACCAGTCAGGAGTGGTCATTTTCATAGTGGTTGTTGGCATGGGTGTTGTCCAGTCTGATACATTGACTGCATGAAGACTGACCAAGGAACTGTTGAGCCAAATAATGGTCTGTCCTATTTGTTTGGCATTGTTGTCACTGGTTGCATTAGTCTTAGGGGCATGTTGTCTGATGCTGTCTTCGATCATTTGTGGTAAATCAGCAGCATTGTCGGTGCCAAAGAAGACCAGGATAATCTTCACAGAAGACGTGTCTTTACTGAAGATTATAAACAAGGTAAATTAATAGGAATAAACCAATACACACACACACATAAATATATATATATATATATATATATATATATATATATATATATATATATATATATATTAAAGAGATAAAAGATGAGAATAAAAAAGTTGTATAGATACAATATTTATTAAAACATACGAAGTTCAAAGCAAGGAATTTCATATCCTTAATCCATGGATTTTCAAAGACAAACTCTTTTCATCAGAGCATTATTTTTCAAACATCTATTTGCACAATAACAGCTTTTGTTTTTGATGGTGACTACCCTAACTTTACGTTTTCTTCTGCACCAAAAGTTCTTTATCTTTTGTTTTTTGTGTATAAATTTTTCAAAGTTAAATGTTGCCGGTAATATTTACACTTACCTTACCGGTTTTTTATCCTCTGATGAAAAGAGTTTGTCTTTGAAAATCCATTGATTAAGGATATGAGACTCCTTGCAATGGACTTCTGATGTTTTAATAAATATTGTATGGTTGTGGTAGAGAAACGAGTTCTTGCTGTGACTGTCTTACAAAGAGGAACAAAATCTAGTTTTGTTCAGAAAGCTATACCGGTCAACGGTAGAGGGTGAAATCTCATTTTACTTTATATCTATTATATAAAAGGCAATACTATGTGTTTGTATGTGTGTATATTTAGCTAAAAGTCCAAAACCACAAAACAAACAAAGTTGGTATATTCTTGATCAGCGTTGCCCTGGATGAACAATATCTAGTTTAGAAACTATATTCAATTGTTACCCTAAACTAGCACATATTTCGTCGGGGGTGATTGTTTTTTTCAGCCATTTTCAGTACTAAAAGGAAGTAACTCTGATTTTTTTATCAAGAGGTTACTTCTCGTATGTCGACTTATACCTCAAGGAATCTATATAAAGTAGAGTGTTCTGTCTGTATGTGTGTGCATGTCCAGAGAGAAGAATAAGCTGAGCGAAGGAGGAAGGGGGGCTTGGGAGATGGGGGAGGAAATGGGGGAGGGGGAAAGAGAGGAAGATAGAGAGATGGATAGAGAAAGGTAGAGAGAGATAGAGTTTATTTTTATGGAAGTCACTCCAGACAAAGCATGAAGCCACTTGATGTAAGGAGCTAAGAAAATACTACTTCAAGGTCAAAAACTAGCCAACAATAAGTGTTAGATGGATAGATTCCGACCCAGAAAACAGCAAATCTCCCCCTTTGTCAAAAACATCGCTCATGGAATGTGAGGACTAAAGGACAAAAATAAGGGAAGCGAGAGTTACGAGGCTGTCGAAAGTAAACCCAAGGTCTACTTTCTACTCTCATAGCCCCGAGCAACGCTGGGTAGCCTCGCTAGTATAATATAACAGACAGATGCACATATGTCTTCCAATCGGACCCGTTTTGTTGATTCTGATTGCATTTTTTGTATATTTTTGAAAGGAAAAGTGTATGAGTAAAAATATGACGTCCTCACAAAACAAAAATTACAGAAACACTTGTTGGTCTGTCACGTTTAGTTTTTAAATATCACATTGATCGCTAAACGAAAACATTGAATGGACACATTGTAAGATTTGGTCAGTTCCAGTTTAATTGATGTAAAGAGTATGGCATTAAATGTGCCTATTTACCCCCACTCCGTACGAGAGAAAATTTAGAGCCAAGTTTGGTTTTTAATGTGGCCAAAAAATTTAGCTCCACAAGTGTTAATCATACCATAATTAATTTATGTAATTAATCAAGTAATATTGCACCATCAAACTCCTCATTGTGTCACATGGATATTTATAAAGTAAATGACACATATGTGTGCTCAAGCTATGTTCTCATATAAGTTTTCTTTGCTTATGGAGTCACTTGTGCACATAATATGAACACATTTCTTCAAACATCTTTTCTGCAAATGCGGTTTTGTTTATTTTGTTTTATGGTAGACAAGCATTGTTACCCGGTGTTGCTAGGGGAGAGCATGGATAAACAATAGATAAGGGGTAAAAGTGTTTGTAAAATAATTCTTTTAAATCTCTTTTCACACATACCGTTGTTTTTTTAAGATACCTCTCTCTTTAACGGCTCCTCTCTATATATCTCTTTTCGACCTCCCATTCTCTCACTCTCTCTAGCTGGCAATTGTTTCAACATAAGAAAAAGAAATAAAGAAAAAGAAAGCTCACTGACTGGCTGTTTGACCTAGTTCCAGTGTTGTGTTTTAGATAAGTACCATTAAGTAAGTTCTTAATGGTACTTATCCATGGCCATCCCTACTACAGGCCAGGCAATCGTGCAACTGGGGTCTTTTACTGGGGGCCATGTGAATTTTCTTAAATATTCGATATAGAAGTTGCAAATTATATCATCAACTGGTGCGGATCCTTTTTTTCTTTTTAACCACAATATACAAGTAATGATCTTTTGACATAAGTACAAATTCTCTAAAAAAAACTCCAACATTGAAATAAAAATTCTTCATTGAAATATGCATTTGCCTTTGTTTATTCAAAGTTACCTGTCTCTTCATTTATAGGAATTTGTCAATAATTGTAAAATTTATCAATTAGCTCATTGTGGTTCTTATTATTTGGTATGTAAAACACATAAAAACATCAAACTAATCTCACAGAGGAATTTTACCTTTGTTTGCAACTTCTATATTGAATATTTAAGAAAATTCACATGGCCCCCAGTAAAAAACCCCAGTTGCACGATTGCCTGGCCTGTAGTAGGGATGGCCATGTACTTATCTAAAACACAACACTGGAACTAGTAATTTTCACCCCCCCCCCTATATGTTTCGCAATAGTTTTTAAAAATTCCTATACCAATATTTAGTATTAGTATTCAATTTTCCTTTCTTTATATAGACTGACGTTATTTAACTTAAGTAACTATTAGCTAGATATATAGACAGTCGCAAGTTAACTAACTCGTGTATTGGTTTTGAAGAAGGATATTTTATTTCAATTTGTCATAATTTTTATGGCCTTGTTTAGTGGCCGGAATAAGAACACGGACACAGGGTTTAGGTAAAACAAATATATTGGAGAAAAGTATATACAACAAAGGAACAAGAGAAGTAGTACGTCAGTACTGACTGCCAGTGTAGACTGGGGTTGAACTCAACCGCTGAGAAGCCTATACTTCCCACACCTATTTAGAATGGACGAGTCCAAAATGTTTGTTATAGGTACGACACCAAGACATTTTTTTAATTTAATGATTCTTTTGATTTAAATATAACCTATGTTTGTTTTGCAATAGTTTTTATTTCCTATACATATATTTAGCATTAGTATCTAAATTTCCTGTCTTTATATGGACTGACGTTATTTAACTAAAATAACTATTAGCTAGATATATAGACAGATAGACAAATAGACAGATAGATCAGTTCCTATCACTACATGTGATTGTCAACAGTTTTGTCGTCGTTTCGACTTTTTGTCATCAATCATTCACCTCAAGCTCTCAAACCGGTATGTGATTCAAACTCTTTGTTCCTACCCGCCTTCATCCCACGTGACGTCACCTCCATGTTCTCTTCTTTCGCATATCATTACCAGCTTTGCCCTCCTTTGACCTCACCTGTCAACTCTCCCATTGGTGACATGTTATTCTCAATACACTCTTTCAACCTTTTTTTGTTTTACATACAGCAAGGTCAGTTGAACCCGCACTCAATGACTTGGGCTCAAATCTATTGCTAGTAAACATACTCACCCATTATCCAACAATTCCACGGGTGGTAATATTTGTTAGACTTACTTATGACATATACAATACCACATCTACAAACAAAATATCTACAAGATAAAGTTTAAAAATTTGATCCTAATAAATAGATCAGGTAAATTACTTACTCAAACTCGGAAATATCGCAACCCGCAAATCGATCACTCCAAACATCCCGATCCATAATTTTCCCCATCTGTAAATAAATAATATATATATGAAAATTAAAATCAAAGTAAGCACTTTAGCGGAGTATAAATGGACAATAGACAAAATTCACTTCTAGAGTGATGGGAAGCTGGTATAAGTTATTGACATCCAACACTCCGATACTGAAGGTATTAAAATCAGCTGCATGAGTGAACCTTCAGATGAAGCAGGGCTATAGTTGAGACAAATAAAAAATTTCTGGTTGTCTAAAAAACGATTGAACGCCTAATCATTGTTGATTTATATTTCTCTACTTACTCTCTCTCTCCCTCTGTATATATAAATGTTATATATATATATATATATATATATATATATATATATATATATATATATATATATATATATATATATATATATATCTAGACAGCATCTTCTCTTGCAGGCAAGTATTGTTGAATATAAGAGACAACTCATGTCTAGATATCCTTTGGTAGATCCTTTCAATAGTCCAAATCAGAATCTTAGTTTCGGAGGGGAATTGGCTGATGAATTTACCATAGTTTGGATTTGTTTCCCAAGTATTTTCAGACCCATCTGGGTCCATCTTCAGGGGAATGAGGTTAATCAGGTACTATCCACTCAGCTGACTGTTGATATAGCCGTAGAGTGAAGTTGTGCATCTATGTTTCATCCATTGTCACATATTAACGAAAAAAATTCTTTTTTTGTTGCGTTGAAACTGTTGTAAACAACGATATTCGGAATCGTTGATGCATTGTTGTTTTTGATCGACCGTGACCGATTTTGAACACAGTTTTCTGTTCATGTAAAATGGTGAATACATTGGATTCTGATATATTAAATTCCCCTGACATCTCACGCAACTGTATTTTATGCTCAGTTTGTTTTTAATGTTTTCTGGGACAATTGCTAAAAGTTCAGCATCAGTTGTGGCTTTACGACCGCGTTTAAAGGCAGCATACCACCTCGTAACCGTTATTTCTAAGAAACAGAGTTCGAATAACACTTATGAAACCATTCCTTTGCTTGAACAGTATTTTTCCCATCAGAAAGCAATGTTTTATCAACACACGAAATTCAGATTTTTTTCATTGGTCCGCCGATTTATAAAATCAGGGGGACTTATGTTTTGAGGCATGTCCGTCCGTCCGTCCGGATTTTTTTCCGCAACCATCCATCAAATTTCTCTGAAATTTTGCATGAGGTTGTAACTTTGGTCAGGTTAGAAAGTGACATTCTCCGATTTTTGAAAAAAATCTGGCTAGCCCCCAGGAGGTCAAAAGCCCCCGAAATGGAAAAAAATTACCCTTTTCTCCCATAACGTTTGATCCATCCATTCAATTTCTCTGAAACTTGGCCAAAATGTGGAGGCAATTGTTCTGGATATAAAATGAGCATCCTTGACCTCAGAAAAATTCTGGTTCCCGCCCCTAGGAGGTCAAAGGGGGGTCAAAAATGCCCCAAATTGCCCAAATTTATTGCATTTTACACTCGCCACATCGAGTCACATATAGAGGGGGACCACGCATGCGCGGCTTGTTGTTTTGAAAATTTGCAACACTAGTTTTACTGTAATTTTAAAACTAACAATCAGATTGGGCACAAAGTTTTACACGTGTTAGTTGAAGGTTAGTACTTCATAAAAATCATGTGGATTTTTTTATATGTCAGGCCTGGGACGTATTGAGTGATGTGTTAGTTACGAATATTTTTTTATATCGTTGATAAGGACTTTGCATTACTTTTATAACGAACTATTTATTTTAATTGTCATTTCAATTCATACTTACTTGTTCACAGAATTCAAACGTTTCCCTGATGAAGGCTGGACTGTTTCGGTCGAAAAGTTCAGGATCGAAGGTAGAGTTCCAAAGATTGAAAGTTAGATTTAAAGCCAGCCCATCTGGAAGAAGGAACATAATTTTTATATTAGAATTTCACACACTTTATTTATGATTTGTTTAACCCGGGGAAATCTTTGTTTTTTTTGTTATATTAGAACTTAAAGAATTTAAAGAAAATGAATAAACGAACATTCAATAAAATATATAAATGAACATACACATTCTCTACTCTTTGATAAAATAACTAACTGGCTTCGCCGGCTTATTACCGCTTTACAAAGTTCGCTACTTGAAATACTCGAAACGACAAAAAAAAAAAAATAAATAAACATTCCATTCATAACTTTGTTGTAAACACGAGAAAAAAACATTCGCATTTATCAATATAGATAGACATTTTGGTAACTGTTACACCGGCCGTTCTTACACAGGAGAAATGCACCGGTTGTCACTATAAATAGTGCGAGTTGCCAGAGACACAGAGAAGACAAAGCACAGTCTTGTAACTGTCTAGCCAAGAGCTAGTCAGTTTCTTACTTTGTTAATACACTTGTTAAACCAACCCTCGACTTGACTTCTTTTATTTATTATTTACTGTTGGACAACTTCACAACAGTAACATTGATACGAATTTATTTATCTTTTAAATATTACCGAAACGAGTAAAAGAAAGTAGAAACACAATTTGCCTGCACGATGGTGTGTGGGTGTCTGTGTGTGAGGAGGAATGGGGTAGCTTACAATTTAGAAATAAAACGCAACTTGTTGAAAATTAGGCCGAGAAGACACATTTGAACACATTTGATAGATATGTGTCCATGAAATAACACAATATTCCTAGACAGAAGTATTTTTCTATATTAAAATCAGAACATTCATTAAATCTAAAAATAATAACAAAACATAGATAATCATAAACTGCCCTTTTCTAAAGCAATATGCAAATTAGTTAATCTTACGCCTTATAATGCACATATATAAGTAGTATATAAAAAAAAGTTAGAGGGCTATTGTGTAAAGTTGAATTAACTTAAAAAAGAGCGTTTTGATTTCAACCTTAGTGCGATAAATCGGCTCAACTTTTGCATTCAGAACAATACGTACTTTAATTGTGTATCAGACTAGCTGACCAATGTCACGGCGTTTCCCAAGAATAGAGATTGATCCAAGAAATGCCATGCCCCAACTTTGTACCATTGAATCATTTGCTGTTTATAGTTGTCCGGCACAAACACATACCTCGCTATTTAAATATAAAACAGCAACAAGAAATGTAAAAAAAAAAAACCTACTTTCACGCTGTGTGTTTCGGATTGAGGCTTTTTTTTAGTGGAAAACTGTAATTTAGGACGTCAAAACCATAAAAAATTGCTAAGCCGAAAAAAAAAAAGACATTTTGAAAGGGCATGAAACAAACGGATATTTTCAGAAAACACGCATCAGGAATTCGCCTAAATGATTGGCAGAACAGATTGGCATATGCAGGTTTTGATTCGAAAGCTATACTGGTCAATGAAATAGAGGAAAATTGACTTTATTACAACGATCAAAATATGCTGCCTTTCTCGACAGATTTGTGTTTCAGCCGATCGCCGAGGAGACGATCAGCGGACTTTGTTTATTAATGGCGCGCCACACTGAAGACTATCGTAAACTTCTTTCATTAGCTTCAGCATCCTGTTGTCAGATCAACAGCTCGGTTGAAGAAAGCCATGCTAGCGTTTCATCGCCTACAGACGTTGTGTGGTAGGTGTTTTAGACATGACTCGATGATGTGGTCGACTGTTTGTTCAGGGTGACCACAGTCGCAGACAGCCGAGTCCCTGAGTCACCATTCTTTCATGGTCGCGGCGAAACGGCCGATATCGGTCCTGAGGCGGTTGAGCATTGTCCACTGCTGGCGAGAGAGGTCCATGCTCGGTAGTTCTTCCGGCTCTTCCATGAATCTGTGCAGCCTTGATTGATCTGCTGTCTGCTGTATCGTGAACTGATTCAGCTTTACTATTCAACGAAATGCCTTGAGCTTGCTCTAGACCAGTCAAGCGAACACAACATTTGATGTAACTTCCTGATATTTGCATATTGATTTTTAAAAAGGACATTTTATTAATTAACTATTATTTTTCATTTTTGAATACATTTAAATATTTTGTCTAAAAAAAAATAAAAGAATGAAAAAAAAAACATCTTTATTATATAGATATGCTTACCTCCAATTAGTGACCAGTCTGGAGTGGTCATCTGTAGAGTGGTGGTCGGCATTGGTGTTGTCCAGTCTGATATGTTGACAGCATGGAGACTGACCAAAGAACTGTTGAGCCAAATAATGGCCTGTGCGATTTGTCTGGCATTGTCATCTTTGGTAAAATTAGTCTTTGGAGCGTGTTGTCTGATGCTGTCTTCGATCTTCTGTGGTAGATCGGCAGCATCATTGGTGCCATAGAATAGCAGGATTACTCTCATCGAAGACGTGTCCTTGCTGAGTATTATAAAAGAATGGGGAAGTAATTTAGACATTTATTTATTTACTAGCGGACCTCGTAGAAATTTCTTGGTGTTTTTACATCAATCTGTATAATTTACTGTTAATAATAATATTCCTTTTTCAAATACTAAATAATATTTAGTTTATTATTACTATTAAGAAAACAATAACTCTTTCTTCTTCCGTAAAAATAATTGTCATTGTCAGCTAAATATTCTTTAAATAAATAAAGCGAATATGTCTTTTATTTACTTGATTTAAAATTGTAGCAATTTAATTCTTTTTAAAACAATAAATATTCTGTCTTTTTACTGTAAAGATAATTGTCAACTAAATATTCTTCGAATCAATACAAAAAATGCCACTTTTTGAAATGTATTTATTTAAAATTGTACTGTTTTAGTCGACAGGACGGCATAAGTTGATTTTGGAGCCATTCCTATTCAAATGGCTAAAGTCGATAAACTTTACCTTAGCGACATCAGATTAATCATCAATCAATCAACGATCTCACTTTTTTTTAGTTTTAAAGAACCTTAATCTAAGATATTAAAGACTGACCCCTGGCAAATGCCAACCATAGCATCGTTAATAAAATTGGCAATTCTTTCGACAATCGAACTATATTTACGACAAATACACTTCAGTTGATGCCTGACTTTTCCACCAAGTTTCAGTCATGAGGGTCCAACAGTCTTTGTTTAATCGCAGTTCAATGATATGCGGGGACACTTTGATGATTGTCTCGTCAGTATGAGGTGAGACTTTGAATGAGCTTCACACTTACCTGACCATAACCTCCCAGAGTTTTATATGTTGGGTTATCTTAAAGATAATATCTATTATAACAATCCCCAAACTGTTCCTGAACTAAAGAGGACCGTCACAACAAAAATCAGTGTCAGACCAGGGGAGGGCAACCATTTCAGAGTGAGGGCCAGATGAGACTTTTGGAAGGAGATCGCGGGCCGGAATGAAAAACAAAATCTCAGAATTACTATATTTTGTTTACATCAATAAATTGTACAAAAATTGCATTGAACACTCTACAAATCTGATATTTTTTCTCAAGAGACTTCTGTATGTGATGTTATAAAAGGCGCCGACGAAGAGCCATTTTGGAATCATAAAAAATAATGACGGGGGAAGTAGCAAGTTGATCCAACATTCGTTTTGACACACCTCACATAAGTTCTCTGTTTCATGCCCTTTCCTCGTCTCTCGTTTCCTCTTTGCCTCTCTCTTTCTCTTTTTCTATTTTTATCTCAGACCAAGGATTTGAAATTAATAGTTAAAGAAAAATGAAATATACATGCATCATCGCTCGCTGATATTTATACATTTTTATCCTACTGTAAATCTTAATTTAAACATACATTTACGTCTATGTCACAAAATGATATGAGTTTTACTGGGAGGTGCGCGAGCCGGGTTGCAATAATAAAGCATAACAAGGTGGCGGGCCGGACGCTAATCCTTCGCGGGCCGGATGTGACCCGCGGGCCGGAGGTTTCCCGCCCCTGTGTTAGAGTTATCGACAATTTTACACTTCGTATCCAGATGTGCACATTTGCAGAATATCGTTGAACGACAATAAAACAAAGACTGTTGGATAGTCAGCAAACTAGAAGAGTACCAGACTCAAAGTCAGCAGCAAACGGTGTTCGGTAAGATTTAGTTCCTGATATTTAAGACTTCTTCTTTTGGGTCGCTTACTTTTCCGGTTTGCCAAGTTTTGTACCAATTTTTATTTATACATTTATTTATTAAATTTTTAGGTGAAATTACAGAATAGTTAACAAAGTCATCCCTCCCGATGTTAAGAATGGCTTTCTAAATAATCTTCTGCAGTTTACGGATCGTGCTGAAATAATTACGTTATTATTTAGAAAGCCATTCTTAAAATGGGCTTTGTTAACTATTCTGTACTTTCACCTAAAAATTTAATAAATAAATTGATAAATTTGGGAAATTGAAACTGTGTACGCTGTATTTTCGCACAATGCTCGCTATACAAAATTATCTTTTTGATCTAATATATTGAAGAAACGCGCAGAGTACGTTGTCGTATTGGAAAGACGTTGACATTTTAAATTCAGCAACGCCAGAGTGGCATTACAGAATAGAATCGTATTACGTTAAGCATTTTAAAATATGTTTCCACTGGTTTTATATATATATATATATATATATATATATATATATATATATATATATATATATGTTATTGTTTATTATTGTTCATTATCTATGTACGTATACGTTTCGTACTTTATAATCGGGACTTATCAGATATGACTATTCCCTACCGGTCATGCGATTCGAAACCCCGGATTACGAGTATTTTGCAACTCAAATCCCGACGCCCAAACCACTCGGCTAACGTTGAACAGTAAATAAACGGTGATAATTTTAACACTTTATGTGGCGGCTTGACGTCATAAGAGGGTTTTACTTAATGAAAGGAACGATGCATTTATAGCTAGCGACGTCATGCAGTTTTAATACTACACTTACAGTGCCCTTCTAGAGGGGTTACTAGGAGCTACAAATAATAAATATTTGTTATTTTTATTATCTATGTATGTATACGTTTCGTCTTATATAATAATTGTGTAATATATATATATATATATATATATATATATATATATATATATATATATATATATATATATATATAACAAGGAGTGAGGTAAAATAAAATACCTTTAAAGCATGTTAAAGATGCGATATTAATTTTATTTAAAAAAAAAAAAATTGAAACCGATTTTTTTTCTTTTTTATAAACTTTCCTTTTAAGTTTATAGTAATACAGATAATTTCGCCAAGTATAATTGGCCTCTTCAGTGTGTTTGTAGGTCCGATCTTATTGGACAGCCGGCCTCTGATGGTGCAACCGGCGTTTGAGATGGGTTTTTTTCCTCTTTCGGTACGAGATCACGCATGCACGTGAGTTATGTATAGATTGTTATTAAATTTCATTTGGATGCTTAAAGAAAAGGTATGAACTTTTTAAATATATATATATATATATATATATATATATATATATATATATATATATATATATATATATCATAAGATGAAGTGAAAGAATAAAATAAGGTGCGAATCAAATTTTATTACAATTCAATGTTCAGGCAACGTTCTTTACAGTCCTTAACTCATTATATGTATATATATATATATATATATATGAGAGAGAGAGAGAGAGAGAGAGAGAGAGAGAGAGAGAGAGAGAGAGAGAAAGAAAGAAAGAAAAGGGGGAGGCATATTGATTTGATGTGCACACATCTATATTGAGGATATTACAATATTTTCGTACATGTATTATTTGGATTATTCGGACTACTGTTCTCATCTTGGGTGTTATTTTCACAACGTTACGGCCGATATAATCCCCGACCTTGTTCAAGTGTAACTTGACAATCGCTATTATTGGTGAATGGTGGAAAGAATATTTTTTCTTTTTTCCAACAAATCATAATCGTTAGAATTCAAAATGTGTGATGTGTTTATGAAACGGAAAGAGCGTTGAGTCTTTCCTATTTTCGTATTGATTCCGATTTGCTATTTATATGTACAGGATAATCTTTTAAACTAACGAATGGATCATTATGGATTTTTGGATTATATATTCTAGGCAATAGGGTGAGTAACATGTACACATGTTTTTTGTTGTAAATTTTAACATTTAGGGGTGTATGTATATGAAGTTAGGTATATATATATATATATATATATATATATATATATATATATATATATATATATATATATATATATATATATATATATATATATATATATAGGGCTTTACGCGCTCCACTACTTTTGGAGCTGCTCCCGCTCCTGCTCCAACGCCCAAAATTGGAGCTGGCTCCTCTCACGCTCCCCATTTTCAAAAAGGAACCGCTCCTGCTCCAACTCCTATAAAAAAGGAGCGGCTCTTTTTCAGTGCTCCATAATAAAAAATATACCTTCTTTCATAAACGTTCTATTCTGCCAATGAGTGGTCGAAGGATAAGGGTGGGTGTCAAAGGATCTCGTCAATATGGGTTGAGATGTCACTTTAAGTGTAAGACCGTAAGATAATATTTGACAAAATCTCGCTAATATTTTGAGAGTTATAGGAGAACATGTCGGACGAAGTATAGGATTATACGTAAATTTTCGTTTCCTGAGAACAAGAAAACAATTTTGCTTTTTTAAATACATGGAAATTTTCTAAGAATTTAAAGCCAGTTTAAATGACTTTCTACTCGATAGTTTATAAATTCCTTTCAAGTTTTGCACACACACGAAGTAATTGATGTTTTGTCGATTAAAATGGCTGACTTGTTTACGAAGAAATCTAAATGAATTATGATGGATTTAATCTCGTAACTTGATTACGAACCGGCTTGAAATAATAACATTATTTAGACAACGATTTTTTACATGGGGAGAATGGGGGGTGCTTTGTTAACTATTCTGTACTTTCACGTAACAATTTAATAAACAGAAGATATTGTAAAAATTGAATTTAACTTGAAAATTTTATGTAAAAAATAACCCGGTCCAAACCTTTAATTTCGTAACGTAATTACGAACCGGATTGAAATAACATTATTTAGAAAGCCATTCTTAACATGGAGTGAGGGGGGCTTTGTTAACTATTCTGTACTTTCGCCTAACAATTTAATAAACAAAAGATATCGTAAAAATATAATTTAACTTGAAAATCTTATCTAAAAAATAGCCCGGTTCGTAAACTGCACAAGTACCAAAAAATAATATAAAAAATATTCTTCACTGGGGAGAGGGTAGCCCCGTATTTACAAGTATATCTCCTGTAAAAACGGTTATAAAATCTATTTTCAATCGATATTTATTCGATAATTGCCGAATTTTCCTACTTGGCCCAAATTGCCGAGTTTTCCGTGGCCGAATTTTCCATTGACGAATTTTCCGTTGCCGAGTTTTCCTTTGACGAGTTTTCCTAAATTGTGTATTATACATACTATCCAGTCAAGCAGACTATCTAGTCTAAGAGAAGAAAAACAACATAACTTTCACTAATACACTTAGGAACGGTATGAATCCACATATATCCTCCCCAAAGTTATATGAATTAAATAGTAGGGTAGACTGTACTCTGAAACCTTGATTGGGCAACTTACCTCCCCTATCTAGAGTGCTAATTTTCGGAGTTTTTATTCAACAGAAAAATAGCAGTGTACTTTTTAAAAGGGCCTTAGTTATTATCTCAGGTCAGCTAGTAAACATTTTGAATTCTCTCTCTCGAGGGGGGGCTCCCGACCTGAACTCAGATGGTGTCAAAATCGTTCGTACCGCTAACTCAAATGTATTTCAACTTTCTTTAATCTTTCCAAAGAAATAGAACGCTCAAGTCACTGACTGCAATAAAAACTTTAATGACGCCTTTGATCTGTCTCATCGTTTGATAGCAAGTCGACGAATAAAACAATAAAAAAAGATTGTTAAAAACATTGCAATTAAATCGTCTTCCGCCTGAGCCCCCTCCCTCTCTCTACCAGAGATATAATTTTAAAAAATAATTCAGATTAAACTCTGAGACTTTCTTTACTTTTCCTTTATATTGTTTAATAGAAAACTAATGTTTAAAAATAAATCAAATAATTTCGGAGCGCGGAGCGCAGAGCGATAAAACCATCGCTCTTTAGTCCCAAATGGAGTTGCTCCCGCTTAACTCCCGCTGAATATAAAATAAGCCCTCCTCTCCTTCGCTCCAGCAAAAAGGAGCGTGCTCCTGGAGCGCGCTCCTTTTTTGGAGGGCTCCGTAAAGATGAAACTAAAAGTAAACTTTTAGTAGATAGAACCTATAGTGAAATGGTTTAAGCTCAATATACGGGATAGAGCAATTATGAAGATAGATGAAAAAAGAGTGATAAACATGTACGAATGTCCAGATTTATTTCAAACTTCGATTGTTCAATGCAAGGTATATTCTGGCTTAAGGAAAGAATAATAAACATAATTTTATTACAGAATATACTTTGCATTGAACAATCGAAGTTTGAAATAAATCTGGACATTCGTACATGTTTATCACTCTTCTTTCATCTATCTTTATATATATATAACAAGCAGTACTACTAGCTTCATTGTGAGGTCCAACACGATTTGTTGTTGTTGTTGATCATACTCGCCGACTTGGTATTTACGAAGTTAAATTCCTCCTAAATTCCAAGCTAATTTCTGGCGGCCTACTGGTAAGTCCCTTGACTGTGAATCAGTGGTGATTTGTGATCGGAGTTCGCGCCCGCCGACCATCGGGAATTAGCTTCATGCACTGAAGATTGCGTAAGCAGGAAACATCGATGTCTGTAGGTAATAAATAGGTAATATATATATATATATATATATATATATATATATAATAATCCAGGTAAAACATCCATAGGGTAATAATCCAAATAATTTTTAGAAAGTGCTCAATATCAAATAGAGCTTTTATATATGATTATTTTTATTTACACAGACATGTACAAAATCTGCGAAACTGGCATATCGATGTTATCGATCAACAGCTATTATAAACTGAGATCTCATCAGGCAGAGTTATAATCCGATCTTAACCTTAGATCATATTTGGAAAGATATATATATATATATATATATATATATATATATCCAGGTAGGGTAAAAATCCACAGGGTAGAAATCCAAAGGGAATCAAGCCGGGCTTATAAAAGAGTGCTCAATAAAATATAGAGCTGTATTGTGAATGCTTTTATTCAAACATGGAATTCAGCAACCAGGTTGGATCAAAAAATAATTCTCTGCCTGATGAGACCTCAGCTCTTGAGAGCTGTAGATCGATAACATCGACATGCCAGTGTAGCAGACCTTGTACATGTTTGAATAAAAGCATTCACTATATATATATATATATATATATATATATATATATATATATATATATATATATATATTAAATTCCCGAAACAGTTTTTCCTGGTAAACAACTGATGATCCCTTAAAATAATGTTAGAAGCAAACTAATATAATAACTGTAAAAAATAAATTGACTTACATGAGTGATTTTCCACTGAAAGACTTGGAACTAAAAGTTTTATTTATTTTTTTATTTAAACATTTTTTTTCATATAGTTTTAATGGTTGAGAAACTTCCGAGACTATATATATATATATATATATATATATATATATATATATATATATATATATATATATATATATATATACAGGGTGGGCAAAAATAAGGGACTTATTTTTAAAAATTCATAACTTTTTCATTTATTGATTTTTTTAAATTTTTTTTTTAGAATAAGTAAAGGACCCCTTCCGAAGCAAGCATGAGCCGTATTAGCCCTAAGGAACGTACCCTCATTTAGAAAACATTATTTTTGCTTAAAAAACTCAAAACAGTGTAAAAAACAATACTTTAGTTTTTGTAAGTTTTAAGAAGTGTTTTTCGGCTAAAATTTGTTTTGTTTATTTCAAAACATCTCGGAAGGGTCAGTCTACACACACATAAAGTTTGGTGAGTTTAACTTTTATTTTGTGGAAGTTATTCAAATTCAAGTTATTCAAATTTAAAGATAGGACCCTTATTTTGGCCCACCCTGTATATATATATATATAAATTTCGTTGTACAGGATGAACTGATCATTATGAATTTTGAAACAGAGCTACTAAGCGCAAGGGTGGGGAATATGTGATATATTTAGTTAAAGTGTGTTTAGACTTGCGATTTGTGTGAAGTTTTCATAATAGGTATTAGACATCGATTAATAAATGTTCACCAAATTCCAATTTCTTTGGAGCATTTAAAAGTTTTTTAGGGAGCATGCTGTAGGCAGAATCTCGCATTTCAAAATTCAACTTTTTTTAGATTTGTATTGAAGTTGATCCATTGTCATTAGACACCAATTAAGCAAGATTCCCTTAATTCCAATTTCTTCTTTAGACTCCGTAAGATTAAGCTTAAATTTTAAACATTTTCTAGAATCAAAATTATGTAATGGACTTTGATTAAAATTGAAATAAGGATTATTATATATTGATTTTAATCTTCGTTAAAAGACACAAACGTAGTGAAAGACTGCTCTGTTTTGGGTAATTTATTTTACTCGTCCTGGGACGAGTATTCCTCTAGTCATTGAATATAATGATATTTTCACTTCATTCTTATCGGCTTTCCGACAATGTTCTATCGATTTAAATTTTGATATATCTGTTTTCGATATCTTGTGTCAATTAAAATTCAAATGTGTCATAATTTGATTATTTTTATTTTTACTCTCAAAATTTATACAAGTGTACACGCTCCGTCAAAAATGACAAAAAAGTATGCTTCGCTAGTGTTAGCACTAATATTCGCATTTATATGAAACAATGTTTTGTATAAAAATGTTAGAATAGAAATAAAACAGAAAAAAACGACACACACTGGTAAATTTAAAAAGAAAAAGAAAAACGTATCAATCGGTATAGAAAAGAAAAAGAAAAAAAAAGAAAAAAGTTTCATTCTAAAAGTAGAGTAAATGATTTCTTCCCGAATTCATTTTAGATGACGTCGGAGTGTAGGATTTGCTATTTGAGTTCCCCCTTACTTTAAACACTTGAAATTATTTTGTCTGGCAGTTTCTTACCCGTTAAATGTTGTGTGACGGGACGGATATATATATATATATATATATATATATATATATATATATATATATATATATATATATATTAGTGTTAAAGTTAATCATTTTGATAAGAAATCCAAGTAAGAGAGCTCAATGTAGAAAATAGAGCTAGCATTCTGAGAGACTGGGAAATCGAAATAAATTATAAATGCTGACAGTTACAATGTGTTTGTGAATTTTTTCTTTCTATATTTTCTCTCTCTCTCTCTCTCTCTCTCTCTCTCTCTCTCTCTCTCTCTATATATATATATATATATATATATATATATATATATATATATATTGGTAATGGCATTTTACTGCATTCCTTCTGGCTTTCCGGCAACGCTATATTGATTTAAATTGTGATATATTTCTTATCTTTTTGTTTTGGCTGAGGATGTGGCATCCTACCAGATGCCTGACATTCACCGGCTATTCTAGAGACTCCAGCCGAGAGATCTTTTAAAGATTCTAACCGTTCCTTTAAGTGCAATTGTTTTGTATATCTCTTGCACTCGATTCACCGGCTTTATTCGCCAGATAGTTTTTGAAATTATTGTTCATTAGTCCTGTTGCTCCTATAATTACTGGTATGATAGAGATTTTCCTAAGATTCCAGTTTCTTTTCATGTCGTAGATAAGACCTTGGTATTTTGTAATCTTTTCCCTTTCAGCTCTGTTTAATCCTGCATCATTAGGGACACTGACTTCAACTAGGGTTGCTACTTTCTCCCTTTTGTCCCATACAACTATGCCAGATTTAACAGTTCGTTTTCCTAGATATGTAGCTGTAGGGATTGCATAGTATTAGTGGATGGTGTATAAATTATTTCCAACTGTTCTTTCTGGTATATGCTCCCAGGACTTGCTGCTACACTGGATATTCAACTTTTTACAAATAGTCCAGTGACGATATTTACATACTCCGTTGTGTCGCATTGTATAATAGCCATCCCCCAGGAGAACCTTACAACTGGATGTCAGGTGGCCCAGACTCTCCACTTCTGTGTGGCAGAACCTGCACTTGTTATTGTTGCTAAGACCACTCATCTTTTTAAAGGCATTGGTTATCAAGCCTTGATTTTGAGCAACCATTATCATTCTCTCCTGATTATAATGGAGCGATCCTCTTTTCAGCCAATCTACAGAGCTTTCCTTATCTACATATTCCTGGGATAATTCACCTAGGAAATACTTATCACGTTGATTGTCCAATTCCTCCAGTTTTCTGTAATGGAAGGTCTTGGTGTATTTCTGGCGGCTCTTGCGAGCTATTTCCGTGGCAGGATTGTTGTCCGTTTCTGCCTAATTTGTAAGACAGTCATGTCCAAAATGTTTGGCCAGTTTTGTGATAGAGGTTGTTCTACTTGCCGTGGTTTCTTAATGTTGGCGTACCATCATAAGATTTGAGTTCTGGAAGCTCATCAGATATTGGCCGGTGCTCACAAATGGTCAATTTCTGAGAGACCCATTCCTCCTGCTCCTCTTGGCAGATACAGCTTTGGTAAACACGGGTTTGTACATTACTCTGTACAAAGTCGACATTTGCCCTGTTTTACTGTCTAGTCTATTAATGTCCTTTTGTGGCCAATCAATAATTCCAAAGCTGTATGTTATCACTGGCATAGCTAATTGGTTAATGGCAGTTACTTTGTTTTTGTTTGTAAGCTGTGTTTTGCAAATTTTTCTAACACCGCGTATATATTCTCTGCCTATTTTTCTCTCATCTTAGCATGTTGAATTGAATCGTTTTCTTATATTCCAAGGTATTTGTAGTGTTCCTGTTCTTCAATGTCTTTGATGTCAGTATCTTCATCAAACTGTATGTTTTCCGTTTGGATCTTCTTCCCAGCTCTGAGGGAGCACTTAGCACATTTGTCCAGGCAAAACTTCATTCCAATATCTTTGGAGAAGGTATGGACAACCTGCAAAAGTCGGCTTGTCAGCATCTGAACTAGCATACAGCTTGAGGTCATCCATGAAAAGAAGGTGGTTGACTCTTTTGTTTGGGTATTGTTGGCTGCCCTGGCTTAGATTGAAGGCACTTCATCTTTTGTTTAGTAATTTACTTAGCGGATCAATCGCCAGGCAAAATAGTAGAGGAGATAAGCTATCTCCTTGGAAGATTCCTCTTCGGATCTTGATGTCAGGGATTTTTATTGTTCCATTAGTGTGGCTTAATGCCATGGTTGTTTGCCACATATTTATATGTACTGCTATAGTTTTATTGATGACCGGGTGGATCTTATCTATGCGTGTGTGTGTGTGCGTATTTGAAAACATATCTTAATTAATTACCATTTGGTATTATTAATTTGGAATTGTATTTGCTTATGTTTGTTATCTATATGCAATAGTTTCGTCCATATTAACAGTAATTACTTAAAGTTATTTAATAAATAAATGGGAAAAAATAACCAAAATACCTTAAGTTTAAACAACCAGCGCTCGCCACGACCTTACCGAAGGTCCAGCGAGGCATAAACGAAAATAAAAAGGGGAGGGGAGATAGAGTGTGGGTGTCTCGCTCGCTTTATCTCTGATCCCTTTCTATCGCCGTCTTTTAAAAAGTTTTCACATGTTCCCTGAAAAAATAAATAACATACTTTTTTTATTAGTTAAGTTAATGTTTTTATTGTAAAGTTTAACAACAAACTTATTGTTTAATGTTTACTAAGCCCTTATCACTATTTTGATTGATAAATTAAAACAATAGTTAGTGTCCCAATTACGAAAAAATAGTGATTCGTATTTTGGTATGATTAAAGATTAACATCCTCCGCGAAATAACTCCCCATCCACCCGAAATGTATTCTACCCTGTTTTAGGCGATCACGTGTAAACACCCTCAAAAACTTCACGGAAAGATCAAAAGAAAAAAAAAGTATTATTTTGGAATTTAAAGAGGGGAAAACTTTTCGTATATAAAATTAATTTTAAATGATTCCCATTTTTGGGCCAGTTTTAAGGCAGTTAACTAAATTCTTTTTTTTTCTATGGGTGTAAAATCCGTTACGTTTTTCTTTTGGGGAGAGCTACTTTTTAGGCGATGACATGTCGTTTTATGACCTTGCGACTCGGGCTTAGGGTTAGTAGTAAAAACTTTTGGTAAGTTCCCTAAAAAGATAGAATGGCCTGGAAATTGGGAACATATTACGTTATATATATATATATATATATATATATATATATATATATATATATATATATATATATATATATATATAAGGAAATTGACAACATCTTTGAGGCACGCATGAAAATTTATTTAAGTGAAATATTTTTTGAAAATCACAATCGTGCAATTTAAATGAAAAATCATTCATTTAATTTTTTGCAAGCTTTCGTTGTAGAACAACTTTGTCATACGACACTGTCTTATAGTTCTTCTTCTTTCTTATTTTGATGGTATTTTTTTTAATTCACGGCCTCCCATTCGAATTAATAGGTTTGCTAGTATATATATATATATTATATATATATGTTATATTATATATATATTATATATTATATATATATTACATATATATATATTATATATATTATATATTATATATATTATATATATATTATATATATTATATATATATATATATTATATATATTAAAATAAAATATAAAACTAAAAATATACTTTTAGAGGATTGAACCTATAGTGAAAAAGTTTAAGCTCAATATACGAGAAAGAGCAATTATAAAGATAAATGAAAGAAGAGAAATAAATATGTACTTCAATTAATTACTGTTAATATGGACGAAACTATTGCAGATACACAGGGAAAATAAAATAATAAAATCATAAATTAATAACAGCAACCATTAATTAATTATAGACTGTTTAAAAAGATATGATACTAATTGGACAGATATTTGAATGGCCTGTATGGGGTTATTTAGTACGATATATACCGTATTTGAAAATAATTTATTCTATTACTAATTTAAATAACAATTACCACTTTTGATGGCACTATAAGAGTTATAAATAGAAAAAACTTTCGCATTTATTCATTTATCTACATATAGAAGGAGAGAACGAGAGAGAGAGAGAGGGAGATACCTATATACATATGAATATATATTTAATAAATATTTGAGGAGAGGTAAATATGAAGAGAGACAGAGGCAGAGATAGAGACAGGGAGAGTGAAAGATGCACATACAAAGATGGACCCAATATTTATAAATGTGTTGGAAAATATATGAATAAATAAATAAATAAATATTATATCATTTTCCATTTCCATTTCAGAATCTCAGATACTGCAATAACATTTTTATATTTAGATATGGAAGACAGATGAATGTTTTGATTTTACAATGATCTACTTCCTTCAATCATTTTTATATTAGGATTTTGGGCTGTATGTGATATGGTTTTCTGTTGATAGTACCTACGATCAGAGGAGACATTTTTCTGTTGATAGTACCTACGATCAGGGGAGATCTTTTTCTGTTGATAGTACCTACGATCAGGGGAGACATTTTTCTGTTGATAGTACCTACGATCAGGGGAGACATTTTTCTGTTGATAGTACCTACGATCAGGGGAGATTTTTTTCTGTTGATAGTACCTACGATCAGGGGAGACATTTTTCTGTTGATAGTACCTACGATCAGGGGAGATTTTTTTCTGTTGATAGTACCTACGATCAGGGGAGACATTTTTCTGTTGATAGTACCTACGATCAGGGGAGATCTTTTTCTGTTGATAGTACCTACGATCAGGGGAGACATTTTTCTGTTGATAGTACCTACGATCAGGGGAGACATTTTTCTGTTGATAGTACCTACGATCAGGTGAGATCTTTTTCTGTTGATAGTACCTACGATCAGGGGAGACATTTTTCTGTTGATAGTACCTACGATCAGGGGAGACATTTTTCTGTTGATAGTACCTACGATCAGGGGAGATTTTTTTCTGTTGATAGTACCTACGATCAGGGGAGATCTTTTTTCTGTTGATAGTACCTACGATCAGGGGAGATTTTTTTCTGTTGATAGTACCAACGATCAGGGGAGACATTTTTCTGTTGATAGTACCTACGATCAGGGGAGACATTTTTCTGTTGATAGTACCTACGATCAGGGGAGATATTTTTTCTGTTGATAGTACCTACGATCAGGGGAGATCTTTTTCTGTTGATAGTACCTTCGATCAGGGGAAATCTTTTTCTGTTGCTAGTACCTTCGATCAGGGGAGATCTTTTTCTGTTGCTAGTACCTTTGATCAGGGGAGATCTTTTTCTGTTGATAGTACCTACGATCAGGGGAGATCTTTTTCTGTTGATAGTACCTTTGATCAGGGGAGATCTTTTTCTGTTGATAGTACCTACGATCAGGGGAGATCTTTTTCTGTTGATAGTACCTACGATCAGGGGAGATCTTTTTCTGTTGATAGTACCTACGATCAGGGGAGATATTTTTTCTGTTGATAGTACCTACGATCAGGGGAGATCTTTTTTCTGTTGATAGTACCTACGATCAGGGGAGATCTTTTTCTGTTTATAGTACCTTTGATCAGGGGAGATCTTTTTCTGTTGATAGTACCTTTGATCAGGGGAGATCTTTTTTCTGTTGATAGTACCTACGATCAGGGGAGATCTTTTTCTGTTGATAGTACCTACGATCAGGGGAGATATTTTTTCTGTTGATAGTACCTACGATCAGGGGAGATCTTTTTCTGTTGATAGTACTTACGATCAGGGGAGATCTTTTTTCTGTTGATAGTACTTACGATCAGGGGAGATCTTTTTTCTGTTGATAGTACCTTTGATCAGGGGAGATCTTTTTTCTGTTGATAGTACCTACGATCAGGGGAGATCTTTTTTCTGTTGATAGTACCTTTGATCAGGGGAGATCTTTTTGTGTTGATAGTACCTACGATCAGGGGAGATCTTTTTCTGTTGATAGTACTTACGATCAGGGGAGATCTTTTTTCTGTTGATAGTACCTTTGATCAGGGGAGATCTTTTTCTGTTGATAGTACCTACGATCAGGGGAGATCTTTTTTCTGTTGATAGTACCTACGATCAGGGGAGATATTTTTTCTGTTGATAGTACCTACGATCAGGGAAGATCTTTTTTCTGTTGATAGTACCTACGATCAGGGGAGATTTTTTTCTGTTTATAGTACCTTTGATCAGGGGAGATCTTTTTCTGTTGATAGTACTTACGATCAGGGGAGATCTTTTTGTGTTGATAGTACCTTTGCTCAGGGGAAATCTTTTTCTGTTGATAGTACCTACGATCAGGGGAGATCTTTTTCTGTTGATAGTACCTTGGATCAGGGAAGATCTTTATTTGTTGATAGTACCTACGATCAGGGGAAATCTTTTTCTGTTGATAGTACCTACGATCAGGGGAGATCTTTTTCTGTTGATAGTACCTACGATCAGGGAAGATCTTTTTTCTGTTGATAGTACCTACGATCAGGGGAGATCTTTTTTCTGTTGATAGTACCTTTGATCAGGGGAGATCTTTTTCTGTTGATAGTACCTACGATCAGGGGAGATCTTTTTCTGTTGATAGTACTTACGATCAGGGGAGATCTTTTTTCTGTTGATAGTACCTACGATCAGGGGAGATTTTTTTCTGTTGATAGTACCAACGATCAGGGGAGACATTTTTCTGTTGATAGTACCTACGATCAGGGGAGACATTTTTCTGTTGATAGTACCTACGATCAGGGGAGATATTTTTTCTGTTGATAGTACCTACGATCAGGGGAGATCTTTTTCTGTTGATAGTACCTTCGATCAGGGGAAATCTTTTTCTGTTGCTAGTACCTTCGATCAGGGGAGATCTTTTTCTGTTGCTAGTACCTTTGATCAGGGGAGATCTTTTTCTGTTGATAGTACCTACGATCAGGGGAGATCTTTTTCTGTTGATAGTACCTTTGATCAGGGGAGATCTTTTTCTGTTGATAGTACCTACGATCAGGGGAGATCTTTTTCTGTTGATAGTACCTACGATCAGGGGAGATCTTTTTCTGTTGATAGTACCTACGATCAGGGGAGATCTTTTTCTGTTTATAGTACCTTTGATCAGGGGAGATCTTTTTCTGTTGATAGTACTTACGATCAGGGGAGATCTTTTTCTGTTGCTAGTACCTTTGATCAGGGGAGATCTTTTTCTGTTGATAGTACCTACGATCAGGGGAGATCTTTTTCTGTTGATAGTACCTACGATCAGGGGAGATCTTTTTCTGTTGCTAGTACCTTTGATCAGGGGAGATCTTTTTCTGTTGATAGTACCTACGATCAGGGGAGATCTTTTTCTGTTGATAGTACCTTTGATCAGGGGAGATCTTTTTCTGTTGATAGTACCTACGATCAGGGGAGATATTTTTTCTGTTGATAGTACCTACGATCAGGGGAGATCTTTTTTCTGTTGATAGTACCTACGATCAGGGGAGATCTTTTTCTGTTTATAGTACCTTTGATCAGGGGAGATCTTTTTCTGTTGATAGTACTTACGATCAGGGGAAATCTTTTTCTGTTGATAGTACCTACGATCAGGGGAGATCTTTTTTCTGTTGATAGTACCTACGATCAGGGGAGACATTTTTCTGTTGATAGTACCTACGATCAGGGGAGATTTTTTTCTGTTGATAGTACCTACGATCAGGGGAGATCTTTTTTCTGTTGATAGTACCTACGATCAGGGGAGATTTTTTTCTGTTGATAGTACCTACGATCAGGGGAGATCTTTTTCTGTTGATAGTACCTTCGATCAGGGGAGATTTTTTTCTGTTGATAGTACCAACGATCAGGGGAGTCATTTTTCTGTTGATAGTACCTACGATCAGGGGAGACATTTTTCTGTTGATAGTACCTACGATCAGGGGAGATATTTTTTCTGTTGATAGTACTTACGATCAGGGGAGATCTTTTTCTGTTGCTAGTACCTTTGATCAGGGGAGATTTTTTTCTGTTGATAGTACCTACGATCAGGGGAGATCTTTTTCTGTTGATAGTACCTTTGATCAGGGGAGATCTTTTTCTGTTGATAGTACCTACGATCAGGGGAGATCTTTTTCTGTTGATAGTACTTACGATCAGGGGAGATCTTTTTTCTGTTGATAGTACCTTTGATCAGGGGAGATCTTTTTCTGTTGATAGTACCTACGATCAGGGGAGATCTTTTTTCTGTTGATAGTACCTACGATCAGGGGAGATATTTTTTCTGTTGATAGTACCTACGATCAGGGAAGATCTTTTTTCTGTTGATAGTACCTACGATCAGGGGAGATTTTTTTCTGTTTATAGTACCTTTGATCAGGGGAGATCTTTTTCTGTTGATAGTACTTACGATCAGGGGAGATCTTTTTGTGTTGATAGTACCTTTGCTCAGGGGAAATCTTTTTCTGTTGATAGTACCTACGATCAGGGGAGATCTTTTTCTGTTGATAGTACCTTGGATCAGGGAAGATCTTTATTTGTTGATAGTACCTACGATCAGGGGAAATCTTTTTCTGTTGATAGTACCTACGATCAGGGGAGATCTTTTTCTGTTGATAGTACCTACGATCAGGGAAGATCTTTTTTCTGTTGATAGTACCTACGATCAGGGGAGATATTTTTTCTGTTGATAGTACCTACGATCAGGGGAGATCTTTTTCTGTTGATAGTACCTTCGATCAGGGGAGATTTTTTTCTGTTGATAGTACCAACGATCAGGGGAGACATTTTTCTGTTGATAGTACCTACGATCAGGGGAGACATTTTTCTGTTGATAGTACCTACGATCAGGGGAGATATTTTTTCTGTTGATAGTACTTACGATCAGGGGAGATCTTTTTCTGTTGCTAGTACCTTTGATCAGGGGAGATTTTTTTCTGTTGATAGTACCTACGATCAGGGGAGATCTTTTTCTGTTGATAGTACCTTTGATCAGGGGAGATCTTTTTCTGTTGATAGTACCTACGATCAGGGGAGATCTTTTTCTGTTGATAGTACTTACGATCAGGGGAGATCTTTTTTCTGTTGATAGTACCTTTGATCAGGGGAGATCTTTTTCTGTTGATAGTACCTACGATCAGGGGAGATCTTTTTTCTGTTGATAGTACCTACGATCAGGGGAGATATTTTTTCTGTTGATAGTACCTACGATCAGGGAAGATCTTTTTTCTGTTGATAGTACCTACGATCAGGGGAGATTTTTTTCTGTTTATAGTACCTTTGATCAGGGGAGATCTTTTTCTGTTGATAGTACTTACGATCAGGGGAGATCTTTTTGTGTTGATAGTACCTTTGCTCAGGGGAAATCTTTTTCTGTTGATAGTACCTACGATCAGGGGAGATCTTTTTCTGTTGATAGTACCTTGGATCAGGGAAGATCTTTATTTGTTGATAGTACCTACGATCAGGGGAAATCTTTTTCTGTTGATAGTACCTACGATCAGGGGAGATCTTTTTCTGTTGATAGTACCTACGATCAGGGAAGATCTTTTTTCTGTTGATAGTACCTACGATCAGGGGAGATATTTTTTCTGTTGATAGTACCTACGATCAGGGGAGATCTTTTTCTGTTGATAGTACCTACGATCAGGGAAGATCTTTTTTCTGTTGATAGTACCTACGATCAGGGGAGATATTTTTCTGTTGATAGTACCTACGATCAGGGAAGATCTTTTTTCTGTTGATAGTACCTACGATCAGGGGAGATCTTTTTCTGTTGATAGTACTTACGATCAGGGGAGATATTTTTTCTGTTGATAGTACTTACGATCAGGGGAGATCTTTTTCTGTTTATAGTACCTTTGATCAGGGGAGATCTTTTTCTGTTGATAGTACTTACGATCAGGGGAGATCTTTTTGTGTTGATAGTACCTTTGCTCAGGGGAAATCTTTTTCTGTTGATAGTACCTACGATCAGGGGAGATCTTTTTCTGTTGATAGTACTTACGATCAGGGGAGATCTTTTTTCTGTTGATAGTACCTTTGATCAGGGGAGATCTTTTTCTGTTGATAGTACCTACGATCAGGGGAGATCTTTTTTCTGTTGATAGTACCTACGATCAGGGGAGATATTTTTTCTGTTGATAGTACCTACGATCAGGGAAGATCTTTTTTCTGTTGATAGTACCTACGATCAGGGGAGATTTTTTTCTGTTTATAGTACCTTTGATCAGGGGAGATCTTTTTCTGTTGATAGTACTTACGATCAGGGGAGATCTTTTTGTGTTGATAGTACCTTTGCTCAGGGGAAATCTTTTTCTGTTGATAGTACCTACGATCAGGGGAAATCTTTTTCTGTTGATAGTACTTACGATCAGGGGAGATCTTTTTTCTGTTGATAGTACCTTTGATCAGGGGAGATCTTTTTCTGTTGATAGTACCTACGATCAGGGGAGATCTTTTTTCTGTTGATAGTACCTACGATCAGGGGAGATATTTTTTCTGTTGATAGTACCTACGATCAGGGAAGATCTTTTTTCTGTTGATAGTACCTACGATCAGGGGAGATTTTTTTCTGTTTATAGTACCTTTGATCAGGGGAGATCTTTTTCTGTTGATAGTACTTACGATCAGGGGAGATCTTTTTGTGTTGATAGTACCTTTGCTCAGGGGAAATCTTTTTCTGTTGATAGTACCTACGATCAGGGGAGATCTTTTTCTGTTGATAGTACCTTGGATCAGGGAAGATCTTTATTTGTTGATAGTACCTACGATCAGGGGAAATCTTTTTCTGTTGATAGTACCTACGATCAGGGGAGATCTTTTTCTGTTGATAGTACCTACGATCAGGGAAGATCTTTTTTCTGTTGATAGTACCTACGATCAGGGGAGATCTTTTTTCTGTTGATAGTACCTTTGATCAGGGGAGATCTTTTTCTGTTGATAGTACCTACGATCAGGGGAGATCTTTTTCTGTTGATAGTACTTACGATCAGGGGAGATCTTTTTTCTGTTGATAGTACCTACGATCAGGGGAGATTTTTTTCTGTTGATAGTACCAACGATCAGGGGAGACATTTTTCTGTTGATAGTACCTACGATCAGGGGAGACATTTTTCTGTTGATAGTACCTACGATCAGGGGAGATATTTTTTCTGTTGATAGTACCTACGATCAGGGGAGATCTTTTTCTGTTGATAGTACCTACGATCAGGGGAGATCTTTTTCTGTTGATAGTACCTTTGCTCAGGGGAAATCTTTTTCTGTTGATAGTACCTACGATCATGGGAGATCTTTTTCTGTTGATAGTACCTTGGATCAGGGAAGATCTTTTTCTGTTGATAGTACCTTGGATCAGGGAAGATCTTTTTCTGTTGATAGTACCTACGATCAGGGAAGATCTTTTTTCTGTTGATAGTACCTACGATCAGGGGAGATTTTTTTCTGTTGATAGTACCTTCGATCAGGGTAGATCTTTTTTCTGTTGATAGTACCTTTGATCAGGGGAGATCTTTTTTCTGTTGATAGTACCTACGATCAGGGGAGATCTTTTTTCTGTTGATAGTACCTACGATCAAGGGAGATTTTTTTCTGTTGATAGTACCTACGATCAGGGGAGACATTTTTCTGTTGATAGTACCTTCGATCAGGGGAGATCCTTTTTCTGTTGATAGTACCTACGATCAGGGGAGATCTTTTTCTGTTGATAGTACCTACGATCAGGGGAGACATTTTTTTGTTGATAGTACCTACGATCAGGGAAGATCTTTTTCTGTTGATAGTACCTATGATCAGGGGAGATCTTTTTCTGTTGATAGTACCTTGGATCAGGGAAGATCTTTTTTCTGTTGATAGTACCTACGATCAGGGGAGACATTTTTTTGTTGATAGTACCTACGATCAGGGGAGATCTTTTTCTGTTGATAGTACCTTGGATCAGGGAAGATCTTTTTCTGTTGATAGTACCTACGATCAGGTGAGACCTTTTTCTGTTGATAGTACCTACGATCAGGGGAGATCTTTTTCTGTTGATAGTACCTTGGATCAGGGAAGATCTTTTTCTGTTGATAGTACCTACGATCAGGGAAGATCTTTTTCTGTTGATAGTACCTTGGATCAGGGAAGATCTTTTTCTGTTGATAGTACCTTGGATCAGGGAAGATCTTTTTCTGTTGATAGTACCTACGATCAGGGAAGATCTTTTTCTGTTGATAGTACCTTGGATCAGGGAAGATCTTTTTCTGTTGATAGTACCTTGGATCAGGGAAGATCTTTTTCTGTTGATAGTACCTACGATCAGGGAAGATCTTCTTTCTGTTGATAGTACCTACGATCAGGGGAGATTTTTTTCTGTTGATAGTACCTTCGATCAGGGTAGATCTTTTTTCTGTTGATAGTACCTTTGATCAGGGGAGATCTTTTTTCTGTTGATAGTACCTTCGATCAGGGGAGATCCTTTTTCTGTTGATAGTACCTACGATCAGGGGAGATCTTTTTCTGTTGATAGTACCTACGATCAAGGGAGACATTTTTTTGTTGATAGTACCTACGATCAGGGGAGATCTTTTTCTGTTGATAGTACCTACGATCAGGGGAGATCTTTTTTCTGTTGATAGTACCTTCAATCAGGGGAGATCTTTTTTCTGTTGATAGTACCTACGATCAGGGGAGATCTTTTTCTGTTGATAGTACCTACGATCAGGGGAGACATTTTTCTGTTGATAGTACCTACGATCAGGGGAGATCTTTTTCTGTAGATAGTACCTACGATCAGGGGAGATCTTTTTTCTGTTGATAGTACCTTCGATCAGGGGAGATCTTTTTTCTGTTGATAGTACCTACGATCAGGGGAGATCTTTTTCTGTTGATAGTACCTACGATCAGGGGAGATCTGTTTTCTGTTGATAGTACCTACGATCAGGGGAGATATTTTCTGTTGATAGTACCTTTGATCAGGGGAGATCTTTTTCTGTTGATAGTAC
>OY744552.1:21725896-21778396 GCA_963556195.1 Sepiola atlantica | reverse complement strand
TTCGGTTTTCGGTGTCCAAATGTAAGCATTTAATTTTAATATTTTTTCTCGGGTTCTCTTACTGAATCTTGTAGTGACTTTTAAGATCTTACCCAATGTACCGTTTCTTTTATTTCTACCAAATGAACTGTTTTCGGTGTCCAAATGTAAGCATTTAATTTTAATATTTTTTCTCGGGTTCTCTTACTGAATCTTGTAGTGACTTTTAAGATCTTACCCAATGTACCGTTTCTTTTATTTCTACCAAATGAACTGTTTTCGATGTCCAAATGTAAGCGTTTAATTTTAATATTTTTTCTCGGGTTCTCTTACTGAATCTTGTAGTGACTTTTAAGATCTTACTCAATGTACCGTTTCTTTTATTTCTACCAAATGAACTGTTTTCGATGTCCAAATGTAAGCGTTTAATTTTAATATTTTTTCTCGGGTTCTCTTACTGAATCTTGTAGTGACTTTTAAGATCTTACCCAATGTACCATTTTTTAAATTTCTACCAAATGAACTGTTTTCGATGTCCAGACGAATATTTTTGAACATTTGAATGATTCAAATCTTACTTAAAGTGGATCTATTCCCATTTCGCCATTGTATTTTGGAGGTGTTGTTTAGTGTAGTTTTCATGTACAATTGAAGATTTTTTGTATGGAATTTCATTTGATTAGTGTACGGTTTTCATTTGACAACAATGCTCTGACGACGCGAGATTTTTGTTTACTATTTGAGTTTGTTTAAAGTATGTTTTATTCTTCTAGAAACACATGTAAGCTTTTCTTTGCTTCGAAACTGACACTAAACCATAGTATAGCATAACTTTAATTTGTTAATATATATATATATATATATATATATATATAAATAATGATTATTTAAATTCCAATGAGCAGAATTCAGTCTTTACTTATATCATTTATGATTTGCAATGGCTTCACAATTGTTTCGCAACGTGCACTATGCTACAATCAAACGCAATTACACGCTGCTCTTCAGAAACCACAACAAAACATTTATAAAGATGTTATATCATGCAAAAAGTTCATGAAAAAGACAGAAAGCAGACAACACTCACGCGAGACCCCTCTCCCGATAACAAGATGACAAAATTCAAATATTATCATTATCAAAATATCACCATGGAAACAAGAACATGCTAAAAATGTTGATAACCATTGATTAGTAATTAAAATTCTATGTATGTTCATTAAGAGAATTAGACCAAGGATGAAAAAAATAAGACAGACTAGTATTCAGAAAATATTACACATAAATAAAAATCACAGAAGAACAACAATGTTTCAAAGTTGATATAATGTTATATAGCACCTCTTTCTAAAATGGGATTGTTATTTTGACGCTTTTGTTGATGAAGATTATATCACCTAAAACTTCTTGAAGATGAACAATGAACATTTCTTGTTTGAACTGACCGGTGGTTACTTTGTTAAATGAAACATAGCCGGTCGTTGTTAATTACAATTATTTAACACGGACCATTATAATAAAGACATGTTATTCTTTGTAGTAATTCTTTCAAACATCGCCGATACACAGAGAGAAAAGGAGTTGTAGAGAGAGAGAGAAAGAGAGAGAGAGAGAGAGAGAGAGAGAGGGAGAGAGATAGAGGGGGCCTAGAGAGTGGACTAATTTATGCTGCAACATTTTACACAATTCTTCTCTTATCTGTGTCCTTACGGATTTTTTTACAAAAATGCAACAATAGTTTGTTGATAACGCCAGGTAATTTATCTGTGCATTACTTCCGCATCTCTGTTCCCACACATGTCGGATTTGACTTATTTAACTTTCTGGCAACTTTTTGTGGTTATATGACCATAGAAT
The DNA here is from genome assembly GCA_963556195.1 of Sepiola atlantica. Classification (NCBI taxonomy): domain Eukaryota; kingdom Metazoa; phylum Mollusca; class Cephalopoda; order Sepiida; family Sepiolidae; genus Sepiola; species Sepiola atlantica. The sequence goes on along the minus strand of OY744552.1, from coordinate 21,776,560 downwards.
ATATTATAAAAAGAAAAATCCAAACGGTAGAAATGAGATGCTACAGAAGAGTGCTTGGCATCTCGTACTCAGACCGTGTCACAAACGAAGAAGTTCGCGCGCTCATCAACGCAAATCTGAACAACTACGAAGATTTGCTGACAACTGTAAAAAAAAGAAAGCTTGGATGGTATGGTCACGTGACAAAGGGCAGTGGTCTCTCCAAAACCATCCTGCAGGGAGCAGTGCAAGGCAAGAGAAGGAGAGGTAGACAACACAAAAGATGGACGGACAACATCAAAGAGTGGACGGGCTACAACTTCGCTACAACCCAGTCCATTGTCCATGACCGTCAGAAGTGGAGACAGCTGGTGTGGAGTTCATTGGTGCAGCGCCCCTACGACCCAGGAGGGGGTTAAGGGACCAAGTCAAGTCAAGTCAAGTCATATATTATAGTAGAACGCTATTTCAAAATAGCTTATATTATTCTGTTCTTTTCTAAGGGTCGAGTTGAATAAATAAATTAATACATTAAATACCGACTTACTTGCTCACAGAATTGATACGTTCTCCCGATGAAGGCTGGATTGCTTTGATCCAAAAGTTCAGGATCAAATGTAAAGTTCCAAAGATTGAAAGTGAAATTTGTAGCCAGTCCATCTGTGACAAGATAACAAGGATATTTAAAAATTTAGATAAAAAAATTTTTTTTTGTAAAATTTTAATCAGGAAATTATTTTTTGATATTAGTGAAACAACAAAAAAGAAAAGTTCTCGTTATGAATTTTATGCTTACCTCCGATTAGTGACCAGTCCGGTGTGGTAATTGGCATCATTGTGGTTGTCGGCATTGGTGTTGTCCAGTCTGATACATTGACTGCATGAAGACTGACCAAGGAACTGTTGAGCACAATAATGGTCTGTCCTATTTGTCTGGCATTGTCGTCACTGGTCACATTAGTCTTAGGGGCATGTTGTCTGATGTTGTCTTCGATCATCTGTGGTAAATCGACAGCATCATCGGTGCCAAAGAAAACCAGGATCACCCTCACAGAAGACGTGTCTTTACTGAAGATTATAAACAAGGTAAATTAATAGGAATAAACCAATACACACACACACACACACACACACACACACACACATATATATATATATATATATATATATATATATATATATATATATATATATATATATATATATATATATATAACAGTCCAGGTAAAACATCCACAGGGTAGTAATCCAAAGAATTTGCTGGAAATTATAATGAAATGGTAGATAAAGCTCAGCCCATTGAATCGATGAGTTAGAATTGTTTATTTATTATTTTGTTTATATTTTATTACGAGCAGAATACCCGTAGCAGAACGGGTAAAATGAATTTCCCTGAACAAAACAGTTTTGCACCACTTGTATGTCTCCTCACGAAGATTAAAATCAAGATATAAAGATACTACATTTTAGATCCAGAATCCTTATTTCAATTTTGATCAAAACCCATTACATGATTTTGATTCTAGAAAATGTAAAAAGTCTCAATGCAAATCTGATACATTTGAATTTTTAAATGGGAAGTATGCCCCTTAAAACCCCTTAAAACAGTCAAAAGAAACAGAAATTTGAGGAATATAAATTAATAATTATTGTTAAAATTTCAAAAAAAATCGAAGGGTTCAACTCTCTTTTTACCCCATTTGCATAAAACTGAATTAAACTCAATATAGCCTATATTCAGACCCTTTACGCCTAACAGCTCTGCTCCAAAAGTCATAATGATCGATCATTAGTTTAGGAGTGAATCATGTACATACAAATATATAAACATATGGTGTGTGACTCTGGAGTACAATCCCTAAGAAACTCTGGCCGGTATCCTTGTTCTATGTGCCGGAAGAGTGTTGGATGCAATGCGATGCAATGTTGGATTGAATGTGCCTATTGTGCGTCCATAAAAAGTGCAGTGACCTGATGGGTAAGTTAGCCTCGAACCCCAACTTCAAGTGTAGGAAATGTATGTATTCCCACAAAGAGATTGTAAAAGATGAGGATAGCCTCGAGTAAATAGATTCTTTCTGCTTCCTAGAAGATATGCTTAGTAGGAGCGATGGATGTGAACTCAGTGCAACCACAAGGGTGCAGGCAGCATCGGCGAAACTTTGTGAGCTGTTGCATCTGATAGCATCGAGAGCTGCCCTTCTCTACATCCGGGCTAAGTTGTATAGCAGCTGTGTCAGGAGCATCATGATATATGGCAGTGAATGCTTAGCGCGCTCTCTCTCTCTCTATCTCTATCTATCTATCTATCTATCTATCTATCTATCTATCTATCTATCTATCTATCTATATCTCTCTTTCTCTCTTTCTCTCTTTCTCTCTCTCTATTTCTCTCTTTCTCTCTCTCTTTATCTATTTCCTTCTTTCTCTCTCTCTTTCTCTCTTTATCTTTCTCTCTCTCTCCCTCTCTCTCTCTATTTCTTTCTCTATATCTATCTATATCTCTCTGTTTCTCTTTCTCTCTCTCTCTATTTCCTTCTTTCTCTCTCTATCTATATCTCTCTCTTTCTCTCTTTCTCTTTCTCTCTCTATCTCTTTCTTTCTGTCTTTCTCTCTCTCTCTCTCCCCCTCCCGACTGCAGGGCAAAGACAGATCTATGATTAGATATTCTCCCGATTGCTTTTTTTTTAAACTATTATTTCTTGAATGCATCTAATTTCATCTTACATCGCGAGCTATCTCTCTCTACATCCGGGGTAAGTTGTATAGCAGCTGTGTCAGGAGCATCATGATATATGGCAGTGAATGCTGAGCCCTCACCCAGACCTTTTTCACCCGACTGCAGCGCAATGACAGATCTGCAATGTGAAATCTGACTAAACCCAACACATCAGAGCAGAGGATTTACTAAAAGCACTACATTAGCCTTGCATAGAGTTTATCTTAAATACGAACCGGTAATGCTAGTATGATCATGTGGAGCGGCTATTCTCCTGGGTACACCGTTACAGAAGCATGGATATGTTAAATTGCAGTAAGGTTGGCTGACTAAGTAAAACTTAGAAGCAAGTGGTTAGGCAAGACCGCACAGAGTGATATTTGGAGAATTAGATAGTGGGATTGCGTAATATAAGAAAACGTCTGACCAAAGGGGAAAAATTACATTAAGGAGAGTAGAAAGTGGACCCGTGGTTTACTTTCGGCAGCCTTCTACCTCTCGCTTCCCTTATTTCGTCATTTAGTTGTCATATTCCATGAGCGATGTTTCTGACAAAGAGGAAAGAATTGCTGTTTTCTGAGTCAGAATCTATACATATAACACTTCTCGTTGGCTAGTGTTTTACATTGAAGTAGTATTTCCTTTTTTAAATCCTTACATCAAGTGGCTTCATGTCTTGTCTGGAGAGATTTCCATGAAAATGATTAGAAAAAAAAGAAGAATATAAACATACCTAACTATATAAAGGTATATTAACAAAATATTTCAAATCTTTTTGGTAAAAAAAAATTTCAGAAACATATTAGTGAAAAACACTGCCATCCTTGCTGTCTCAAATTGCAACCTGCGCCTCCCCATAATGGAAGCCTTACTCATTAGAGCAACCAAATCTACCAATAACCAAGCTCGACATGAGGGAGAGAAGGTATATTAAAATGCTTTTAATAAAAAATAAAAATTTGTTTTAATCGACTTTCTTAATAAATTCACCAATTTTAATTTGCGTAATTCCTCATGTGCCTGATAAAGATTCATGAGAGTCAGAAAACATTTGCAGTTTAGGTGAGTTCCTGTTCACATTTGAACAAAACATTAGATCGTTGGTCCGCCAACTTGAAAAGATGGAAAAAAAGAAACAAACAGGAATTGTTACTGTTGTTTAATCAAATATATATATATATATATATATATATATATATATATATATATTAATTAAGTTCAAATATAAACTAAATGAACAAAACCATTACTTTTCGAAAGTGCTCAATATATATTAGAGCTTTTATATTAAAATAAACATAGTTTGAGTATCCGACAATTGTTTCAGAACCTTCTCGGCTCCTCCTCAGGGATATACTGATGAGCAAAGATTATACCCGCCAATACACAATCATAAGAAAGAAAAAAAGATAAAAACAAGCAGACAAATTACATTTCAAAAATTTTAAGACGAGTAACCCTTTTACACAAGATGACAACTTTGACACCTACCTATCTACGCATAAGAAATTCGGTCATGCTACAACTTTTTGCAGGACCGACTAGACTCGACCGTTTCCTCTTCCTTAACCACATGCACACACACCGAGACACACGTCTCGGTGTGTGTGCATGTGGTTAAGGAAGAGGAGACGGTCGATATATATATATATATATATATATATATATATATACATATATATATATATATATATATATATATATATATATATATATATATATATATATCACGGTAGTCTTAAGGGTAATATATTATTATTATTATTATTATTATTATTATTATTATTATTATTATTATTATACTATTATTATTTATTCATGTATATATTAGTGAAATTTAAGCTGAATTATTTCTACACTTGATTATTGGGGAAATGGTCGTTTGATCAGTAGCATTGGAGAGCCATGAATATTAAAACTGTCCTGTTTCTAAATCTCCGAAACAGTTACATGGTAAACAGCTGATGATCCCTGTTTTAATATTTCACACTTAAGTTAAGGTCCCCTGTTTTTCTTTCACTGTTAGATACTTGAATTCCCTTTTTTATTTATGAATTTTCCAACGAATGCTAAGTCTGCGATATCTTGGATTTAGTTAGTTTCTCTGGGAATTTAAACTGGATTTTCCTTTTTTTGATTTGTTTAAAATGACTCAAAGCTTCTTTAGACTATATATATAGATATATAAATATATATATATATAGATATAGATAGATATATAATATATATATATATATATATATATATATATATATATATATATATATATATATATATATATATATATATGCATGTTTGGTTAAACAGTAGCGACAGCTTCTGTTTATTTATTTTTTGATTCGTTTTTTCGGTTGGTAGATGGAACTTTGAGGAGAGGTGAGATGGCAAGTTAGTCGGCGTGATATGCTAGTTCTAGTCTTGATAACACATAGCATCCCCAAAAAAGAATTCAGGAATATTTTAACCAAGAACACAGCCATTCTTGGGATCTCATATTGCAGTATTCGTCTCTCCATAATGGAAGCGTTGTTTATTCAAGTAAATAAGCCTAGTATCAACCATGCTCGTTATGAGGGGGGGGGGGGCGAAGGTATGTTGAAGTGTTGTTGAAGTGGTATTGAAATGTTTTTTAAATTCACTAATCTTTTATTTTGCATACTCATTCATCCGCCTGAAGATGACCGACGTCGGTCGAAAACGTTCGCGAAAATATGGCTATTTTTTTTAATACAACATGGACGACAATACCAAGCGGTCGTGCGACGAATCGAATAAACGAATCAAAAAATAAATAAACAGAAGCTGTCACTACTGTTTAACCAAACATGCATAAGAGAAGGAATGCTACTTAATTACACAAATATATATATATATATATATATATATATATATATATATATATATATATATATAGTTGTCTGCTCATGTAAAGTTACATTGATATTCGCAGTGATTTTCTCGCAAGTGCTCATCAGTCTATGCGATAATTACCATTCTTGATTCCATTATTTTACATTTATGCATGAAGCAGCATTGTTCTTAGAAAGTTTCGTTCAGCTCCAGGTACATAAATGGAGAAAGGAAAATTATTTACAGTGGTTGTAGCGTTACGAGTTTTTGCTGTGCATTTTTTACAGGGGGTCAGAGAGTCAGAACACCTATCATGAAAATAACGATAGGGTAGAGAAAGACTAACGATCACTCTTCAGTGAGAGATAGGCTGTAGGGAAGAGAAGAGGAAATACCCCAACCGATTTGTGGTTCGCAATCTTACTAGTTTAGAATGTCTGCAACATTTGTAAACAAGAACTGAATAAGATTATCTTTAAATTGTGATATATTGAACAGGTAAATCACTTACCTAAATTGTAAGATATCACATCCTGCAAATGGATCACACAAAACCACGAACAGAAAGTAATTAACAATACATTATATCCACAGAACGTACAAAAGTATTGGATAGATAAAGGCCGCCAGCTCACTTCGCATCTCTTCTCACCTTTGCTGATTGGTCATAACGGCTTTATTCATAGAGTGAGGAAAAGTCCATACTGTGACGGAAGGAGGTAAATTACCATTACACCCGCTTTTAAGTCTTACTCTGCATTGATCGAATGAGGTAAATTACTGTTATACCGGCCGTTCTAACAGAAGAGAAACTACACCGGTTCTCACTATAAATAGTGCGAGTAGACAATCACCAAAAGACAGTATTGTAACTGTCTAGCCGAGTGCCAGTACGTTTCCTTACATTTGTATCTTTTATGTTAATACACTTGTTATCTTAACCCAACCTCGACTTGACTTCTTTTTACTGTTGGACTACTTCACAACAATTACCATAACACCGCCTTTTAAGTCTTACTCCGCATTAACGGAATGAGGTAAATTATCATAACACCCCCTTTTAAGTCTTACTCCGCATTGACGGAATGAGGTAAATTACCATAACACCACCTTTTAAGTCTTACTCCGCATTGACGGAATGAGGTAAATTACCATAACATCCCCTTTTAAGTCTTACTCCGCATTGACGGAATGAGGTAAATTACCATAACACCACCTTTTAAATCTTACTTCACATTGACGGAATGAGGTAAATTACCATAACATCCCCTTTTAAGTCTTACTCCGCATTGACGGAATGAGGTAAATTACCATAACACCTCCTTTTAAGTCTTACTCCGCATTGAGTCAATATCATTTTGGGAGTAATTTATCGTTTTTAAGTCCGGTATCTTTCGCTTTTTTAGATCTTCTGTGCTCTGAAGCCGCTTGTGGTATCGAAACTTCAAATGAGCCAAATACAACATCCATTATGTCTTCCTCTGGGAGATTGTTGTTGACGGCATCAGAATACCTTTTCCTTATTTTATTCAGGTGTCTTTTATGAATGAACGTTGTCCACTTGATCATGTATATCATATTCTCAATCCGTTTATCCACTGTACTTCTTTTCCAGTAAGACCTGTTATTTTAAAACATGCGAAAAAACTTTTACGTCAACTTTAAAACAACCCTTCGTCACTTTACTCGATCGTACAAGTTTCAAATGCGTCGCAAACATTACCTCTGCTGGCGTCATGGAAGAGTCCATTAAGTGACGGAATAGGGTAGATCACCATAAAAATATACAACCGCAAGTGTCTGTCACCAACCTTTTTCATTATATTTGTGGGTAGCAAAGCCAGACATTTTTATGTCACCCACATCTTACTAGGTAAAAACAACAAACATCTACGTCTACAAGCAAGAACTGAATGCGATTTTGTTTAAAATAAATCTTACCCAATTAAATCGAACTTACCTAAATTGTAAAATATCACATCCTGCAAATCGATCACTCAAAACATCCTGACTCATAATCATCCTCATCTGTAAATAAATATATATATATATATATATATATATATATATATATATATATATATATATATATATATATATATATATATTGACGATTGAAATCATTTTTTAAATCAAGTTCCAAATAAAGAGCATACACAAAGGTATTACGAAACATATTTTATAAATACCAGATCATCGTTAGAAAAATTTATGTGCCCAATAAAAATAAAATCAACAGTATTTTTTTTTAAAATGTAACAAATTTCACCAGAAATAAAGCAAAAATCACAAGAAAAGATCCATTGACAAATAATTCGGTAAGAACATAAATTATTTAAATTAATTCCACATCAGATTTCATATTATCAAAAATCCAAAAGAGAAATTTAGAATAGATGGAAATTCGCTATATTGGTTTTTCAAAAGCTTAATACTATAAGGGACATAACCGTAGTTTACTTTTTTTCGAGTAAAATTTTACAAAGTTGGTAATAATTTTGCATTAGGCTTTTTAAAAATAGACCCCATATGGTTAACAATTCCACCCAACAACAATGTCACATTAGCAATAAAACTGGCTAAAATTATTGGTAATTGTCAAGTTTCGTTGCTGAAATTCAGTTACGGTTTCTGGTTCGAAGACACGAAGACGGTAACAAGGCATGAACCTCCCCATTCTGATCATCTTTCTCTCAGATGTTTAAGTATTTGTAAAAAACAACATTCCAAATGTTTTTTCTTTATAAACACTATTTGAAAAATGATCTCGATTCATTTGAGTATTTGTAAAAGAAACATTACAAAAGTATTAAGTTTTTTCTGTATAAAGACTTTTTGAACACGGCATGAAGGAAAAAATGAGAGAAAATATTTCTGCAATCTTCATTTAACTATTCAGTTCCACATCCTCACCAAACAGTAAAAAAATTGTAAAACCGACAGGTGATATTTTGCGAGAAGCATAAAACACCGGTCACCGCTGCACGCCCTAGTTAGACATGTAGCGGTCATAAAAAATGTGCCCATTGAGTGAACTGGTCACACACTGACCAATCAGCCTGCAGGGCGCATGGATTCGTCTGTCGGCTGAAGAACTACTTCAGCCCCTTTGGGAATCCAAGGCGGTCACCAGAGAGACCCCGGCAAGCAACGAGGAAACACTTCTCTCTCTCTCTCTCTCTCTCTCTCTCTCTCTCTCTCTCTCTCTCTCTCTCTCTCTCTCTATCTCTCTCCTGTCCCTGTCCCTGTCCCTGTCCACTGGACGCTCACAGCAAATACTATCTTCGCCTGAAGATAGTTGCTGACAGACCTCAGGCAACTCTAAGAACTCTTAATTTCCTTTTCCTCTCTCGGACACTGTCTAAGTTTCTTTCTACCTATACCAAACGGTATAGGTAACCTTTGTAAATAAGTCCTTTTCGTTGTTGTTATAAAGAGGCTTTGTTAGGTCATTTCGTGTCTGAAACCTAAGAGAGGGACAACTTAACAGACACCCAATAACAATAATTAGCGAAAGAAATGAACCTACTAATCTTGAAACCGTTTTAAATGATACACATTTAGCAAAATGATTTTCCAGAAACATCTTTTATTATTGAACATGTTGAACAATATTAGGTAAACAACACACTTGGCAAATAAACGAATTATACACGCAGAAAGCCCCATATCGTTCCGAGGCAACAGAGAATCCTTTCGCACACGCGATATATTTGTTTTTACTAACGAGTCACTGCTTATCAAAGCCCAAAGACTACTCTACCCGATGATAAGGTTGAGTGGGTTTGTGTCAGGTGGATAGTAAGACATACACCTTGAGGATCGCAGACTATGGTTGGCTCTGGGCAGAATTTGATTATTTAAGACAACGGCTCCACAAGAATTTGTTAACATTGGACTTGAAAATAGCCATATTGTAGTCAGCTGGGAAGAAGCGTTGTGACATCGCATTGCACAAACGGGCAGTTCTTGGAAAGAAACTCTGCTCATGGAAGTTTTGTTTAGCTCTATGTACATAGAAAGAGAAAGGAAAATTATTTACAGTGGTTGTAGCTAGATGAGTTTTGCTGTGCATGTTTTACAGGAGGAACCAAAGAGTCGAGCACCTTCCATGAAAGTAACGATAGAGTAGAGAAAGACTAGCAACCTCTCTTCTGTGAGAAAGGGGCTGTAGGGAAGAGAAGATGAAATATCCCAAGTCAATTTTGTACTCTGTCAAGGCAGGAAAGAGTGATCTGAACAGCACCGCCCAAGATGTGGCAACATTACTCGATCTGAGGGCGTATCTGACTTTTAGGCATGTAGAGGATTGCGTCAAGAGTGAAGTACTTTCTGGGACGGTAGAATGATTTGTAGCAGTCACATGATTGACCGGAAGTGCGCTCTTCAATGCACAGGATGTACGCGTGTGATCGTAATTATGGCGCAAAACCAATCGCTTATTAGATGAGGTAGGTAGAAATTGGTCGAACAACGCCAAATTACCTTGCATTGGTACATATAAGATGCGGCAATAGCGATGTGTTTTAGTTTTAGAATATATCGAAGTCTAGCAGTTTTGTCAATTTATGGTTGAAACCATTGAGAGGATGGCGTCTTGGAATAGGCAAGATGAATGTTTTAGAAGACAGGTTGACTATAGGAAATACTATTAACGCACGAAAAACCGACCAAGTTTACAGGACTTACAACCTTAGCCTGTGAAAATAATTGACACCAAAAGAAAGCATGCAAAAAGCAGCAAAGGCAGTGTAGATCCTCTAATCATAAAACATGTGGTAAATCCTCCCAGGACGCACACAACCGCGTGGAGAGATTAATGCTATATCATTAGCAGGCTTGACTCCACGAACATAAGTTATTCTGGATGATGTAAATGTTATATCAACTAACGAAACTATTGTACCAACTTGGTTCAAACTGAACCATACTTATTAATGTATTCTTGTTAATGTAGTTTAGGAATCTATCTGGTTATGAGGATCTATCTGGTTATGAGGATCTATCTAGTTATGAGGGTCTATCTGGTTATGACGGTCTATCTGGTTATGACGGTCTATCTGGTTATGACGGTCTATCTGGTTATGAGGGTCTATCTGGTTATGAGGGTCTATCTGGTTATGAAGGTCTATCTGGTTATGAGGGTCTATCTGGTTATGAGGGGATATTGACGGTCTATCTGGTTATGAAGGTCTATCTGGTTATGAGGGTCTATCTGGTTATGATGGTCTATCTGGTTATGACCGTCTATCTGGTTATGAGGGTCTATCTGGTTATGAGGGTCTATCTGGTTATGAAGGTCTATCTGGTTATGAAGGTCTATCTGGTTATGAAGGTCTATCTGGTTATGAGGGGATATTGACGGTCTATCTGGTTATGACGGTCTATCTGGTTATGAGGGTCTATCTGGTTATGAAGGTCTATATGGTTATGAGGGTCTATCTGGTTATGAGGGGATATTGACGGTCTATCTGGTTATGAAGGTCTATTTGGTTATGAGGGTCTATCTGGTTATGATGGTCTATCTGGTTATGACGGTCTATCTGGCTATGAGGGTATATCTGGTTATGACAGTCTATCTGGTTATGACGGTCTATCTGGTTATGAGGATCTATCTGGTTATGAGGGTCTATCTCGTTATGAAGGTCTATCTGTTTATGAGGGTCTATCTGGTTATGAAGGTCTATCTGGTTATGAACGTCTATCTGGTTATGACGGTCTATCTGGTTATGAGGCTCTATCTCCAAAACCCTTGTAGAAGTTGTTTACATATTTTCATTCTATGGACGTCTGGCGCGAACGCAAATCCCACAATATTATTGTACTATCTTTGAACAGAACATATACTACACATTGATTATAGAAAGTACATTTTAGTTCGAGTCTCACGTTCGATACACCAGCGACATAAAATGAAAATCAAAAAATTACTTTTTTCTTGCAATGCATCTTTGACGATTGGACGTCAAAAAAAGGGGTGGAAGGTGGTAATGCATGTACGAATCGTATTGTTATATAGATGTTTTAAGAAACGGATCAATTAGTAAATCTACTATTGGACTAGCAACTCACTTGTTTACAGAATTCAAATGTTTTCCTGATGAAGGCTGGACTGTTTCGGTCGAAGAGTTTAGGATCAAAGGTAAAGTTCCAAAGATTGAATGTGAAATTCATGGCCAGTCCATCTTGAAGAGAAGAAAATAACATTTTTATTATATAATTTCAATAACATTATTTGCTTTTTTGCCACATAAAATTATTTGTGTTTTTATATACCAGCAGCCAGTCATTAAAGAAAGTGGATCGTCATTTTATGATAAACTAGCAGCCCCGTGCACCGGCGTTGCCCAGGAACTTCGAAGGAGACAGGAAACTCATACTTCTACATCTAAAATCCATAGTTTATTTCCTCTGAATGCTTGACTTTTGAATCCCGCCCCTGCTCCCTGTTTCCCCGACTGTATCAACATGCAGGAATGTAAATGTAATATGAACAATCATCTTACTGCACAACTCACCACGTAGGTTGCCATTATAAATCTGGTCACTAATCACAGTAGCGCATAGTGGCAATATAGCACATAAAAAAATTAAATGTATTTTTATTTGATTTTTTGTTAAAAAGTATTTTGTTCATAAATAATATTTAAGCGTTGGTATTATTTTATTAATTACTTATCGAAAGGCGAAAACGATTTTTTTTTTGGGGGGGGGTCTATACACAAAAACTGGAATGAAAAAGAATACACACTCTGTAGTAACCCTAGCAATCGAATAGGAAATAATTAAAAAAAAAAAGATGTAAACAACGCATTCGCAGTTTGTGTAATAAACCGTGGAGAGTCAATGTATAGTATAAGGGACCGTTAAAAGTAAATTTCACCTCAAAATATCCTGGTCAGACCAGTCGACACTCCCTCAGAGAAAAGAATCTCGCAGACAAGAAGCAAGAAACCCCTCTCCTAATAGGTATACTTACCTCCAATTAGTGGCCAGTTGGGTGTGGTCATCTGCATTGTGGTTGTCGACATCGGTGTTGTCCAGTCTGATACATTGACTGCATGAAGACTGACCAAGGAACTGTTCAGCCAAATAATGGTCTGTCCTATTTGTCTGGCATTGTCGTCTTTGATGGCATTAGTTTTGGCAGCGTGTTGTCTGATGTTGTCTTCGATCATCTGCGGTAGATCGGCAGCATCGTCGGTGCCACGGAAAATGAATATCACTGTCACCGAAGATGTGTCCTTGCTGTGAATTACAAAGAAATGAGTTTGTGATAGATACGACAGACAGACAAACAACCAGATGCTTTATACATTGATGTGTTCACATTTTTCACACGTAATGTTATTGACTTGGAGTCCTCACAGTTTTTGAGTATATTTCTCTTTTAAATATCGACGTTAATTATTATTTTTAAGACTAGCTGGCTTTGTAAGTGTGGTTCTTGGCACTTTCCATAGATGCAACCGTTGCCTACACCCTAGCCAAGCCAGGAGCCACGCTACAAATTTTTACATTCAGGAAGTAATACACACATTCGTATAAAATGATGAAAACAATATTCGTGTCAGTTTGAAGAGCAATCATAATCTATAATGAATTTTACTATTTTCCATACACATTTATTTATCTTTTAAATGTGACTGTAAAGAAAAAAAAAGAAAGAAGAAATTATTTCGCCTTTCCCTTTGCAATTTAGAGATAGATCGCAACTTGTTGAAAATCAAATCGGTCTCTCTGAAGAAAGGAACATTTGAAGCAGATGCTAAATAGTTGTCCAATAAATAAAACTATATTGTGAAACAAAATTATTTTATTATCTTAGAAGCAAAACAACCATCGCATTGGGAAGTGACGGTGGTTAAGTGGATATCGATACGGACTGGAGACCTGGGTGTTCCAAGTTCGAATCCAGTCTGTTCCACAGTACCACTTTCACTTAGAGATGTTGGTAACCTTCTCGCGGTCCTTCCTGTAAGTACCCGATGTTTTTCCAGAAAGATTTCTAACTAGAAAAACATCGGGGAAACTAATGCCAACGCCAGAATCATCTGATTCACATGAAAGAAGAAGAAGAACCATTGAATTAAAAAACAATAAAAAATAATAGTTAATTAATAAAATGTCCTTTTGCAAAACCAATATACAAATTAGTTAACCTTGCAACCTATATTGCATGTACATAAGCAGTATATAAAAAATGATGGTGTGTCTATTGTGTAAAGTTGAATTAATTTCAACACAAAATCCTCCTTGGCCTTTTGGCTAAGATCAGAGTGTAGTATCTGTTCCGATGGATGCTCACTCTGTAGACCGGTATTGTCTTGGCCTCCGGGCCTTGATTCCGCCGGTCTGAGATACTGTCCTGTGCAGTTCTAGGAGGTTCACCCTCCCAGGCTTTGCCTTCCCTCTTTGGGGAGGAGTAAGTTTATTGCTTACTGCCTGAGGCGCCCCTACCGGGGAATGCCGACGGTGCTGCCCAGGCAATTTTTAATGGCCAGAGTGCTCACCTTCTCGGGCGCTGGCTTTGTAAGATGAACCTGGCCTTCTGCCTAACCTCCTGGGGAGGTAAATAAAAAAGTTGAATTAACTTGAAGTAGGACGTTTTCACTTTACTGTGAGTACGAGAAATGGGCGCAACTTTCGCATTTATTCCTTTTGATAGATTTTATAATATTCACAAAAAATGGTAACATTTTAGGTATTAGCGAAAACAGTTCCAGTCGTGATATATCTATTCTCTTCTTTCTTCTTCCTTTTTGCATGTCTTTGACGCATCTTTTACGCAGTCGATTGTATTATTTACCTCCTCTACAGGAGGTTAGGCACAAGGCCAGTTTTATCTAACCCCCACAAGTAAACTGTGACCCAAGGTCGGGTCGGGAAAGTGGGATTTGAAAAGCCAGCGCCCGAGAAGGTGAGTACTCTGGCCATTAACAATTGCCTGGGCAGCCCCGTCGGCATTCCCCGGTAGGGGCGCCTCAGACAGTAAACAATAAACTTACTCCTCCCCAAAGAGGGGAGGCGAAGCCTGGAAGGGTGGACCTTCTAGAACTGCACAGAACAGACCCATAGACCGGCGTAAATCAAGCCCCGTAGGCCAAGACAGTCGTTTGTATTATTGTTGTACTCTGCAAGATCTTTCAAGTTACACCGGTTGAGCAGTAGAGGGCAGACAAGGCAGTGCTGCATCGTATGGTCATTCTCTCCGCATTTAAAGATAGTTGGGTCAGTTTTTTAGCTCCATCTACTCATAGCAACTTTTGATTGCCCCATTTCCGTTCTCAGGCAGTGGAGTAATTTCCGTTAAAGCAAGGATACCTCTGAACCGAGACCGAAGGTCTCAGAAAGTGGAGATTCCCATGTCAGTAGGAGGTTTGTCATTCTCTAACTGTCTGGTCCACAGCTGTAATCTGGTCTCTTCCTGAGATGTTGTTAGGTGTTCACATGGCTGAGAAAGCTTCTCCTTGACTTCAGTCGTTGGACCGTTCGTTCACGTCAATGACGGAGATGGCGTTACTTACTGGTAGCCTTTGTGATCTCTACTCAGCTGGCAACTTCACGTCTCACATGTGAAGGGTCAATGCCAGTGAGGAGATGCAAGTTGTTCAGGTTGGTAGACTTCAGGCAGCCAGTGATCAAGCGACAGGTCCTGTTCAATGCTGAGTCAAGTTTTTGGCATGCGTTGAACTCTCCCAAACAGGACAAGCATACCTATTATATATATATATATATATATATATATATATATATATATATATATATATATATATATATACACACACACACATATATATATATATATATATATATATATTAATAGATTCAATATTTTTACCATCAGAAAGAATCGTTGTATGGAAAGTATAAGAAATCATTTTGAAACCAATTCGATGCTAGAAGAGTTTTTTCAATAAATGAAAACAATATAAATCAAATATTTCTGGCCAGAACAGGCCCGTGCCAATGAATTATAGACATATAGTTTTCTTTTTCTTTTTCATTGTCGAGCCACAACGACAAAAACCGAAGACAACCGACTTCTCCCGGTTGTTCAATGGAGACTGTTAAAAATATATGTCTATAATTCATTGGCACGGGCCTGTTCTGGGCAGAAATATTTGATTTATATTGTTTTCATTTATTGAAAAAAAAAAGTCTTCTAGCATCGAATTGGTTTCAAAATGATTCATTATACTTTTATAGAGCGATGATTTTTGATTGTGGAAATATTGGATCTATTAACCATTACAGATCAAGACTTTAATAACAGTTTCTATTTAATAACCAGAAGTCGGCTGCCTTCGGCGTTTGCCGTTGGGAATC
Source organism: Sepiola atlantica (assembly GCA_963556195.1). Classification (NCBI taxonomy): domain Eukaryota; kingdom Metazoa; phylum Mollusca; class Cephalopoda; order Sepiida; family Sepiolidae; genus Sepiola; species Sepiola atlantica. Next base: position 21,760,683 of record OY744552.1, on the reverse strand, counting down.
CACAATGAAGAAAAAAAAGAAGAAAAACTATGTCTATAATTCATTTACAAGCTTCTCTTCTGGTCGGAAATATTTGATTTATATTGTTTTTATTTATTGAAAAGAAATTCTAGCATCGAATTGGTTTCAAAATGATTTCTTATATATATATATAGTACATGTATTATTTTTGCTTCCTAGATGTTAATCAAACAAACCTCCAGTGTTTGTAAAAAAGTGCTCAATAACGAGTAGAGCTGTTTTTTAATATAATTTTTTTATTATAAATTTTTATTTTTATTTGAAATTTTTTTATTAAATAAAAATTTATACTATATATATATATATATATATATATATATATATATATATATATATATATATGATGGACTCTTCCATCGATTTCAACGTATGAATGCCCCACCTGGGGCTGCCCGCACGTGAATTTGTAATTGCAAGGGTTGCGCAATCCCCAACAATCGCTCTCTTGAGTCGGCATTGCTTGATTCCAATGGCAAGTAGTAATACAAGACGACTGGATATATATATATATATATATATATATATATATATATATATATATATATATATATATATATATATATATATTAAGTCAGCTTTAATATAATAATTGATATATATATATAATCGATATATATATATATATATATCGATTATTATATATATCAATTATTATATTAAAGCTGACTTAATCAACATGTTTTCCTTAATTTTTTTGCTGTATATTTTAATCACACAAAATAAATGCAAAAATACTCCTTGGTTTTGAGATTGAGTTATATTTTTTTTTAAATTCATTTTAATTGTAGTAATTAGCCACAATTTGCAATTTACATACCAAACTATCCATCTTTTACTAATTTTTTGTCTATCATGATCTCTAACTGTATGTTGTGTGGCTCCCCACGCTTATTTCATATGGTTTCTATCAGTCTCGCTTTTGTGACTCTCTCTTTTCCTTCCCCTATCTCTTCCACCTCTTTCTCACTGTGTTTATTAATAATCCAAAGTAATAAAGATAGGTAAGAATAAAAAGACTGGAATAGTCCATTATAAGCAAAAGGGAATAACATCGAGAAGAAAAGAGAGAAGAGAAGAGGGGAACGAGAGGGAGAGAGAGGGCGAGCAGAAAACGACTGATTTAGGATTTTGTCGTTTTATTTTTTATATCATACTGGCTTTGCAAACTCACCTTTTCTTGATTCAAACAATCATACCAGAGCTCAATGGCTGACCTAACGATCACAATTTTTTCTAGTATCTTTTTGCAAGTTTGTTGGTATATTTCGACATAAGCAACAATAATTGTGCTCAGGATAGACACCTAGACACAAATGCTCGTTTGTATATAAAAGACACGAACAAATTCTGATAGAAGATATGTAAATGAATATTTATTTCTGACGTCCAACAGATAATACTGTTATAATCAATGGAAGAATTTTAATTACAAAACGTAATTAATATACACTATACAACAAAACGTAATTAATATACACTATACAACAAAACGTAATTAATATACACTATACAACAAAACGTAATTAATATACACTATACAACAAAACGAAATTAATATACACTATACAACAAAACGTGATTAATATACACTATACAACAAAACGTAATTAATATACACTATACAACAAAACGTAATTAATATACACTATACAACAAAACGTAATTAATATACACTATACAACAAAACGAAATTAATATACACTATACAACAAAACGTGATTAATATACACTATACAACAAAACGTAATTAATATACACTATACAACAAAACGTAATTAATATACACTATACAACAAAACGTAATTAATATAAACTATACAACAAAACGTAATTAATATACACTATACAACAAAACGTAATTAATATACACTATACAACAAAACGAAATTAATATACACTATACAACAAAACGTGATTAATATACACTATACAACAAAACGTAATTAATATACACTATACAACAAAACGTAATTAATATACACTATACAACAAAACGTAATTAATATAAACTATACAACAAAACGTAATTAATATACACTATACAACAAAACGTAATTAATATACACTATACAACAAAACGTAATTAATATACACTATACAACAAAACGTAATTAATATACACTATACAACAAAACGTAATTAATATACACTATACAACAAAACGTAATTAATATACACTATACAACAAAACGTAATTAATATACACTATACAACAAAACGTAATTAATATACACTATACACCAAAACGTAATTAATATACACGATACACCAAAACGTAATTAATATACACTATACAACAAAACGTAATTAATATACACTATACAACAAAACGTAATTAATATACACTATACAACAAAACGTAATTAATATACACTATACACCAAAACGTAATTAATATACACGATACACCAAAACGTAATTAATATACACTATACACCAAAACGTAATTAATATACACTATACAACAAAACGTAATTAATATACACTATACAACAAAACGTAATTAATATACACTATACAACAAAACGTAATTAATATACACTATACAACAAAACGTAATTAATATACACTATACAACAAAACGTAATTAATATACACTATACAACAAAACGTAATTAATATACACTATACAACAAAACGTAATTAATATACACTATACAACAAAACGTAATTAATATACACTATACAACAAAACGTAATTAATATACACTATACAACAAAACGTAATTAATATACACTATACAACAAAACGTAATTAATATACACTATACAACAAAACGTAATTAATATACACTATACAACAAAACGTAATTAATATACACTATACAAAAAAACGTAATTAATATACACTATACAACAAAACGTAATTAATATACACTATACAACAAAACGTAATTAATATACACTATACAACAAAACGTAATTAATATACACTATACAACAAAACGTAATTAATATACACGATACACCAAAACGTAATTAATATACACGATACACCAAAACGTAATTAATATACACTATACACCAAAACGTAATTAATATACACTATACAACAAAACGTAATTAATATACACTATACAACAAAACGTAATTAATATACACTATACAACAAAACGTAATTAATATACACTATACAACAAAACGTAATTAATATACACTATACAACAAAACGTAATTAATATACACTATACAACAAAACGTAATTAATATACACTATACAACAAAACGTAATTAATATACACTATACAACAAAACGTAATTAATATACACTATACACCAAAACGTAATTAATATACACGATACACCAAAACGTAATTAATATACACTATACAACAAAACGTAATTAATATACACTATACAACAAAACGTAATTAATATACACTATACAACAAAACGTAATTAATATACACTATACAACAAAACGTAATTAATATACACTATACAACAAAACGTAATTAATATACACTATACAACAAAACGTAATTAATATACACTATACAACAAAACGTAATTAATATACACTATACAACAAAACGTAATTAATATACACTATACAACAAAACGTAATTAATATACACTATACAACAAAACGTAATTAATATACACTATACAACAAAACGTAATTAATATAACTATACAACAAAACGTAATTAATATACACTATACAACAAAACGTAATTAATATACACTATACAACAAAACGTAATTAATATACACTATACAACAAAACGTAATTAATATACACTATACAACAAAACGTAATTAATATACACTATACAACAAAACGTAATTAATATACACTATACAACAAAACGTAATTAATATACACTATACAACAAAACGTAATTAATATACACTATACAACAAAACGTAATTAATATACACTATACAACAAAACGTAATTAATATACACTATACAACAAAACGTAATTAATATACACTATACAACAAAACGTAATTAATATACACTATACAACAAAACGTAATTAATATACACTATACAACAAAACGTAATTAATATACACTATACAACAAAACGTAATTAATATACATTATACAACAAAACGTAATTAATATACACAATACAACAAAACGTAATTAATATACACTATACACCAAAACGTAATTAATATACACTATACACCAACCGTAATTAATATACACTATACAACAAAACGTAATTAATATACACTATACAACAAAACGTAATTAATATACACTATACACCAAAACGTAATTAATATACACGATACACCAAAACGTAATTAATATACACTATACTCCAAAACGTAATTAATATACACTATACAACAAAACGTAATTAATATACACTATACAACAAAACGTAATTAATATACACTATAAAACAAAACGTAATTAATATACACTATACAACAAAACGTAATTAATATACACTATACAACAAAACGTAATTAATATACACTATACAACAAAACGTAATTAATATACACTATACAACAAAACGTAATTAATATACACTATACACCAAAACGTAATTAATATACACGATACACCAAAACGTAATTAATATACACTATACACCAAAACGTAATTAATATACACTATACAACAAAACGTAATTAATATACACTATACAACAAAACGTAATTAATATACACTATACAACAAAACGTAATTAATATACACTATACAACAAAACGTAATTAATATACACTATACAACAAAACGTAATTAATATACACTATACAACAAAACGTAATTAATATACACTATACAACAAAACGTAATTAATATACACTATACAACAAAACGTAATTAATATACACTATACAACAAAACGTAATTAATATACACTATACAACAAAACGTAATTAATATACACTATACAACAAAACGTAATTAATATACACTATACAACAAAACGTCAACATCGACGAAACTAATAATGTTTACTAATTTATCCATAAATCCAAGATCAGTGTAGTATAATTAGAATCATCTTGGCCAGGTGGACACGCGACTTAATCATCTGAATTACAAAAGAGTCAACCGGTAATTAATACAATTGTCAGTTGAGCATATTTCTATTTATATCAAATGGCAGCTGTCCAATCTATTATTCAAATGTATGAGTTTAAATTGTGGTGTATGCAGTGGCATTATATATATATATATATATATATATATATATATATATATATATATATATATATATATATATATATACACATATAGTTACTTTCAAATAGGAAATAAATTACTACTCCAAACAATAGGTATTCCAATGGGTTAGGATCCGTCTCCATTTTGGGCAAATCTATATTTACATAGACTTGAATATATGTATATGTCATCATTAATAAAAATGATATATCTAGAGCGTATAGTTATCATGGATGTAAGCGATTTATTGACGACCTTGTTTGCATTAATGATAGCGAAGAGTTTGCAAATACTAAACATTTAATATATCCTAAAGAGTTAAAATTAAACTGTGAACATAAGGGAACACAAGCTACTTTTCTTGATTTGGATATAAAATTGAAGATAAAATATTTATCTATAAACTGTTTGATGAAAGAAATTCTTTCCCTTTTAGAATCGTGCGGATGCCACATAAAAATAGTACCTGCCCTGTGTATATATTTTACGGGAGTATTATGTCCGAATTTCTGAGGATTACTCGTGTTACCTTGAAATTAGTAGATTTCATGCACCCAATTTCTGACCTAATAATAAGAATGATTAAACAAGGTGGCGATCAAAATAAAATATTTAGACAATTAAATAAGGCAATTACTCGCCATCCTGATGCTTTTAAGTCTTATCAAATTAATCAAAATAAATTGATAGAACAAATCCAAAGGTATCTAAATAAAAATAATGTAGAATGTGTATAAACATATATAAAACACATATACTAATTATAATGAGAAAAAGAAAAACAATAATAATAAATAGTAGAAAGGGAGAAAGAAAGAAAGAAATGTTAAAAAAGAAGAAGAAGAAGAAAGAGAAAAAATCGACAGTTAGCTTATGAACGCTGATTGGTAGCGCTGGGAGTGGGAAAAGAAGAAGAAGAAAAAGAAGAAGAAAGAGAGAAAAAAATTGACGGTTGGCTTATGAACGCCGATTGGAAACGCAGTGAGAAAAATTGACGGTTGGCTTGTGAACGCCGATTGGAGGCGCTGTGAGTGGACGGGGAGGATTAGTATTTATTTGAGGTTGATGACAATGGGGAGATGGGCAACAAAGAAGGAGGAGGGACTAAAAGTATATATATATATATTAATTCTTTTATTTTTTTTATTTTTTATTTATTTATTTTTTCTTGATATATTGATATTTTAATAATTTTAATATAAAACTAAAAATAAGAATACATTAATCACCTAAACAATAGTGTAATGGATTCGTCCAAACACTTTAAAATGCAACAACATTTTTGTAAGTAACGGATAAAATTTATTAGACAGACGAATAACACAGGTAAGAAAGAATTTATTTATTTTTATTATTTTTTATTTTTTTAAATTTTATTTTAATAACTAATATAAGTTAGCAAAACATTTATATGGAACAAAATTGAGATTTAGTATACGGAACGTTTATGCTTTTGTCTTTTAAGGGAAGTGGGGTCTAATCAACTCTGCTGAAAGCCATGAAATTAAATAGTCTTGTTTTCAAATTCCCGGAACAGTTTTTCATAGTAAGCAACTGATTATCACTTAAATAATGTTAGAAGCAAACTAATATAATAACTGTAAAAAATAAATTGGCTTACATGAGTGAATTTCTACTGAACGACTTGGGACTAAAAAGTTTTTTGTTTTTTTTATTTAATTTTTTTATATAGTTTTAATGGTTGAGAAACTTCCAAGACTATATATATATATATATTTTAAAGAAGGAAAGATGAAGATAAAAATTGCATAAAATTACATAAAATTACATAAAATTGATACAAATTTTATTACATCGAAAGTTCAGATGCAAGGAGTTATATTAATCCTTAAATCATGGTTTTTCAAAGATAAAACTCTTCTCGTCAGAGGATAAAATTTGGTAATGTGGTATTTATAATAAATAAATATTACCTAGTTCCATTTCACTTTGAAAAATTAAAGAATAAAACTAGAAAGGTTGGAGATAAAGAAATAAATGGTCGGGAGGGAAAAATAAATTGATTGCTCTACTCAACGTATTGAGCCTTACTTTATCGCGATAGATTACTTTACGATACTTCACTTATCGTTAATTCTATTATCATTAGTATATATATATATATATATATATATATATATATATTAGTATTTCATGTATCCACATAAAATTTTATAAGGAGATATAATTTTTTATGTATCAATTTTCAGTATTTACTCCAACAGTGCTCGATACGTAAGTAGAGCTAGGTAGTAAGCTATGAAAATATATTTATGGCAATTAAGCTACCCAGAGGCTCCCGCGTTTCATTTTCTTACTCTCGTCAAAAGTACAGGGGAAAAGAGTCCACTTTATATAGAAGAAGATATGCAGGCAGAAATAAATTTACCTTAGGCTAACAATACATAAATAAACAAATAAGTAAAAAAAACTAAACTAAACTATAACCTAACAATTTAAAATAGCTAAAACCTAAAATAGAAATACAAGGAACCACGTGTTAAAATAAGTTAACCCAATATATTGACACAACAAAGAAACAAGATATAGGTAACTCTATAGAAAACAGAACAATAGAACAGGATATACAAGATTTCCCTGGGGATGAAACGCGGGAGCCTCTGTGTAGCTTAATTGCCATAAATATATTTTCATAGGTTACTATATATATATATATATATATATATATATATATATATATATATATATATATATATATATATATATACTAGCAGAGCTACCCGGTGTTGCCCAGGTTAGAGTGTGGGATAGCAACGAAGACATACTAGGAAATGTACTCTCAATATAATTGTATTCACATGCACAATTTGCATGTGAACATAATAGAAGTATTTTGGTGTCTCTGGCTGACCCTTAAAGAAGCTAATGACAATTTTCAAACCTGCTACACAATGAAATTTATCTATTTATTAGCGTTAGTTTAAGATTATTAACATATATCTGAATAGCTCCGTGAGTAAGATATCTAGCTTACAACATCAAGGTTGCTGTTAAAGTAAACTCTCTCTACCATGATGTTGCATATGATGCTATCTCACACTCTAACCTGGGCAACACCGGGTAGCTCTGCTAGTATAAATATATATATATATATATATATATATATATATATATATATATATATATATATATATATATATATATATATATATATCCCCAAATATGATCTGAGGTTGAGATCGGATTCTAACTTTGCCTGATGAGATCTCAGTTTATAGTAACTGTTGATCGATAACATCGAAATGCCAGTGTCGCAGATTTTGTACATGTCTGTGTAAATAAAAATTATCATATATATATATATATATATATATATATATATATATATATATATATATATATATATATATATATATATAATGCCACTGCAGACACCACAGTTTAAACTCATACATTTGAATAATAGATTGGACAGCTGCCATTTGATATAAATAGAAATATGCTCAACTGAAAATGGTATTAATTACCGGTTGACTCTTTTTGTAATCCAGATGATTAAGTCGCGTGTCCACCTGGTCAAGATGATCCTAATTATACTACACTGATCTTGGATTTATCGATAAATAAGTAAACATCATTAGTTTCGTCGATTTTTTGTTGTTGTTGTATAGTGTATATTAATTACGTTTTGTTGTATAGTGTATATTAATTACGTTTTGTTGTATAGTGTATATTAATTACGTTTTGTTGTATAGTGTATATTAATTACGTTTTGTTGTATAGTGTATATTAATTACGTTTTGTTGTATAGTGTATATTAATTACGTTTTGTTCTATAGTGTATATTAATTACGTTTTGTTGTATAGTGTATATTAATTACGTTTTGTTCTATAGTGTATATTAATTACGTTTTGTTGTATAGTGTATATTAATTACGTTTTGTAATTAAAATTCTTTCATTGATTATGACAGTATAATCAGTTGGTCGTCAGAAATATATATTTATTTACGTATCTTCTATCAGAATTTGTTCGTGTCTTTTATATACAAACGAGCATTTGTGTCTAGGTGTCTGTCTTGAGCAGAATTATTGTTGCTTATGTCGAAATATACTAACATGCTTTATCTTGCAAAAAGATACTAGAAAAAATTGTGATCATTAGGTCAGCCATTGAGCTCTGGTATGATTGTTTGAATCAAGAAAAAGTGAGTTTGCAAAACTAGTTTTATATAAATAGTAACATGGCTAAATCCTAAATGAGTCGCTTTCTGCTCGCCATCTCTCTCCCTCTCTTTCCCTCTTCTCTTCTCACTTTCCTTCTCGGTGTTATTCTCTTTTGTTTATAATGGACTATTCCAGTCTTTTTCTTCTTTCCTTTCTTTATTACTTTGGATTATTAATAAACAGAGAAAGAGGGGGAAGAGATAGGGGAAGGAAAAGAGAGAGTCACAAAAGCGAGACTGATAGAAACCATATGAAATAAGCGTGGGGATCCACACAACATACAGTTAGAGATCATGATAGAAAAAAATTAGTAAAAGATGGATGATTTGGTAAGTAAATTGCAAATTGCGGCTAATTACATCAATTAAAATGAATTGTTTTTTAAAAAAATATAACTCAATCTCCAAACCAAGGACTAATTTTCCATTTTAAGAGCATAATTTTGCATGATTAAAATATATAGCAAAAACAAAAATTAAGGAAAACATGTTTAAGTCAACTTTATAATAATAATATATATATATATATATATATATATATATATATATATATATGTGTGTATATGTATTTGGAAGCAATTTTGTTCTAGATATACACTGCCTGCCAGAATTATATGAACATCGATTTTTTTGTTCTAACTTGGATAGTCTTTAATAAAAATTAGTTAAACTTGGCACATTATATAGCAACACTAACATATGCGCAGATCTAACATTCTAAGCTAATCTGCGCAATAGTAAACAAATGGCAGCCATTTTGGTGACTTGCAGCCTGTTTCAGCGTGCAAAGTTTATATGCAAATCATTGCTAAAGTCGCAAATATGCTGAAGTGGTGACGGAAAATTAAAATATTGATTATTTTAGGAATATGTAATTTGAGAACAACAATAATACAGATCAAACGTATTTAATATGGTTTCATAGTACAATCGATATTGTATATAATCGCCATTTTTATTAACAAGACAAAAAAAGCTTTTGGTTCATTGAACATGTCAAACTTTCAATTTCATCTGATGAAATTTCTTTGGCAGTAGTCAGAACAGCATTCCAGAGGTCATCCTTGGAGGTCATCCTTGGAGGTCATCCTTGGAGGTCATCATTGGAGGTCACCCTTGGAAGTGTACTGCCTTCCTCCGATGTAAATCTTTCTTTTCAAGATGCTCCACAGATTTTCGATGGGATTTAAATATGGAAAACAGGCTGGCCATTGCATTATTTTCCCATGTCTGGCAAAAACACGCTCCAAATATTCAGTGGTTATCAATGCAGCATGAGACGGTGCATGATCATGCATGAATATCATCTTTTTTCCGGAATGACAAATTATTTTTCTTGTTCCAGGATGCAAGGTGTTCCTTAATGAAGTCAATATAGAGTTTGGCGGTCATTTTCACCCTATATGCGACTCTGAATGGTCCTACCAGCTCATTACCAATGATTGCAGCCCAAAACATCACACTACCATCTCCTTGTTGACGCCTGACCCGGTTATGACGTGGACCCTCATTACGGTACCATCCTCTCATCCACCCATCAGGTCCATCAAAGGTCGCTCGACACTCATCGGTGAACAAAATAGTTTGACATTTTACCTTCATGTTATTTCTTGCCAACTCCATCGTCTTTTTCTTGTGAATATCCTTTAATGGAGGGCGGACTCCTGGCTTTCCACATTTTGCAACCGTCCTCAGGATACGGCATTGAATCGATTTGCGATTTGGGCACATCAGAAACGCCAATGTTTTCAAAAACTTTTTTGCTAGTTTCAAAAGAGTTACGGCAGACTTCTCACTTGATCCTATTTCTGGCACGATGCGACATGCGTGCTTTTTTCTGAATTTTCCCTTCGTCAGAACGTTCGTTACAAAGTTCAGGGTTAGTAACAAATTGTTTAATTGTATGAGTATAACGGTCCAATTCCTTGGCTATTTCTAAGGTAGATATCTTATTATGAATCCTTTGGACATTTTTTAGACTTCTCAGCTTGACTTAAAGCACCTTTACGCCCCATTTTGCATATAAAGTTGGCACGCTAAAACAGGCGACAAGTCACCAAAATGGCTGCCGTTTGTTTACTATTGAGCAAATTAACTTAGAATTTTAGATCTGCGCATGTGTTAGTGTTGCTACATAACGTGCCAACTTTCACTAATTTTTATTAAAAACTATCAGAGTTAGAACAAAAATAATCGATTTTCATATAATTCTGGCACACAGTGTGCATATATATATATATATATATATATATATATATATATATATATATATATATATTAGTATTTCATGTATCCACATACAATTTTATTAGGAGATATAATTTTTTATGTATCAATTTTCAGTATTTACTTCAACAGTGCTCGATACGTAAGTAGAGCTAGGTAGTAAGCTATGAAAATATATTTATGGCAATGACGCTACACAGAGGATCCCGCGTTTCATCCCCGGGGGAATCTTCAGGCTAAAATGCATGGAGAAGCCTAACGATTAGCTGAGAGAACAACAAAAAATCTGATTGATTAATTAGCTAGCCGTGTCACTCGGCAAAAAATAACTACATGCATTTTAGCCTGAAGATTCCCCCGGGGATAAAACGCGGGAGCCTCTGTGTAGCTTAATTGGTATAAATATATTTTCATAGCTTACTATATATATATATATATATGGGGTAAGGTACACGATAAGTCATGAAAATGAAATGTCGTTGTAGACAAAATGTGTGAAAAATGACAAACGGAAACCAGGTTAAAGTGCAGGAGAAAAACAAAAACAAGAGATTTGACCGGTTTCGTTCGTGTTAGCAGACGTCTTCAGAAAAAGTAAAGATTTGGAAATAATTTTATTTTAAAGGCACACATATGGGAGAAGGAAAAGATGATCCAATTGGACCATATGAGAAGACTTTAAGTGACATTGAAATATGACAAGTGGGTGACACATTCCTCTTCATTTCTTATTCTTCTTTTTATATTTTATTTATTTTCTTTTTTTTTTCACTTTCACACTTACTGAGCTAGTATTGGGGAGGCGGTAGGCGGAGGTGGTGAAGGCGATAAGAGGGAAGAAGACAGAGGAACTAGTCAGGATAAACACATATAGGAGTGGGCATGAAATTGATACACCGAACGCGAGCCCCCCAAAATTAATAAGAAATATATCAGAGATAGGTCTGCTAATTTGTCTCATTAAGTTTTATAAAGCAATAAAAATCTTAAATTGACAGTCTAGAAAAATCTACTTTACAGTCAAACTAATGTAAATGATATCTTATTATAAGAAAAATGTTTCTTTTTAAAGTGTAAGACGATATGAAATACATGTGAGAAAAATCCTTAGATAGGGTTAAGTTTGAGAGAGATGTATTAAAATGATCTGATTAGCTATGAGACTTGCTATTATCTCAACAATTTTTTTTATATATATATAGATATTTAATCAGGGTTGCAGTGGTGTAATATATTGCATTGTTTTAGTGCGATTTTTGCTAGGTGCCTGCTTAAGGTATAAGATCCGAGCCTGAGGTTTATGTTCGATGGTGATGAAAGGAGTATAGTCGCGCTTTCAATGTATTTGCGGCGTGAGAAAGAGTGTTCGCTTTTGAGGAGAGGGCAGCCTGAAAAGCTCTAGTGATACACAGGAACACTTTCACCCACAATCTAAACTGTTCAGATTGCACTCTCCTCAAAAGCGAACACTCTCTCTCTCTTTCTCTCTCTTTCTCTATCTTTCTCTCTCTCTTTCTCTCTCTTTCTCTTTCTCTCTCTCTTTCTCTCTCTGTCTCTCTCTCTCTCTCTTTCTCTCTCTTTCTCTTTCTCTCTCTCTTTCTCTTTCTCTCTCTTTCTTTCTCTTTCTCTCTCTCTCTCTTTCTCTCTCTCTCTTTCTCTCTCTCTTTCTCTCTCTCTCTTTCTCTCTCTTTCTCTCTCTTTCTTTCTCTTTCTCTCTCTCTCTTTCTCTCTCTCTCTCTCTCTTTCTCTCTCTCTCTCACGCTGCAAATGCATTGAAAGCGCGACTATACTCCTTTCATCACCATCGAACATCAACCTCAGACTCGGATCTTATACCTTAAGCAGGCACCTTTCAAAAATCGCACTAAAACAATGCAATATATTACACCACTGCAACCCTGATTAAATATCTATATATATAAAAAAATGTTGAGATAATGTGGCCGACATTTCTAGCCTTACTTATAGTGGGCGACATGTCTCACCTTTATATATTTTCCACACTTACATGGAATTGTTCTTAATCATGACTTTTTCTGTAGAAGACTTGACTCACACAAAATATTTTCGAAAAGTTTAGTCGCTCCTGAATACTGTCCTGATGTCATATGGATTTTTTCAGAGAAACCCTTCATATCTGGTAGGCCGACCGGTTCGTATTTTCGGTTAGTGTTCTTAGATGTTTGATCCATATCACTCTGAGCTGATGTCATACTCTCTGGATAGTTGTTTCAGCAGAAGGGTTATCTTAGGTTGTCCATCTCCTTTTGAAGATGTATTGATGTTACTACGTATTGACTTTGCTCGAAGATTATATAGCATTATTAGTGTGTTTGAAGAAATAGCCGAAACCACGGCCACAAATAAATAAGAAAAAAGTGATCTTTCACGAAGACAATGCACCGTGTCACAAGTCGATGTCAACGACGGCAAAAGTACATGAATGGCACTCCGAACTGCTTCCACACCCACCATATTCTTCAGATCTAGCCCCCAGTGACTACTAGCTGTTTTCAAACCTCAAAAGGATGCTCCAGAGGAAGAGATTTGACTCTAATGAAAAAATGAGGCGTATTTTGAGGCCAAAGATAAATCGCTCTACAAAAAAAAACATCGAATTGTTAAGGAGACTATGTTGATGAATAAAGTCGAATTTTGCCTAAAAGTTGTACGTGTCGTTAACCACCTAACCGCAAAGATCTGAGATGACGTCCCAAAAAATAAAGTTTATCTAAATGAACAAATGCAAAATTGGATCGATTTGTCGCACTAACGGTAAAGTTAAAATGCTCTATTTTAAGTTAATTTAACTTTACACAATAAACGCACCATCTTTTTTATATACTTTTTTTAAAATGGAAATCACCCCAGACAAGACATGAAGCCGCTTGATGTAAAAAACTAAGAAAAACATTACCACTTCAAGGTTAAGAACTAGCCAACGATAAGAGTAAGATGGATAGATTCCGACCCAGAAAACGGAAATTCTTCCCCCTTTGTCAGAATAATAGCGAGCCTGCAACATCTGCTAGTTTTAAAATGAAAATTTTTAAATCCTTGTAATAAATAAAGTCGACTAAAATATCAGTATGATACGCTCTCTTTTCTTGAGAAATCTTGTCTACGTTTGTTGACGGTTAATTCAGTGAAGATTTTTCCATAAAAAGTTTCTACAAAAGTCGGGACTTATTGAGCGATGTGCTACTTGGAAAAAACTACTCTTATTCACAAATGCTGCTATATTGCACTTTTTACCCGTATCTGATCTCATAAGTGTATTGATCCTTTCAATCCTTTCGCTTCCATTCATAGTTATCAAGGCTGGGAGTTCTTATGTCACCCACTTCATACCAGTAGATGACGACTGGTTTTACGTTTAAAGCAGGGGCGGGCAACCGTTTCAGGGTGAGGGCCAGATGAGATCGCGGGCCGAAGTGAAAAACGAAATCTCAGAATTACTATATTTTGTTTACATGAATAAATTGTACAAAAATTGCATTGAACCCTACAAATCTGATATTTTTTCTCAAGAGACTTCTGTATGTGATGTTATGAAAGACGCCGACGAAGAGCCATTTTGGAATCATAAAAAATAATGACGGGGGAAGTAGCAAGTTGATCCAGCATTTGTTTTGACACACCTCACATAAGTTCTCTATTTTATGCCGTTTCCTCGTCTCTCATTTCCTCTTTGCTTCTCTCTTTCTCTTTTTCTATTTTTTATCTCAGGCCAAGGATTTGAAATTAATAGTTAAAGACAATGAAATATACATGCATCATCGCTCGTTGATATTTATACATTTTTATGCCACTGTGAATCTTAATTGAAACCTACTTTTACGTCTATGTCACAAAATGATATGAGTTTTACTGGGAGGTCCGCGGGCCGGATTGCAATAATAAAGCATAGCAGGGTGTCGGGCCGGACGCTAAGCCTTCGCGGGCCGGATGTGGCCCGCGGGCCGGAGGTTGCCCGCCCCTGGTTTAAAGTGTCTCCAACACCTGCAGACAAGAACTGTTAAATTTTACTCACTCAAAGTTGTAAATATCACAGCCTGCAAATCGATTACTCAATACATCCTGATCAATAATACCTCTTATCTGCAAAGATAAAGACACATATATATGTTAACTAGAAGAATACCCGTCCCAGCACAGGCAAAATTCATTCCCCGAACAAAACAGTGTTGCACCACTTTTATGTCCCCTTACGAAAACTAAAATCATGATATAATACCACTAAATCTGATCCCAATTTTGATTAAACTCCATTACATAATTTTGGTTCTAGAAAATGTCTCAAATTTAAGGCTTAAGCTTAAGGGGTGTTAAGAAAAAACTGAAATTCAGAGAATCGTGCTTTATTGGAGTCTACTAACTATTGATCAAATTTAATGTAAATCTGAAATATTTGAATTTTCAAATATAACGTTGTGCCAATATTATGCCTCCTAAAAACTCTTTAAAATACTCCAAAGAAACAGAAATTTGGAGAATATGTATTAACTGATCTTTAATAGTCTCTGTTGTTAAAATTTCACAAAAATCGAAGTGTAGCGTTGCTTCTTTGTCTCTGTTGTTATTGTGTTTTTTATTAGTATCCGACTCGCGGGGTAACGATTTCACATACATAACAATTCAAGTAGCAACACAGAAATAAATAAGAGAGACAAACAGTTGATGCGTGCGCTCCGATCGCTTCCTTCGTAAGAGGTCGATTGACACGTAAGCATTTATTTATATAGCATGAGAAATATACAAGGGAGATAATTACAGATAATTACAGAATGACCAATGTAAGGGAGGTAATAAGGATACACTTGTATCTCGGGTGTAAACATTGTTGCCGTTTCCAAATGCACGAAAGGCACGACACTACACGAAGGTATTTGAATTTTTCTGAAGGTTTTTTATCACCTCTTTGTCCCCTTTTCATAAGACTAAATTAAACTAAATATATCTCACATTACCCACCCTTACTTTTAGCAACTGTGTTCCAAAATTAATAATAATCAGTTAATTAGTTTAGAAGTGAATACTGTATATACACATATATAAACATATACATATACCTAACTTATAAATATAGATTTTGTTATATTTAGCAATGTGAATAAATTAGCTTACGCAGCAATTAAATACTGACTTACTTGTTCACAGAATTCAAGCGTTTTCCTGATGAAGGCTGGACTGTTTCGGTCGAAGAGTTCGGGATCGAAAGTAAAATTCCAAAGATTAAAAGTGAAATTTGTAGCAAGTCCATCTGGGATAAAAAAAAAAATGGACATTTTCATTTTATAATTTCAAAACATAATTTTTTTTATACAAGACAAACATTAAAACAAGGGTAGTATACTTTTATAAAAGGCAGATATCGGTCCTGAGGCGGTTGAGCGTTGTCCACTGCTTGCGAGGGAGGTCCATGCTCAGTAGTTCATCCGTCTCCTCCATGAATCTGCAGACTTGATTGATCTGCTGAAATGCCGTATCGTGAACTGACTCACCTTACGAGCATGCCTCTATCGCCACTATTCAATGAAATGCCTTGAGCTTGCTCTAGACCAGTCAAGCGAACATGACATTCGATGTCACTTCGTGATATTTGCATACTGATTTTGAAAAAGAACATTTTATTAATTAACTATTATTTGTCATTTTTGAATAAATTTTAATATTTTGTCTAAAAAAATTAAAGGAATGAAAAAAAACCATTTTTATTATATAGATATGCTTACCTCCAATTAGTGACCAGTCTGGAGTGGTCATCTGCATAGTGGTCGTCGGCATGGGTGTTGTCCAGTCTGATACGTTGACTGCATGCAGACTGACCAAAGAACTGTTCAGCCAAATAATGGTCTGTCCTATTTGTATGGCATTGTCGTCTCTAGTTACATTAGTCTTTGGAGCATGTTGTCTGATGTTGTCTTCGACCATCTGTGGTAAATCAGCAGCATCATTGGTGCCATAGAAGATCAGGATTACTCTCACCGAAGACGTGTCCTTGCTGGGAATTTTGGAAAAAAAAATGAGTTAGTAATAGGTAGATAGATACAAATAGCACGAACAAACCTATATATATATAGAGAGAGACATTCACCTGAAGCCCAAGTGCAATGATCCGACTCTGTCGTTGAGTTCTATTGTATGTCTAGATATTTATACGCGCCACTTTCAGTGTAAATATTACTAATTTCTCCGTAATCATGTGACAGTCTCTTGTGGCTCCAAGGACTACGTGAACGCTTACAGATTCAAGGTGTCTCTATCAATCGAGTTTGCGCCTTGTGACCGTCTGAGATTGTTATTTCCCTGCGCTGATGTTTGTTTGCGTTTATTTGTTTTTTTTTACTTTCGGTTATCTCTTGTTTATTAAGTGACAACATTTCGGTGACTAAACTAGGAAACATTATTTGTTTCCCGAAAGTGGATACTCAGATTTCTGGGATATTGAAATGTGAAAGAAATACGGAGCTTTATTTAAGACTTTAAAATGGAAACACAAGAATTATGTCTTTAAGCAAATTCTATTTATACATATTTTAATTTAAATTATTTTTATATAAGTCACTAATAGACTTTACTTATTTTCATTGAGCCGGATCCAATGAAACATGTCGTCATTTAGGAAATAAGCTTATAACACTAGCATATTTATTCATTTTTAAAGTGTTTTTCTTAAGATTTCATACATAATATTAAATTGCTTTTAATCGGCAACACTTTTGATGTCCGCAATTTCCAACCTCAAACTCTGTCCGCGATTTAAATATTTTCCGATTTTACAATATTTTTTTCTATTTTGGTTTATATTCATTTATTTTTTAATTTTCAAAATAGAATTAACGTTCATCTTTTCTGTTCTCGATCAGTGAAGGAGAAATCCTTCTAGACTGAGAAAACATGTTCACATAACACAAAGTATTTATAGATATTCGAATTGTTTAATAAATCAAAATATAAATGAAAATAACAATTTAGCTTTTATACTTGAAATATACGAAATAAAAAAAATAAAAAAATATTGTAAGATCGACAAATATATAAATCAAGGACAGAATTAGACACAAGGTCGGATTTTAATGTGGGAAAAATCAATGTCCCTAAAAAAGGGTCATTCCGAATGGGACAAAAATAAGAATTGCCGCAGTCTACAAGGATTTCTGCTTCACTGACCGAGGTCAGTAAAGGTAAAGTATAATATCAAAAAAGATACTACACTTTAACGTTAAATTTCTTTTGAAAGTAAAAAAAAATAAAAATAAACAAAAAAATTGTTGTAAAATCGGCAAATATTCAGAGTAGACGTAAAAATAAATTCGATTTTTTTTGTTAAATATTCAAGGTAGACGATTTTCTTCAATTACCATTTGGTTGCGATTGAATGGTTAATTTAAGTCACGCGACACACATCTGTGATTGTGATTGGTAGCGGGTATAAAAAAGTGTTAGCCGATTTTAGCTCCAATACACTCAGCATGTCATATCGTGTTTTCGAACAAACTTATCTGTCACCTAATCTACACGTTTACCAAATGTTTACTATCATATCCATCAGGTCGAATGTAGCCGAATTTGCTTCTCACTTTCTCTGTACTATCTTTCTCACTTTCTTGCTCTATACTCTGTCTCTCTGTCTCTCTCTCTATATATATTATATTTCTCTCGCTCTCCTGCTCTATACTATCTCTCGCTCTATTATCTCTCTCTCTCATCTATATTATTATGCTCTCGCTCTATACTATCTCTCTCACTCTATATTATTTTTCTCTTGCTCTATACTATTTCTCTCGCTCTATACTATAGAGCGAGAGAGAGAGAGAGAGTATAGAGCGAGCGAGAGAGATAGTATAGATAGCGAGAAAGATAGTATAGAGCGAGAGAGAGAGAGTATAGATAGTGAGAGAGAGAGAGTATAGAGCGAGAAGGATAGTATAGAGCGCGAGAGAGATAGTATAGAGAGAGCGAGAGAGAGAGAGTATACAGCGAGAGAAAGGGAGAGAATAAAGAGAGAGATAGTATAGAGCGAGAGAGAGGGGATATAGAGTGTGTGAGAGAGAGAGAGTATAGAACGAGAAATAGAGATAGTATAGAGCGCGCGTGAGAGAGAGTATAGAGTGAGAGAAAGAGAGAGAGAGAGAGAGAGAGAGTAAAGAGAGAGCTAATATAAAGCGGAGCGATACATCAATTAAAGCATGGAAACGATTTAGTACTTGACCCTACAATAATAAAATAGTATAGAAACTATTTGGGAAGGAGGGCGAGTTTTTTTATTTCTCGAATTTAGCTTTTTTTCTGCTGTAAAAATACTTTTTGTAGAGGGAACTTTTTCTTTTTCTTAAGAAGTGAAAAAAATTAGGATTTTTTATATATATTTTTTTATTGGGGGGGGGAAGCTGTCATCGATATACTGTAAGTATATCTAACCTAACGATAATCCTTAAACTAACCTTACCCTCAAACAACCCTAAAAAGAAGTAGAACGAAGCGATGTGACCGAAAGTGAAGATTGTTTGTTTTTTTTTAATCGGAAACCGGGTACAATTCAGAAATTTGTGTAAAAATATTTTCGAAAGAAAAACTAAAAAAAAAATGGTTACACGTCTACATTTACAGCTAAATGTGTATTAAGCGACTGCTCATTTTACGTTTGTTGTATAGCCTCTCTGCTTGGGCCGCGGCGGTACTCGTTTTGTATACTCGTCCCGGAACGGGCCGTGGCAGTCTTCGTTTAATCACTCGTCATTTTTAACACCATAAATCATATAGTTTGCATACCTTTAAATTTCTCGTACCCTCTCTTCTTTCCTCGTCGCGTGGAGGGGCGTGTCGTCTAGTGGTTGAATTATTTATTCTTTCTTCTGTACTGCCGTGAACATCGCCGCTACAACTAAAACCTCATGACCGACTCCGAAGACAAACAATCATTTAAATTTAATTTCTGTTTTGTTTCAAGCGTTCATTTATCCGTCAGCTGCGAGATATTCACTAACGTCGAGAGAGAGAGCAAATTACTGCTTTCGTAATTACTTATCAATTAAGTCTAACCATTCGTGGAGGGGGGGAAAGAGATCTCTCGCTTGTATTTTCTTAGGGATATAATTTTCCTATGTAAGTTGCAGACTACATGGTAAAACCACGTCTGATAGGCTCGCCTCCAAAACCCAGACTGCCAAAACTCGCTTCTCATGAAGAACGAGTGACATCACGGATCTCTTTGCTTCCCATGCAAAAGCCCGTGATGTCACAGAGCCTCTACCGCAGGGGCGCATTGACCCTTAGTCTCGTCACGCGCTGACCCCGTCACGTCTGTGAGCTCTGACTGTGAGAACAGGCTCTATTCTGCACTCGACTGCACGGGTCCACCTGCGCTAATTCGCGCAAGTCAAACCAACGATTTCCAACAGATACGTCCATTCCCATAGGGCCATTATCCAACACGTTAAATTTATGTAGGTAAATGATCCCCGCTCTAAAATCTAAAATATTTCATTTGTTTTCAATTCCTTTTATGCGGATGTTATTTCAGGCTGTTTACATGTAATCGCCAAAAAGGCGGGTGTGATGGTAAACAAATATCGTTACTTTTTCTTTCTGCGGTTGATTCGCTCCGCTGATTATCCGATTGAAAAAAGCACCCGAAGCATAATTAAGACAGTTGGCTCTCAAAAGAGAAGTCGACAAGTGAACGTAATTTACTTAAGATATATACTTAAATACATCTACAAACAAGATATCTACACAATAAAGTATAAAATTTGATCCCAATAAATAGATCAAGTAAATTACTTACTCAAAGTTGGAAATATCACAACCTGCAAATCGATCACTCCAAACATCCCGATCCATAATTTTCCTCATCTGTAAATAAATCAATAATATATATATATATATATATATATATATATATATATATATATATATATATATATATATAATATTTAAATGTTGAAGTAAATTAAAGATAATTGAATTATCGTTTCATAATAATCTATCGTGATAATATAAAGCTCAATATATTGAATAGAGCAATACATTCTAGATATGAAAGATAAGAATTAAAAAACTGTGAAGATACAATATTTATTAGAATATCAGAGGTTCAAAGCAAAGAGCTTCATATCCTTAATCCATAGATTTTCAAAGATAAACTAGTTTCATCAGAGGATAGAAAAAACTGACAATACAATTGTAAATATTATCGGCAACATTTAACTTTGAAAAAAAAGCACAAAATAAAAACCAAAAGATAAAGATTTTTTTGTTGAGATGAGAACGTAGAGTTAGGGTAGACGCCGTCAAAAAACACGTCAAAAATCAAACAGCTTTTATATTGGAAATGAATATTTGAAATGAATGTATCGTTATTACAATTCTGAATGAAAATATGAATTTTTTAACAATTATTCAGTATTATTAAACACTGGTGATACCAGATCAGGCTGCCCTGTAGCTCCCTGAGACGAAATTCACCTACATTGACGTTTTTTTTTTTTTTTTTTTTTTTTGTAAAACTTAATTATGTTCTACAAAACCAAAAACAAAAACAACAACCCTTCTCCCTTTCTCCCTCCCCTTTTTTATTTTATTTTTCCTACCCTACTCCCGGTCCTGGATATGACCTTAAACTACATCCGATGGTGAGATCCGGCTTACGGACTTTGGGGAATGTGGAGCCTCCTCTTAATTACCATTGCTCCCAGGTCCACCCTGACCCGGAGTGGTAGTACCTGTTAGGGTCCCAACTATGGGTTAAATAGAAACAGATATTAAAAGGGGAAAGAAACAAAAAAGAGAAGAAAACAAATATACTTTAACAACCAAACCAAACACCATCAATAAATATTTGAACGTGTGAGGAGCTTGAAGCATAAAAACTTTCACCAGGATGACTGCATTCGGCATTGAGTGGCCTGAAAGGGGTTGATGTGCCGTAAAGCGGGACAACCAAACTAGGCACCATGAATAAATATTTGAAGATATAAACAACTTGAAGCATAAAACCTTTCACCAAAATGACTGCATTCGGCATTAAATAACCTGAAAAGGGTTAATATGCCGTAAAACAAAACAACCAAACAACCAACCATTATTAAACAAAAATAATGTATCATTATTACTATTGTGAATAAAATATGGATTTTTGAACAGTTATTCAGTATTATTAAACGAAAGAATGTATCATTATTATTATTACTAGTGATACCAGCAAAATTTGTTGCTGATCGAAAAGTTGCTTGCATCTGTTTTGACATAAGTTTCAGAAGAAAATGGCTTCCTTACGAACAAGTATTCTGAGCAGAAATAATTAGATTCGCAAAGAAATTAAATCGAATTACAATCTTTTCTTCTTAACAACAAAAGAAAACGGAAGGGGTGTTAAGAATTAAATATTGGTATTTTAGGACAGAAGCTATGTAGGTCTACAGTGGAAAATTCTTCTGATTGAAGATTAGATTAAGAGTTTTGCAAATCATTGAGCAAACATAATGAGTTCATATGTGGACATAAAATGAATCACATTAAAGTAAAAAAAATAATAACGCTCATTCTTATATTTAGAAAGTATTAAATATAAATGAAAATACAACATAAGATTAATCTGTCTTCATATAAAATTAGGTATATATATATATACATATATATATATATATATGTATATATATATATATATATATATATATATATATATATATATATATATATATATATATATAGTGTGTCAGGTTGTATATGAAAAGAAATCAAATAAAGTGATCGATCATATAAGAGAGCTAATATAATTTATTTAGATACTGTATATTACATATTTCAGCAATGTACCGCGGTTTCATCCAAAAGGGCAGATTTATACATCTTTAGTAAATCTCTGTGTCCAGTGGAATCATCGGCAAGCTGAAATGATTGTAGTCACGTCCCGATAGGGAATGGCGTCAACAATGACAGAAAACAGTGTATCTCTGAGGGGGGTCCCCGAAAAAATCCGGTGTGGGATAGTGATTAACTAAGACTTAAGAGAGATCGATGTTAGTTCGTGTATGAAAGGCCTTCATTTTATTCCCTAGCAAGTTTTATTTATTTATTTATTTATTTATCTGTTAGCAAGTTTTATTTATTTATCTGTTCTTTTTGGGATTTGTAATGTTACTGTTTTACCTAGTCTGAAAAAATACGATGAAGTACTATGAAGTTTGCCGTTTGGGTTTGTGAAATTAGGGTGCTTTTTTGTTGTCCTTTTTGGGAATAAATTTATGTATCGGATTAATTGTTCGATATAGTGCTGAAAAAGATGATGCAATAATATTTTTATAGACTTAACGTGTTTGTTTATTTTTGTTTATTGAATTGGTGTTTTCGTATTTTCTTGATCTTAATGGGAGGAAAGCCGTATATTAAAAAAAAGTGGTGTTTCGTTGACATGTCCCGTTTATAAACAGTAGTGTTGAAAACAAAAATTGGTTATAAACGAAATGATGGATTCTATCTGTTAAACTTAAATAAAAATAATAATGAAAATAATAATAATAATATTATTATTATTATTAATAATGATAATAATATTAATAATAATGTAAATAAAATAATAATTATAAAATGAAATAAAATAATAAAATAGAAAAAATAATGGTAATAGATTTAAAAAGAAATATTCATAAATTCGAGGTTAATTTAATTTAAAATATTTTTTAAAATATATATTTTAAGAAAATACCTTTTTTAAACAAAATAATTATCCGTAAGTATATGTTCACAAACTGATTATAACTCAATGTAGGTAAAATAAAAATATACAAAAAGATTATACCAAAAATTAAAAAAATATTGAAGAAGGTCTTTTGACCTATATGTATACCATAAAATAATGCACAGGGTAATGTCCTAAACTAATGAACGGATCATTATGAATTTTAGACTATATATTCTAGTCAACATGGTGAGTATTAATTTACTCCTCCCCAGGAGTTAGGCACAAAGCCAGTTTTTATCTTACTCCCACAAGTAAGATGTGACCCAAGGTCGGGTCGGGAAAGTGGGGTTTAAAAATTGCCTGGGCAGCCCCGTCGGCATTCCCCGGTAGGGCGCCTCTGGCAGTAAGCAATAAACTTACTCCTCCCCAAAGAGGGGAGGCGAATCCTGGGAGGGTGGACCTCATAGAACTGCACAGGACAGACCCATAGACCGGCGTAAATCAAGCCCCGAAGACCAAGACAATACCAGTCTATGGGGTGCAGTATCCATCGGAACATATACTACACTTTGTATCTTAGCATGGGCACGTACATTATTGTTTTTGTAAATGTTAATATTTAGGGGGTAAATATATATAAAGATTTAAATTTTATTTTTTACGAACCGATCCTCATAAATGATTATATTCTCATTAACCCGGTGAGTAATATTGGTACATTATTTTTTTGTAAACTATACCATCTAAGGCGTGCGCCCACAAAAACTCTCTAAGACTTATAAAAACAGGTAGATAGAAAATAATTGATGAAGAAAAAAATTGCTCTACATCAAATTTTGATTTATAGTAAGTAATACATCTTTAAAAGGACCGGTACACGCACGTGAGCGTCAGTAATATGTATGTGCTTGGTAAAATCTTAAACTATTATGAATTATGGAATATGTATTCTAGGCAACAGGGTGGGTAACGTGGGCACATTATTTATTTTTTGTAAACTTTACCATTAAGGGGGTGCCACCAAAACATTACGATACCTCCAAAGTAAAAAAAAAAACATTAAAATTTAAAACTAATGCTGTATTTATTGCCTTATACCCGTCCTCAGACGGGTATTCTACTAATATATATATATATATATATATATATATATATATATATATATATATATATATATATATATATACATATATATATATATCAGTAGAATTAAATTCAACAGTTGCTTAAATTCCTCTTTTATATTTAATGACAATGATAGATCAGTAAATGAATACATTTAATACCGACTTACTTGCTGACAGAATTCAAACGTTTTTCTGATGAAGGCTGGGCTGTTTCGGTCGAAGAGTTCAGGATCGAAGGTAGAGTTCCAAAGATGAAAAGTGAAATTTGTAGCGAGACCATCTAGGTGGAGAAAAAAAATAACATTTTTATTTCATGATTTCACATGTTTTTACTTTGTTTTTTTACTTTGTTTTTTTTTTACTTTGTTTTTTTTACTTTGTTTTTTTTTTGGTTGACGAAAATACTTTGTTTCTCCATACCACTATAATCCCCCCAAAAGTATATTCATCGCAATTTTGTATAATACAGATGCTTACCTCCGATTAGTGACCAGTCAGCAGTAGTCATTTGTATAGTGGTGGTCGGCATGGGTGTTGTCCAGTCTGATACATTGACAGCATAAATACTGACCAAAGAACTGTTCAACCAAATAATGGTTTGTCCTATTTGTCTGGCATTGCCATCTTTGGTAGCATTGGTTTTGGGAGCGTGTTGTCTGATGTTGTCTTCGATCATCTGTGGTAAATCGGCAGCATCGTTGGTGCCATAGAATATCAGGATTACTCTCACCGAAGACGTGTCCTTGCTGGGAATTTTGGAAAAAAGATGAGTTAGTGATGTGAAGATGGTTATAAATAGAACGAACAAACATATATATATATATATATATATATATATATATATATATATATATAAATAGCAACTTGTGTTAAATGAATCATTTACAATAGACATTAAATTTGCACATAAAATACCGAACTATGAAATCGGCCAAACCAAGTTCAAATCTATTTGGACCGTTTGCATTAATTTATCTTTTGCAAATATGTGTGTGTATGTGTGTATGTATGTGTGTATGTATGTGTGTATGTATATATATATATATGTATATATATGTATGTGTGTGTGTATATATATATATGTGTGTGTGTGTATGTATGTATGTATGTATGTATGTGTATATAATTCAACCTTTATCCCCCTCTCTGTCACTATAACCACACGCCTGTGTGTGCGCGCGCATGGGTGTGTGTGTGTGCGTATTTATGTGTGTGTGTGTGTATGTATCGCTCACCTATTCACAAGACTCAAGATTAGACCACACGCATACGGACACGCGCACGCACACAGACACCACTTCATTTTTGGAGACGACAAAAAGCAATAAAAAGTATTAAATTTCAAAAGAAATTCTCCACACCCTAGGAGGCTGGGATGACCGATGGGTAACACGCACTTGACCAAGAGAAGCAGGAAAAATGACAAATAAAAAATAAAAATAAAAATCAAAGATACCCACACACCCGCAAACCCACGCATGCGCAAAAACAATAACAAATTCCTCAAATGAAACAACATTTGCTCGAATCGAAAGACATTTCTTCAAATGGATTTTCATATCTGATGAAAGCGGGCTACCGCTTGAAACGCGTTATATATAAAATCATAAAATGGTAAAACAACAAAATAATAAATAAATGTTGAAAAAAAACAACAAAATAATAAATAAATGTTGAAAAAAACATTCTACAAATGTTGGTAGCCTTACTCCTTTACATATATACTTTTCTCTCGTTGGAACTGCACTAATACTGCACTACCCTTATTTTAATATATATATATATATATATATATATATATATATATATATATATATATATATATATATATATATATATATATATATAAATACAGTATAGTACACGTATTGTATTAGTTTCTGTAGATGTAAATCCGTTGAAACTCAAGTGTTTATAAAAAGTGCTTAATAACAAGTAGAGCTGTTCTTAAGTACACATTTTGAGTTATACAAACATTATTGGTTACATATGTGCATACATGTTTTGGTTGTACTCTTCACTTAGTGGGAGGTATGTGCTGGTTGAAAATGAGTCTATTGCGTCAGCTTTGAAAGAACGGTTCTGTCTGGATCATCGTGTCTTCTTTGGTCTGAAGAGGTTGACCCTCTGTGAAGAGTACAACCGAAACATGTATGCACATATGTAACCAATAATGTTTGTATAAATAAACATTTATACATATATATATATATGCATATATATATACATACATATATATATATATATATATATATATATATATATACACACACACACATATATATGGAAAATTAAAAAAAGGAAAGCCAAAAACTATATTATTTATGTATTCATCAACGTTTCGTCTTCATTGTAAGACTTCCTCAGGATAAAAAATGAAGAAAAATCATGCAAGCATCAATTTGATTTGTCTGAAAGTGGCGAGTTTCAGCTGGTTTGTGAGTAAAAGATAAATAGAAAAGTGAGTAGGCAACAAGGCTGCACGTCAACAGCAGCAGTCTATAGAGGTTTTAGGAACTCGGAGGTGTGTGCTTGTTGAAAATGAGTTTATTGCGTCAGCTTTGAAAGAAGTGTTTTGTCTGGATCATCGTGTCAAACAGTAAACTCATCATGGCTGAACAAAAATTAAGATCAGATCCAGACTAACCAACCCATACCACATTCTTTCAACATACGTCTCGCAAAGATTATGGATTTTCAATAAATCACTCTCACATATCAAGCTACTTATGTTTCGTACATGTGCACGTACACATATATATATATATATATATATATATATATATATATATATATATATATATTCGCAATGGAAATTATTTACCAACTGATGATTTGAATAATACTTATGGCTCGTCGATAGGTCAACATCTCATAAATAATCGCACCTGTGCCTCTAAATTCAGTGTCGACTTATTCTCCATTCTTAGTAAGTCGCACTCCCCTTATCATCTCAAGATCTTAGAAACAATTTATATTAAGTCCTTGAGACCTTCTCTTTGCAAACAAAGAGAAAATCTCCTCGGGCTTAATGTTGTTTCTATTTGACTGAACTTTTTTTTTTTCTTTTTTTTTACCCCTTTCCCTCGCTATAATTCTCATAGCATCTTTTTATATTTTTTATACATTACCTCGATATTTGGCTCTGTTGAGCGAGGTACGAAACCGGTCAGCTGCCCTTTCATCTTTTTAATTTCTTAAATTCATTATGAATAATAAATATTGTCTCTTCAATGCTATTTTAAAGTTTTGTACGACAAAGAAAATATTTATATATATATATATATGTTCACTCACATGTTGTGGGCAACAATTAAGTATAGATTAATAGATACACTATCAATATTTTTTAGTAATATAATTACATTTATCCTTTCCCTCGTCTCTCTGAACACTTCACGATTATATCTATCCCACTATATTGCCAAATAATCAGGTTGTTTTTCCACACAGAATTTATGAGCATACACCTATGTTTATATTATATATAAACATATATATACATATTGCGTATGCATATACTTATATGCTCATAAATAATTTAATAGTTGTTGAATAATTTACAATACACAAATAATTAAATAGATAGGAATAAATAAATACATTCACACATAAATAATTACCCTAATAGATATTATTTCCATATATCTCTTTTTTGCCACACTTTTCGTTTTTCATCATATTTCACGTTTTTTAAACTTTCTACGCAGTCACATTTACATAGAAATTATTTTCTTTCTTCCTTCCTTTTTAATTCAAAACGCGGCATTGATTTTCATTTGTGTATACTTGATTGTTACGCCCTAGCTCAGAATTTCGCCCCCTTCCACTATCGGCCTCTACGTTCGTTTGACACGATGACCCAGACAAAACCTTTTTTTGCAAGGCTGAAGCAATAAACTCATTTTCAACCTGCACATCTCTCCCACCTCCTAAAAAACTATTGACTGCTGCTGACGTGCAGCGTTGTTGCCTTCTCACTTTTTTGATTTTTTCTTTTACTCGCAAACCAGCTGAAACTCGCCGCTTTCAGGTAAATCAAATTGATGCTTGTATTATTTTTCTTCATGTTTCTTCATCCTGAGGAAGTCTTACAATAAAGACGAAACATTAATTAATACATAAATAATATAGTTTTTGGCTTTCCTTTTTTCATTTTCCATTACGTTGGATCATTTTATCCATATCTTTATTACTTCATATATATATATATATATATATATATATATATATATATATATATATATATATATATATATATATATATATATATATGGGTAGATGAAAGGATAAAATAATCCGACGGGATGAAATTAAAAATAAAACAGTGGAAGACCCATAAGCTCAACGTTTCGCCCGATGTGATGTGGGATTTTTCAAGAGCGGACGAAAAATTGCTAAAAATGACAACAGACGGAAGGGTCATATAATTGGGGAATATATATAGTGGAAGGGTTTAAATGGAGGGAAATATATGCAAATATGTAAAGTGTCAGAAATAAGTATACAAAATATCAGCATATAATTATACATATATATATATATATATATATATATATATATATATATATATATATATATATATATATATATATATATACATATATATATGTATGTATACATACACCTGCAATTTCAAATGTACATAGTAGTATAAAAAGGAAGGAGAAACTAAAGAGCAGACAGGGGCCGAAAGGAAAACCAAAATAATATTCAGGGAATCATCCAGTGTCTAGACGTATCTTATTTTCATTTATGATTGTTTTGGAGAGGTTGGGGAGATATAGTAGAAACCCATTCTTTGTCTAATTTTATTTGTAGAGACGGCTATTACTGCAGATTCAATTATACGACGTACCGACTTCTTATGTACCATCCTGATCACAGTAGATTTGTTAAAGTCAAAGCTGTGCCCATACTCTATAGTATGAGCGCATAAGGCGTTGAGCGTGTTGTTTGTTTTAATCGCTCTTTTATGCTCATAAATACGCTTGTCAAGGTTACGTTGCGTTTCTCCAAAATAGAACTTGTTATATTCCCCAATTATATGACCTTCCCGTCTGTTGTCATTTTTAGCAATTTTTCGTCCGCTCTTGAAAAAGCCCACATCACATTGGGCGAAACGTTGAGCTTATGGGTCTTCCACTGTTCCATTTGTAATTTTATATATATATATATATATATATATATATATATATATATATATATATATATATATATATATATATATATATATTCATGTATCCACATAAAATTTTATAGGGAGATATAATTTTTTATGTATCAATTTTCAGTATTTACTTCAACAGTGCTCGATACGTAAGTAGAGCTAGGTAGTAATTTATGAAAATATATTTATGGCAATTAAGCTACACAGAGGCTTCCGCGTTTCATCCCCGGGGAGAATTTTAAGGCTAAAATTCATGGAGTTAGTTTAACCTGGTGTTTTATACACGGCTAGCTAGTTAACCAATCAGATTTTTTGTAGTTCTCTTAGTCAATCGTTGGGCTTCTCACGAACAAAGGTCCGGTTAGTTTTACTTCCCTAATTCCTGTTCTATTGTTCTGTTTTCTATAGAGTTGCCTATATCCTGTTTGTTTGTTTTGTCAATATAATGAGTGAACTTATTTTAACACGTGGTGCCTTGTATTTCTATTTTAGGTTTTAGTTTTTAAGTTGTTAGGTTTTAGTTTAGTTTAGTTTTATTATTATTATCATTACATTAGATTATACTATTATTATTATCATCATAATTACTATATCTTATTAATATTGTTATGATCGTTACCACTGTTGTTATTATTGTTATTATTACTATTATTATCATCATCATCATCATTATTATTATACCTTATCAATAGTTATATTATTATTATTATTATTATTATTATTATTATTATTATTATTATTATTATTATTATTATTATTATTATCACCATTTACATTTTTGTTATTATCATTATTATTAGTTTGACTTGATGTTTAAGTTTAAGTTTAATTCTAATATGATTACTTTTATTGTTATCACTACCATTAATATTTTTACTTTATTTTTTATTAATAATAATTATTATTATCGTCTATTATGATTATTGTTGCAGTTATTATAAGTATTATTTTTATTGTTAGTGTTACTGTTGTTTTCATTATTAGTATTATTATCACAGTTTCCCAGATAAACACTATTGATATCAATGTGATTGCTAATATTATTTATCGCTTTTATTATACAAAAAACGTCCAGTTTCATCATTTCTATTATCAAAACCCTTGCATTTTTATTATTATTATTATTATTATTATTATTATTATTATTATTATTATTATTATTATTTGTATTCACTAGGAGTTCTCACACAGGTCATCGTCAGTGATAGCTCACCGACAACAACCGGTGGTATTTCCTGAAGTCTGAGTGACAATAAGCCTCCCCAGATTTTCAGTATTCTCGACCTCTTTTCAATAATCACCGCACATAACCATGCGGTATCGCAACAGCCGTTTACCATTGATTTCTTTCTGGTAATGACCATTGGTCTTTTCTGGGGTTTGGGTGGCAATAAGCCTCCCCAAGGTCCCAGCACACTCCGCACTCTTCCAGAGGAAGTCTGGTTTGTGCTGTCCCTCCTCAGCTTCTCATCCTCTTTAACCCTTTACAAATATTTTGTGCGGTGTCAGCCTTAGTCGGCACCATTTTTTTAGTGGGGGGGGGGGGCGGGAAAGGGAATGGGGTTAGGAGAGCTTATGATGTTATTTGCAATTATTATTATTATTTACTCACTAGGAGTTATCACACTGGTCATCGTCAGTGGTCACCCACTGCCGACAACCTGTGGTATTACCTGGAGTCTGAGTGACAACAAGTCTCCTCAGGCCTCCAGTATGCTCCACCTCTTTTCGTTCATCACCGCTGATGACCTTGCGGTAATCGCAACAGCCACCTACCAACGATTTCCCGCTGATAAGGGCCATTGGTCCCCTCTGGGGCCCGAGTGGCAACAAGCCTTCCCAAGGTCCCAGAGCTGTCCGCGCTCTTCCAGTGGAGGTCTGGTTTTGCGCTTTCCCTCCTCGACCCTCTGTCCATAATTTTCGTGGCGTCAGCCTATGCTTGCGCCTCTCTCGTGCGGTTGTATTTTCCCCGGTTCTGTTGTTTTGTGCTTCCATGTGTTTGTTCTCCATTCGTTGCTTATGTGGGTTGGTTTATTATTATTATTATTATTATTATTATTATTATTATTATTATTATTATTATTATTATTATTATTATTATTATTATTATTATTTTTATTATTATTATTATTTTGTTATTCATTATTACTGTTATTACCATTGTTATTCTAGGCAAATTATTTATTTTGTAAATCTTAACATCTAGGGGCGCATGTGTATATATGTATGTGTGTATGTATGTATGTATGTATGTATGTATGTATGTACACATATAGATATATGTATATGTATGCGTGTAATATAGATATATGTATATATATATATATGTGTGTATGTATTGTTATTTCCTTATAAACCGATAAATATTTATTTAAAAAGAATGGATAAGGTAAAAAGATTATGATTAATATTATTATTATTATTTTAATTATTATTATTTTAATTATTATTTTCATTATTATTATTTTCATTATTATTATTATTATTATTATTATTATTATTATTATTATTATTATTATTATTATTATTATTATTATTATTATTATTATTTTCATTATTTTCATTATTATTATTATTTTTATTATTATTATTTTAATTATTATTTTATCATTATTATTATTATTTTTATCATTATTATTATTATTATTATTATTATTATTATTATTATTATTATTATTATTATTATTATTATTATTATTATTATTTGTGCCCTTATTATTTTTATTCTTTTGATTATCATTATTGGTAGCAATGGAGTGGAAATAGTGTGTTATCATTATTAGTATTATTAATACTATTTTCTTATTTTAATCATACTTTTAATTCATCTCTATTCAGGCTTAAATGAAAAATTAGAGAAAAATAAAATTAACTTAAACCGCTTCCGTAATTTGACAGACCCCCCCCCCCCCCAGACGTTCACCACAAAACATCAGACGAACAAAATCTGCTCTTCTTCGCCGATTTCTGTCGATCCACTTTCTTTCACACACATTTAGTCCAACCACCCACTCCTACTTCTTAACTTACAACTTGGCATCCAACAAATTTCTTCTTTCCTCAATCTAAACTTACGATCTGAGACCTTGGAAATATGTTATGAATAGAAATATGTTATAAATAAATTAACTTTTACATCTTTTAACCCTTCACCTAAGTTTACAAACGTTTTTTTTTTAAATTGTTTTAAATTTGATTATGTGACATCACAGTTTTTAATTTGGCCTTTTCTTTTTCCTTTCTTTTCATTCTTTCCCAATATGAACATCTGCGTGAAAGTCCATACTTTTTTTCCGATCTGTGTTTCTAATAACTATTGATCAATAACATCGACATGCCAGTGTAGCGGCTGTTTGTACATGTTTGTATAAAGAGAATAATTATATAAATAGCCCTATTTACTATTAGGCACTATTTTATAAGCCCCATTGAAACTCTGTGGATTTTTATCCTGTGAATGTCTATTTTACCTGGATTACTAGGTATATATATATATATATATATATATATATATATGTATTGAGGCAGCATTTTTTCTCTAAGGCACATATTATTAAAAATAACCGACAACTCATGTCTGGATATTTTTGTATGGATCCCTTCCATTTTCAGGATTAAAGTCCTAATCTCGGATGAGAATTGGCTGATGAATCTGCCGTAATTTTCTTTTAGGTCCAAAGTACTTTCTGACTCATCTGGGTCCATCTTCAGGTCTTTATGTGATTGACATTATTCCACTGAAGATGGACCCAGATGCAAGCAACCATCATAATTGGTGTATGTCCTTTATTTGAAACTTCATATATATTTTTACTAGCTAGATTTGCCAGCTCGCTATCACTTCGCAAATTTCGCTACTTGAAATACTATTAAAAATAATAAACATTTCATTCATAACTTTGTTAGTAAACACGAAACGAAATCTTTCTTATTTATTCATATAGATAGATAAACATTAACATTTTGATAGTGAACATCGTCCTATTGACAATCTGTTTAACCCGTATCCTCGAGTGGCTCCCGGGCCTTGACACGTCGTGATGCATTACTAAAAACACAATTTTCAAAAATAGAAAAATAGAAAAATAAAGAGCGACTACGAATAAAAACTAAAAACTAAAAAAACAAAAACTATTAAAAAAATTCATTTTGAATACAGTACCAATATATTGTTAATACTACTAATTACGACCTATGAAGTTACATAAATTGTCCTACTAAATTTAC
>OY744552.1:21615896-21720896 GCA_963556195.1 Sepiola atlantica | reverse complement strand
CAATAGTGAATAATAAATTAGGAATAGTTATAACAATCCTAATCCAAATAAATTGAAAATAACAAGATTTAATAGGATTAATAAAAGTACACTTTTAAATGCTACTAACGACTTGTTTCTTCTTCCCTAGAGCTTAGTAATTCAAAGCTTTTGCCAATTGCCCTTTTAAATTTCCTTATTAAAGTAATTCAAAGCTTTTTTAGTTATATATCATTGCCAATTTAAATATCCTTATTAACATTTCCATATAGGACCTAAACATAAACTCTCTTATCCTAACTATAACCCTAACCCTAAACCCTCTAATCCTAACCCTAACCTTAACCCTAAACATAAACCTTCTAACCCTAACCCTAACCCTAATCCTAACCCTAATCCTCTTAGTTTTATTTAATTTATTATGAAACGAGTATTTTACTTATTTCTATTTTATGATGTTTGTCTTCAAATTTAAAAAAATATTTTTAGATTATTCTGTTTTAAATATAAGTTATTTTATTCATTTTATTTAGTGAACCTTTTATATAAGTCCTAAAATAAAACCCAATTTAGTTTATTTAATTCAATCTTAAGCATGCACCTTTTGTTTATTCCTTCAAAACGATATTTATCTATATGCTTTTTGGAAATAATCTTAAATTGGTTAGAGTCAGAGGGTTTGAATAGTACCAAAGTTTAGAGATTTGCAGAAAAATGAATAAAAACTTGATCACTCTTCATTTATATATATATACATATATATATAAAACCCCTACAGAGTTACTGCACTTAGACCGCCCGGATGATACCTTTATTTAAATTCCTCTGGGATTGATTTAAAGTCCTTTAATCCATGATTAAAACACGAAATTAATTAATGTTGTTCCGTTTAAACCACTTTAATACTTAAACCCATTCTCTCTCCCTAATTCCTTTAGAACACACATCATCAAACCCCAAAACAGTAACGGCCAAATATACGAAACTCATAATATTGACTCACGGGAATTATATAGAAATATTTTTTAATTTTTAATTTTATTTTTTAATTTTTAATTTTTTAAATTTTTTATATATTTTTATATCTCTTTAAATCTCATCCGGTTACAATCTCAACTGTTACTTTTCACCCTCCCCCTTTTTTCAAACCTTATTAAACCTTCCTTACACTAAATTTAAACGAACATACACAACAATCTTGTCAAAGGCAGAGTTAAAATAAATTCAAAATCGAATATATATATATATATATACATATATATTTCTTTACTACAAGACAATTCATACATATATATATATATACATATATATACATATATATGTATGTATATATGTATATATATACATATATATACACATATACATACATATATATATACATATATAGACATATATACATACATGTATATATATACATATATATATATATATATATATATATATATAGAGAGAGAGAGAGAGAGAGAGATAGATAGATAGATATATATATACATATAGAGAGAAGAGCGAGTGAACAGGCAGACCAACCAGCCGAAGTGACACATTATACAACAGCCTTCGTATGTCAGAGCTGCAGTCGACCATGTAAATCAAGAATGGGCCTCTACAGTCACACAAGATGCACACAAGCAACATCACAATACGGCGACGATCCATAGTCGTTGCGACTGACGGATGCCATCAACAACACACACACACACATATATATATATATATATATATATATATATATATATATATATATATATATATATATATATATATATATAGTAATCCACGGCGGATAGACGATTACGCTGTATCACAGCTAACATTAATTAATTATAGACGGTTAAAAAAGAAGTTATGCAAATTAGACAGATATTTGAATGTCTAACTGTTTCTTTAGTACGATGTATACTATAGCTATTGTTGATTGATTGGCCTGGCCAAGCGCTTGTTTTCGGCTCTTGAAACAAACCGGAAAACAGTGAGCAGCTCACACTTAGATAGATTTGGTAGGGCCTTACTAACCCAAATTTTTTTTTTTCACACCCAGTCAATAAATTTTGTACAAACACTTTTTTGTAAATAAAAAACGTCATAACAAATTGGGGTTAATATTAGGTAGCCTGTCCAAAGAGAGAATGAGGTATTTTGGTGACTGGAACTAGTTCAGAGAATAGACCAAGAGAATGACACACGACCCCCACCCACCCAACCCAACTCTGGCCTTGTGTCACATCTTTTGTAATTTTCCATTTTTACTTCAAAGAAATGTATCATCCAAAAGATAAATAAATTGGCCAATATCAAAGTGTAGTATCTGTTCCGCTGGATACTGCACCCCATAGACCGGTATTGTCTTACCCTTCGGTGCTTGATTTACTCCGGTCTATGGGTCTGCCCTGTGCAGTTCTAGGAGGTACCCTCCCAGGCTTTGCCTCCCCTCTTTGGGGAGGAGTAAGATTATTGCTTACTGCCTGAGGCGCCCCTACCGGGGAATGCCGACGGGGCTGGCCAGGCAATTTTTAATGGCCAGTGCTCACCTTCTCGGGCGCTGGCTTTTCAAGTCCCACTTTCCCGATCTTGGGTCACATCTTTCCTTGTGGGAGGAAGATAAAACTGGCCTTGTGCCTAACCTCCTGTAGAGGAGGTAAATAATACTGTATTATTGATTCGTTCTCAGGAATGATGAATTAAAAAAAAGCTTTCGCATATATTCATTTATTCATTTAGATATACATATACCAGGAGTGAAGTAAAAAGACCCTGATGATTATGATGATATAAATATATATACATATATTTGTAAGTTCTCATATTAAAACATATATATACTCTTTATAATATCCGTAAATGTTTCTAATTGCAAGCTCAATGAAGTTGTATTACAAGCTTCGGAGCATATATACTTTATAGTTGCATTTCAATGACATAGGAAAAATCAATCCAAATCATAATTTTCATTTGTTCTTTCAATCCTTTTATTTTCATATTTCCGTGAATACTTGTATTTCTTTGTCTCACAAACAATTTTCCCAAATGTAATACCTTTTCTATATCTTACGCACGTTTCACAGCAAAGTCAAGAGAAATATATAGTCTTTAGTTTAACATTACTGATTATCAGAGCAGTAGTTAATTTAATGGCAATAGGAAAACATATTATTCCAAAGACTGACGAAGATGACAAAAAGTAATACATAAAAAAGAAAACCTCAAATGAAAAAAAAAAATCGCATAATGAAAGATTCTGCCTATATATATATATATATATATATATATATATATATATATATATATATATATATATATATGAGGAAAAAGAGAAACAATGTTTCAGACGATATGTAAAAATAAAAATGGAATAAAGGATAAGCAAATCAACAACTAGCAAAAATAAACTCAAAAACTCATGTTATATAGTTATACCGAAATATTTCGGTCGTTTAAAATACGACCATCTTCAATCGGTGGCAAACTTTAATTAAACACGGAAAAGTTTCCAAATTTATACAATTGGCAAAAAATAGTCACGTGTAATAAACAGTAAAGAGGGAGAAAGAAGTAAAGAAATGTTAAAGAAGGGGAAGAAGGAGCAGACGAAGAAGAGGCAGCAGAAGAAGCAGAAGAAGAAGAAAGAGAGCAAAATCAACAGTTGACTTTTGAACGCCGATTTATACAGCGAACGCAACTGAAAAAAAAACAGTCACGTGTAATAAACATAAATCTTTCTCCCTTTCTGCTGTTTATTACACGTAACTGTTTTTTTTCCAGTTGTGTTCTCTGTATAAATCGGCGTTCAAAAGTCAACTGTTGATTTTGCTCTCTTTCTTCTTCTTCTTCTTCTTCTTCTTCTTCTTCTTCTTCTTCTTCTTCTTCTTCTTCTTCTTCTTCTTTAAATTCTTTTCCTTCTTTCTCCCTCTCTACTGTTTATTACACGTGACTATTTTTTGCCAATTGCATTCTTTGTATAAATTTGAAAACTTTTTCGTTTTTAATTAAAGTTTGCCACCGATCGAAGATGGTCGTATTTTAAACGACCGAAATATTTCGATATAACTATATAACATGAGTTTATGAGTTTATTTTTGCTAGTTGTTGATTTGCTTATCTTTTATTCCATTTTTATTTTTACATATATATATATACATTTTTGTAAGTAACGGATAAATTTGATTAGACAGACGAACAGCGTAGATTTAGTATAAGGAACGTTTATGTTTTGTCTTTTAAGGGAAGTGGGGTCTGATCAACTCTGCTGGGAAGCCATGAAATTAAATACTGTCTTGTTTTCAAATTCCCGAAACAGTTTTTCATGGTAAACAACTGATGATCCCTTAAAATAGTGTTAGAAATAAACTAATATAATAACTGTAAAAAATAAATTGACTTACATGAGTGATTTTTCACTGGAAGACTTGGGACTATAAATTTTTTTTTTTTTTTTTTTTTTTTAATATAGTTTTAATGGTTGAGAAACTTCCGAGACTATATATATATATATATATATATATAGTAAGCAATGAAAATATATATGGCAATCAAGCTACACAGAGGCTCCCGTGCCATATATATTTTCATTTCTTACTACCTAGCTCTACTTACGTATCGAGCACTGTTGAAGTAAATACTGAAAACTGACACATAAAAAATGATATCTCCTTATAATATTTTATGTTGATACATGAAGTACTAATATATATATATATATATATATATATATATATATATATATATATATATATATATATATATATGGGAAGAGAAGGATGAAGGTAATCCGACGTGATGGTAAAATGAAAAAGGAAAACCAAAAACTGGATGTTTTTTATGTGTACATCAACGTTTCGTCTTTATTTATAAGACTTCATCAGGATGATGATATAGGGAAAAGATATCATGCAAGCACAGATACATGTAGGGTAGACATGTTGGGAAGAAAAATAAAATAAAATGAAAAATAATGGGAGCGTCTTGCTGGACGTCCGTACTTGTTAGAGAATGAAAATGAGTGGGAGAAAAAAGGGGAAGGGTGGAGGGAGCAAGGACTACTGTGGCTGGCGATGAGAGAAAGAGGTGGGGGATGAGCAGGGGTAAAATGGATGGCAGAGAGAGATTGGAGGAAGAGGGGGAGGGGGTGTTTGACCAGATGGCTGTGGTCGAGATTGAAGGGGAAGAGTGAGTTGGAATCTCGACCACAGCCATCATAGACTGTTTTATTTTTCATTGAATTATTATGAAATGAATCCTTTATAATCATTACTTACTTAAAGTTTGAAATATCACAGACTGCAAATCGATCTACCAATTCATCAACGCTTATTATTTTCTTCATCTGAAAAAGAAAATAACCTTCTTAACATTTCTTAAAAATATAAATATAGCAAATAAAATTCATATAGAGAAGAATGTTCTAACATTGTTGACTCTTCATAAAGTGTTGCATTGATCGGAATGGGTTCCGTGTCGTCTAGCAGGGATTCTTGTGACACAATAGCACAGG
The DNA here is from genome assembly GCA_963556195.1 of Sepiola atlantica. Lineage (NCBI taxonomy): Eukaryota > Metazoa > Mollusca > Cephalopoda > Sepiida > Sepiolidae > Sepiola > Sepiola atlantica. The sequence continues at coordinate 21,715,429 of OY744552.1, read as the reverse complement.
GCTGCTTCTGAGCTGACTACCACATGGTCGTTTATAAGTTTAATCGTAACAAGTACTTATTGAGCCGTTCTCTTAAATAATCAAATTCTGCCTATTCCACCCATCGCTTTCAATCCTCTCATAATATTGTTAATAATCTAACTGAAAATATCGTTAGCGCTTTTCTCAGGTGTCATTTGGACCTTGACTCATTAATTAAAATAAATCCTCATTTGTTATTTATCAAGAGAACCATGTCAGCCAAGGTCACGTGCGACCCACTTTAAAGATGACCGAGGACACAGATAAGATGAGAACAGAACAAATCTTCGTAGATTTGTGATACTATAGACTGCCGCTCTCTGCCCCCCGCTCCATATCCGAGGAAATGATTCAGAAAAAAGAAAAGCTATCGGAAGTAAAGTAAGTAAAAAGACAATGGAGGCCGCGGAGGTATTTTGAATTCTCGAGACAGTAGGACGCCTCAAAGTTAGTCAGCAATTTCCGCTTATCAGTCACTCTGGACTAAAGATCAGGCGTTTTAGGAGTGGCCGAGTCATTTCTGCTAGTCTGTGACTAAGACAAAAGACCGGACATCAGATTGAGTTAAGATGTTTAGCAGTAAGAGTTGTTTGCGACAGTTTTTGCGACAGTTTACGAAGTTGACGAGATTATGTTAGTATACGGCAGTTGATGATTTTAAGTTAGTTTGCGACAGTTATCGGCTCAGGGAGGACACAATAAGATCGACTCAGATTAGGCCAAGCCTTACCAGACTCTAATGGGGGTCTCGACAGTCCGCTACAGTGTCACACACAACCAGAATACAACTGACTCATATACAATTTGAGTTTGTGTTCTTTCTTGTGAGTTTGTGTTGTTTTGTTTTTCTCAACTTGTAAACCAGTGCTTTCACCTTCGGCAATCGTTAGTGAAATAGACGACATGGTTAGAACAGGAACGAGAACGAAAGATGAAGACGAACAACAGAAAACCACGGCACACAAAACGACGATCGTCGAGAGAGACAGCATTGTCTTACTAACTCTTTACTATTTTTATTATTATTTTTAAAGAGAATATCCTAGTGATCCCATCGTATGCGAGAGTGACAACGTACAAAACACATGTCCAACCTGAACACTTGTATGGCTGTGAGACGTCGGGGTTAAAAACATGCAATCTTACAGATATAACGATTCCGTGCATAAATCTGATTAAAACCACAACAAAAACTCATCCTTGATGTGCCATTACTGCGCCGTCGGGAACTTCGGTTTCTGGCATGGTCACCCAAGGCGGATCAGTCTGTACCCAGTAAAATCCAAAGATGTCTGCATTGGTATATAGTGACATCTGGTCATTTTTGTCAATGCATCTGTGGATAATCTAGGGCAAGCAAGGGCGTTCAGTCATCTACTGCAATGCAGAGTGAAACTAATAACGTTGCGTTGGTGTATGTGAATGCCTACATATGGCTTCCTTATTCGACGTCTTGGAGCAACTACTGGTCCCTGTTGACCCAAGTTTCGGAAGTAATTTGATTTCCTTAAGGAACGTAAACTTTTCCAAATCTACGAGATGGACCTTGAAGAACCTTGATCAAAAGCAAATGATATAGACATCTCTGTCTTTGATGCTGCATTCAGGTCCAACTCGCTTAACAACACCATAACTCTCCTAAAGTCCAATTTTTCCTCACCGTTGTAGGGGCGATGGAAACCTGGTAGTGTCATAGTTTTCCGGCTAACAGGGCCCTGGCGAAAATCCAGGAGAAGGCGGCATCAGAATCCGTCGTCCTCTGGTCGTCTCTGTCCCCGCATGTGGCAAGCAAAGACATGTCAGGTTCAGAACGGAAAATCAATGGCGTGAAAGTGGCGACGTTATTTATGTTCTGGACAAAACCTTTCCCGACTTCGCATGCTGTTCTCAGTGGCAGTGGTAAACACCTGCAATCATGCAGGTTAATAAATATCTGAAACCAACGAGAGGGAACTTTATTCAGAGCTGACAATCCTGAGGCACGATCTTCATGAGTTATTTGCAGAAGTTTTACTAACCTAACACCAACAACAACGGCAGCAGTAGCAGCAGCAGCAGCAGCAGCGACAGCAGGTAGTGTACAAAATATTTCATCAAACGAGATCATAAGTTTTATTAAAATGTCAACTTACATGCTCACAGAAATCCAGCGTTTTTCTGATGAAGGCTGCACTGTTTCGGTCGAAGAGTTCTGGGTCAAAGGTAAAGTTCCAAAGACTAAAGATAAGATGTGTGGTCAATCCATCTAGAGGAAAAAATGGTTAAATTTTAATTTTCTGCATGTTAGTACAGCCAGGGTAAACAGTGAGCAGCAAGAGAGTTTCAAAGGTTAGTGTTTCAAGAAAAAAGGGAATTAGCACAGAAAGCCCTGCCATCTGATCATTTCAACAGTAGAGGGGTGGAATTTAGATGATTGTGGGGTTGGTTAGGGGTATTTATGTCGAGGAGCACCAGAGCAGCAAGTTCATCATAGCACATTCCATTGAAATACTTGTAAAACAAGCATAGGGATGCAACATTAGAGCTTGGTAGACAGTACGGGACTTATTCGATTAGAGACTCCTTTTTGGACCCTGTCTAAGAGGGAGAAACTTATATATTCATAAAGATTTTTATATTTATGAAGATGTTTTTTAACTAATACATCTAATTAATTATTGGTTGTTTTGGCATTTGACCTGGGTAATATTATGAATATTTTTCATAGTTTGGCATCAGAATAAAAGATGGCTGCCTGAATAGGAGGTAAATATCCATGTTTCCCTCGTGAGAACTGGATTCAATGCAAGTTGCTGGTTTAGAGAATTGTTCTGTTTTCTTCCCTACAAGATATTTTTTTCTGGAGGCGAACTTTGGTTTTCTAAAGAGCAGCATGGATGAAAGATTCTGAATTGAAATATAAATTTTTAGTTGTTCATCTATGTGCGAAACGGTCCATAAACATGCACCAACGTTTTTAGTATTGTGACAACAATACTCCATGCTTCGAAAAATTTATTTTAGATCCATCCCGACACCTATATTAGAGGTTCTGTCTGTCAGTCGTCTGGTTTGTGATGCTCAAATTGCTTTCAACTATCTTACTATTTTAAAATTAAATGGTCAGGCTCGTTCAAGAAAGTGCATGACACTTTCAGGCAACAGTCAGGAGAGTAGAAGTTTAAATGCGAAAAAATCTCTCTGCAGGAAAAGCATTTAGGACTGGGTGGACGACTTCGGAACTATAAGACAATGGAGAACCTACTGCAGCCAAGGACAGTCGTTCAAGCCATTCCAAGACGCTCCAAAACGTGTACAGATGAGCTGATTGATATCGTGTGCAAGAATGAGATGCATACCTTGCACACTTTAAATCTGTCCCAAATATGAAAATTCATCGTATAATATACTCATTTATTTTAGTTAATTCGAAGTTCTAATAAGAGCATACCGCCACAAAATTAAAACATTCAAGTCGCGTATGTTCCTACAATTTTCCTCATTGCAGTATGTTATCGCTTCACTTAAAGTATTTTTTTTACTCCTTATTATTGAGACCAAGAATGTCGCATTATTATGAACCTGTGTCAAATATTAAGGTGATTATGTTTGCTAGTACATAATAATATAAGCTAGTGCATATTAGCGATTAGGTAAGATGTGCTGTAGACGTAAAGGTCAACAGGGATCAAAGAATTGACCATGTTGTATTGTGAGAACAAAAGTCGATGCTATCTAGAGAGAGATACGGGAAGAGAATTGTAGGCGAAGCCTAAATATCAGTATCATGGAAGCATTGAAGAGACAATACATGTTAATTATGCTTTAGCAAAACGCTGATATAATTAACCAATGCAATTAACACATAATTCATTCTTGCTCTTTCTCTTTTCCCCTTCGACTTTTTCTACTATTGGGCGATGCATGGTTAAATAAATCCTTCGTAACTAAAATGTGTAATTAATTGAATAATTATCAGTCTTTTGTTACAGCTAAGGGAAATATGTTCAGTCAGGTAATGACAACTATTCTTGTATCAGGCGGACTCCACAAAGGTCTGGTTATAATTGATTAAATAAGTAATATCAAACTAGTCCCTATCTGCTCCTTGTGGTGTTGTACAGTGCCTAGCTTATACCGCATTATAGCTAGCACAAAAAAAAATTTGTGAAATTTTGTGAAAAAAAATATGTTACATTGTATTTGCCAGACAGAGTAAGTAACTACGGTGAATGTTTTTACGTATTGTTTTTATTGGCAAAAACATTAGAAATGCTGATTTTTTTAAGCAAAACTAATTCGCTTTGAACTAATGCAGAATAAATTTTATACCTACTTTTTGCGGATTATCAGAAAATGACACTTATTTATAAAAATATTTATGTAATGTTAATTTCTTGAAATTTATAAAATACGTATCCAGTTTTAAACAATCCTTTAGACATACATGAGATTCGAAATCGGGTATTTATATTGTAAAAAACTACTACCGTAGTAATGTGCATTCTGCCTATTCCTTTTTTGTCAACCAATTACATGTTTCTATTTGTGTACAAACAGACAAACTCCAAAACACACCATAACTTTTTAATAGTATATAGATTACTATGTGACACTCATGCTGAGGTTGGTATTCTAATATTGTTTAATATACTCTCTCTCTCACAGACGTGATGTTGCTAGTCTCAGTCTTTAATATTAATGCTATTATGGCATGTGTTCTTCAAAATTATCTGATCTATTCCCTGCTTCTTTTGTTCCAGCTCGTTTGACTCGTTGGTCTAGTGGTCTTCATCAATTCTCTGTTTTGATTCCTCATTGTAATACAGTTTCCTATTCTAGTAGCGTTTTTCCAATAACTGCAGGCTTGAGGAACTCTCTTCCTGCTGACTGTTTTCCTCCTACCTATAGCCTTGGTCTTTTCAAGACTAAGGCCAATAGGCATCTCGTGTCTTAGCATTAATCATATTTCGTTCTTGTTAGCTTCTTACATAAAGTGGCTTCATGCCTTGTCTGGAGCGGGCATTTATTACAAGAGCACACAAAACAAAAAAGGGATGAAAAAAGAAAACAAATATACAATAAATAAATGTTACCAAAGGCAAGATAAGTTACTCTTCTACCTACCTGGATAATAATTTTTGGGTTTTAACTTATTTTAAAGTTTTTTTAGTTCAATACATAACTAGTGTCAATAAATAGCTGGCATTACGCGGTCACGTGGAAACTTACCTCCGAGTTGGGACCAGTCTGGAGTGGTCATCTGCGTGGTGGTGGTCGGAATGGGCGTTGTCCAGTCTGATATATTCACTGAATTGAGACTGACTAAAGAAATGTTTAGCCAAATAATGGTCTGTCCTATTTGTCTGACATTGTCGTCTTTGGTAGCATTGGTTTTGGGAGCATGTTGTCGGATGTTATCTTCAATCATTTGCGGTAAATCGGCAGCGTCGTCGGTGCCATGAAAGATGAAGATCACCTTCATGGAAGACTTCTCCTTGCTGAGTAAGTAAGAAGAAATGAATAAGTTATATATATATATATATGTGTATGTATATATGTATATATATATACAGGGTGGGCCAAAATAAGGGTCCTATCTTTAAATTTGAATAACTTGAATTTGAATAACTTCCACAAAATAAAAGTTAAACTCACCAAACTTTATGTGTGTGTAGACTGACCCTTCCGAGATTTTTTGAAATAAACAAAACAAATTTTAGCCGAAAAACACTTCTTAAAACTTACAAAAACTAAAGTATTGTTTTTTACACTGTTTTGAGTTTTTTAAGCAAAAATAATGTTTTCTAAATGAGGGTACGTTCCTTAGGGCTAATACGGCTCATGCTTGCTTCGGAAGGGGTCCTTTACTTATTCTAAAAAAAAAATTTAAAAAAATCAATAAATAAAAAAGTTATGAATTTTTTAAAATAGGACCCTTATTTTTGCCCACCCTGTATATATATATATATATATATATATATATATATATATATATATATATATATATATATATATATATATATATATGGTATGGAGAGTTTGAATTCCCTACTGGAGAGCTTGAATTACCTACTGAAGAGTATGAATTACCCACAAGATACCATCTTCAAGTGTCTTCAGTCTCTCTGTACAAAGGGTTGGTAGGGACAACCTGACATGAAGATACTTTACCCTATAAGTAAACCTTGACCAAATATTCAAAATAACATAGTATTGGATGCACAAATAAGATCCACTCGAAACGGCTATACATTGGCTTGTACGACGAATGGTGCACCTTCTCCTGGTGATGTTACCTCAAGTAACAGCACTTAGCTGGATACTTCAACAGACAAAATGGATTCTTGTACTAGAATCCGGTAAGACCAAGAGAGCAAAAGAAAGATATACTATAAGATAGTAAATTGGTTGAAAAGGGGAAGAATAAACAAAAGAAGGGAGCAAGAAAGAAAGAAAGGGAAAGAGATAAAAGATAGGGAGAGAGAGAGAGATAGAGAGAGAGAGAGAGAGAGAGAGAGAGAGAAATAGCCTGAAGAGAATGAAAGAAAGTAACAAAGAACTGAAAGACGAATATGAAAAAAAGAGAGAGAAAGAAAGAAAGAAAGAAAAAAAGAAAAAAAGAAATGAATGGAAATAGCTAAAAGATGGATGAAGAAAGAGAGAAAGGGAGAGAACCTATGCAAAGAATAAAATTCAGATAACTCCGAATTTTTAAAAAATATTAACAATAAATATTGGACATCAATAAATAGATATTCGCCAAATTCCAGTTTATTTGAAGTATTTAAACAGAATTTTAGGGGGTATAAATTAGGGCACATTAGCTGGATACTCCACCAGACTAGATGAAGTTTTGTCCTGAAATCCGGTAAAACCAAGACACCACAAGAAAGATATACTTAACTGGTAGATTGGAGAAAACAAAATTAATGTTCTTCACTTCTTTACTAACTCAACGTTTGGGAGGTAGAGGAGAATTATGATTGAACACTCGGATATCTATGTATCTCATATAGAGATCAAGTGTTAGCCCCAGAAATAGACCTCTGATTTTTGAGCACTTACTGAAGTAAAATGAAAACAAAAGTATTTTGTTGGATAATGGCCCTATGGGAATGGACGTATCTGTTCGAAATCGTTGGTTTGACTTGCGCGAATTAACGCGGGGTGGACCGGCAGTTGAGTGCAGAATAGGGCCTGTTCTCACAGTCGGAAATCCCAGACGTGACAAGGTCGCCGTGTGACGAGACCCCAGTTCAAGGGTCAGTGTGCACCTGCGAGAGGCTCTGTGACGTCACAGGCCTTGCGTGGGAAACAGAAGGATCCGTGGCGTCATTCGTTCTTCGTGAGAAGCGAGTTTCGGCAGTCTGGGTTTTGGAGGCGAATCTATCAGACATGATTTTGATGTAGCCAGCACTTTGATTTAAGGGAAATATTTCCCAAAGAAAATACAAGCAAGAGATATCCTTTCCCTTCCTCTATGAATGGTTAAGAAAATAATTGTAGTGATTTGCTCTCTCTCTCTCTTTCTCTCTCGACGTAGTGAATGGCCCAGGCCGATAAATAACAACGCTTGTAATAAAAGGAATTGAAAGTTAAGAGGATTGTTTGTCTTCGGGGTGCATCATGGGGTTTCTGTTGCAGACAACAGACGGCGTAGTTCATGGCAGGAAGGAAAGAGAAAGAATTCATCCACTAGACGACACGACCCTCTACACGGCGAGGGAGAAATCTAAGGTATGCAAACAATATATGAACTATGTGATTTATGATGTTTTAAAAATGACGAGTATTAAATGTGAACTGCCACGGCCCTTTCAGGGACTAGTATACGAAATGAGTAAAGCCATGGCCCGTAGTGGGACTAGTATACAGAATGAGAACCGCCGCGGCCCAGGAATTGGTCTATGCAACATTTTCGCCGGTACTGTTGGGAAACCATGAATTGAAGAACTGTTCTGTTTTTAAATCTTCCATACAATTACATGATTTTTATTTTGGGAAAATTTCAGTCAGTTTTTCGCGACATCGGAGAAAATATAGTTTTAAATTATTGAATTTAAGTTGAGTTTACTTACTCAAATTTTGAAATATCGCATCCAGTAAAGCGTTCCCCTAAAATATCCTGATTGATAATACTCCTCATCTGAAAAAAAAGAGAGATTAATACGTACGTATATATATATATATATATATATATATATATATATATATATATATATATATATATATGAGTGTTACTACAGCATTGAAAGCGTCGTTAAGAGATATATTTGAACATTTGAGAAACCAGACGCGTGAATTTGTATCAATAAATGAAATTTATTAATCATTTTTTTTAAATATATATTTTATAAATCCGAATTTTCGGTTTAACAAACCTTAATCATGGAAACAGACAGTATATATATATTTTTATTTTTTTTCCTCATGGTGAAAGTCAACAACACTGCCGAAGACTGACGATCCTCTCCGATGTTATTGGAGTGTTTGTATATATGTCCGGTGCAAGTAGTGAATGCGCTGATAAGCATGAGTTAGAATAATATGAGTGTTACTACAGCATTGAAAGCGTCGTTATATATATATATATATATCTATCTCTCTCTCTCTATATATATATATATATATATACACACACAGAATGCATGGAGTATTTGAAGATATATTTGCTTATATTTTATTTGTTTACTTTTTATTTTACTGTTTTACTTCTATTAACCCCAAATAAGGGGCCTTGCCACTAGGACATAAGGAGATACAGTTAATTTGTGGATGGATGTATAGGGGATTCATAAGTGGAGAATTGTGAAGCTAGATGCTTGTTAAAATTGCATTTAAATTTCTGCATGTTGGCACAGACGTGGAAACACGGAGCAGGAAGAGAATTCCAAAGGCAAGCGGTTTGAGGAAAGAAGCTATTAGAGTAGAAAGCCTTCTGAGGTCTGAGCAACTTTTACAGTGAAGGGGTGGGATTTTCCTTCTCGTCGAGTTGGTTGGAGATGGTGATGTTGAGGGTGGACACAAGTGCAGCAAGTTTGTTAGAACACATTCCGTTGAAGTATTTGTAAAAAGTACAGGGATGCAACATTGAGACGATGGGGCAGGGACTGAAGCTTGGTAGACAGTGTGGTACCTATTGGAGACTGTTTTTATGACCCTGTCCAAAAAAAAAGGAGCTAGTGGTTGGTGCACCAGCCCAGATGGGCAATAATAATCCATGCATGGGCGAATGGTGGCTTTGCAGAGATATAGGATACTAGCAGGTGCGAAAGGGTCTCTAACCCAGTAGAGGGAACCCACTTACTTTGTAGGAGACTTGGAAAAATATTCTCTGTATTCTAGTACGACGGATAACACAAAAAAAGACAAAGAAAGAAAAGTTGCACTCCACTTAAACTTTGTTGACTTCCAATGTTGTTTTTGACACTGTGTAGTGAAAAGTCCTATTAGAAATTGCTAAGGCAATTGGAGTTGATAGCAAAATTGTAAACATTATTGCAAACGTATACAATGACACAGAATGTATGTAGTTGTTATTAACGGATATTTATTTACTCCTCCCGGAGTTAGGCACAAGGCCAGCTTTATCTTACTCCCACAAGTAAGATGTGACCCAAGATCGGGTCGAGCAAGTGGGGTTAAAAGCCAGCGCTCGAGAGGTGAGCACTCTGGCCATTTAAAAATTGCCTGGGCAGCCCCGTCGGCATTCCCCGGTAGAGGCGCCTCAGACAGTAAGCAATAAACTTACTCCTCCCCAAAGAGGGGAGGCGAAGCCTGGGAGGGTGGACCTCCTAGAACTGCACAGGACAGGCGTGCAATATCCATCGGAACAGATACTACACTTTGATCTTAGCCAAAAGGCCTATATTACAAATTTGTTTGAAGCAACTGTCGAGATACGCTTAGGCTGTTTTTTTTTTAATCTTCTGCCCTCTTCAACGTTTCCTTGGAATGTGTGACAAAAGAACTGAAAAGTCTGCAATTAATACTTGTGATTTGCAATGAGCTCTCTACTAAAATTCGTTACGCAGATGACACCACACTCGTTATCGCTGTCTTCGATTACTTGAAGCTATCTACTTCTGAGCTTGAATCCTCTTGCAAGAAATAAAGGAAGAAGTGAAAGTTAACCCAGTCAAATGCAAAATCATTTCCTCCTCTGCTGATAAATATCTCAGTAGACAACAAAACAGTTTAAAAACCCCCCAGATATTTTGTGTTTCTTGATTACGTAGTTCTCATCTGATATTAACAGAAGAATATAAATAACAACTTCTGCATTTAAAAAGTAAAAGAAAAGGTATAAAGCAAGAAGTTAAGACTTTACAATTCCTATTGCTGCATATGCAAGTGAAACATAGACTAGACTGGCAGAGCATGAGAGGAAGCTGAATGTCTTTAAATTCAAAATGTTTAACATCTATCTTTAGAATGTACTCTGTGTGATAGACAAAGATATGCAGACAACAGAAAGAAGATTGATATCAACAGATCCATCAAAGTGTTATTCGAAAAAAGTTATTAACGTGATTTGTACATGTTAAATAATATTTTGTTTATGTCATCTGGCACCAGCCTGATCGTAAATGGCTACCATCTGATTTCTGATCACAGTTTCCACAAACAAGATCATTTTTTTGGCTGATCGTGCTTTGCGAGCTACTGACGTCATGGACAAGGAATCTTTTCGGTTTGTACATTTATTTCCAAAATAATTATTTTTTCTCTTTAGTTTGACCTGAAATCCATATGCAGATGACCTCGGTTCAAACCCTAAACATTGTTTAATCATATTACACATGTTAAGAAGGTTCCGATGGTTCAGGACAGACCTTAGGTTGCCAGAATGATTGCAATGCGTGTGAAAAATATGTTGCTTAATTGATAGGAATAGGAGATTGTTTATATGTCGGATAAAGATGAGTTACCCCCCTTGAACATGCTGTCGGTTTAATGTGTGAAGGATGCGGACAAGTAAATGTTTGTGGAGGATTTATTAACATTTGGTAGCAGAACGTAGGTGTTGGGATTTGGGTCTACCATAGTAAAGAAACAAACAAGAGGTTTGTTTGATTAAATGACATTTACATCCACATGTCTGCCTTAAATAGTCTCCACTTCCTCCACTCCAATTATTCAAGGGAAGTAACTCATCTGGCATCTAGCATATTAACAAGGCGAACCTCAGCTGGAGTGAGAACTTGCCGGGAGTAGAAGCATGATCAACCTTTTCCAAGCAGTGTTGCTTATAAATTATGGCTCATCATAAGTGTGCTGCTCTAGTGTTGCTTTTAATTTAGATTATAAATGCTTAGTTATATAGACTAAAGTAGCGCAGCACAGTTTTTTAAAAAGTTTTTATCTTAATGAATGAATGCTTCTAAAGTAAAGATACGAAGTTACTCATACTCAACGACACAACAGTGTCACTAGATTACGTCACTTACATTCTCACAGAAATCAAAAGTCTTTCTGATGAAGGCTGGACTGCTTTGGTCAGAGAGTTCGCGATTGAAATTAAAATTCCAGAGGTTAAAAGTGAAATCTGTGGCCAATCCATCTGGAGGGAGAAAGATAAAAGAAGAAAAATATCATCATCATCATCATCATCATCATCATCATCATCATCATCATCATCATCATCATCATCATCATCATCATAATTTCTTTTTTTCTTCTGATATGTCTTTCTTTTTTTCTATTACATCAGTATTTCTTTTTTTTTCTTTCTTTCTTTTTTCTTTCTTTCTTTTTTCTTTCTTTCTTTCTTTCTTTTTTCTTTCTTTCTTTCTTTTTTTCGTTCTTTCTTTTTTTCGTTCTTTCTTTCTTTTTTTTTGTTCATTCTTTCTTTCTTTCTTTCTTTCTTTCTTCTGTTCTTTCTTTCTTTCGTTCTTTCTTTCTTACTTGATTTCTTCTAAATACGTTTTTCTTTCTTTCTTCAGGGTTATCGGTAGAAGAAGTGGTGCGAATTGCTAATCGCGTGAGGTGGAAAGGAAGTCAGACTCCCCAATGACATCTTTTGATGTTATGGCATCATCATCATCATCATCATCATCATCATCATCATCATCATCATCATCATCATCATCATCATCATCATCGATGTCGTCATTGTCGTCATCATTATCATCATGATCCATCACATATAGTTGTTCATCAATATTAAAATCAGATGCAAATGTTTCTTCATCGGTTCCCTTTTTAACGAGTCGCCACTTATCAAGGCTGAAAGTCACTCGAGAATTAAGGTTAATGAGATAGATTGACAGCTGAATGATGATGAATATTATGAGAGGATTGAAAATAATGAATAACATTTTATGACTTATGTGGACGATTTATGACAAGTGTTTATCGACATTAGATTTTAAGTTGACCATATTGTAGCCTGCAGGGAAGCAATCTTGTGGAAATGTGTTCCCCTGATGCGAGGTTCTTGGAAAGGCACCCTGTTCATGTGAATTGCATTTGACGTTAGGCACACATAGGAAGAAAGAAAGTTATTGGCAGTTGTGGTGGAAGACGAGTTTTAGCTGTAGAAGTTTTACAGTGAGGAACGAGAGATTGAAGCTCAGTTGAGCATCTGCGATGGAAATAACGATGGAGTAGAGAAAGACTAACAACGTCTCTTTTGTGAGAAAGGGGCTGTAGAGAACATGAGATCGTCTCACTCTAGAATGTGCAGTCGATTTTGAGCTACATCAAGGCAAGATAGAGTGATCTGAGCGGCACCTCCCCAGATGTGGCAGCATTACTCCATCTTAGGATGTAGCTTAGTTTATTACATAGAAGATTGCATCAGGAGTCAGGTACCTTCTGGAATAGTAGAATGATCTTCCTAGAAATGTTATCAAAATTCTTGAGGAAGTCCAGAACATAAACTTTTTCTAAAGTTTATCATTTTAACCTCGCATCGTGTGCCAAATGTCCTTGAGATGTTTGTGCTTTTCAAAAGGCTTCAATGTCTTCAATCGTATCGGTAATGTGATTTTATGACTGCAGTGATCAATTTCCTTAAAAAAAATTATTTCTCATATAAGGATTGTAATTGGAGTTCTTACATTGGAATCCACCTTACTGCATCAACTGCAAAAACCGATTCGAAACCCTCAACTTTTCCCATATCTCCACAATTAAGTTATTATGCTTGGTCTGAGTATGGTGTAAGCTTTCAGTAAAAGAACGGCTTCAATTTCTTCCATTTTTAATAAGTATTGCTGATTTGGTTGGTAAGTTGGATAACATATACCCAGCATATATGAATTAGATTGGTTTCAGATATTAAAGCTGTGATTTTAAGGTTAATTAAAAGAATTTCTGGATGAGACATGAGAGATACCATGTAATAATTTTATTTTATTGTCTATGTTACACTGGCCGTTCTTACACAGGAGAAACTACACGGGTTGTCACTATAAATAGTGCAAGTCACCAGAGACACAGAGAAGACAAAGCACAGTCTTGTAACTGTCTAGCCAAGTGCTAGTCACTTTCTTACTTTGTTAATACACTTGTTAAACCGACCCTCGACTTGACTTCCTTTATTTATTATTTACTGTTGGACAACTTCACAACAGTCTACTTATTGTTTTTCTTCATCTTGAATTAATTGTGTGTTATGTGGTGTCTAACATTTTCTTTATACTTCGAGGGTAAAACCTCCTTTTATGGTTATGGGCACCGAGCAAATTGAAACATGTCTGGGTGAGAAACGAGATGATAATACACATAAAGAGATGATATAACGCAATAATTTTATTTTATTCTTTATTTACTGTTTCTTTTATCTTCAATTAATTGTGTTATACAGTATCCAAGTTTTTCTACTATTTCGAGGTTAAAACTTCCTTCGCAAAGGTAATCCATATCAAATCGAATAATATGAGGTCGTCCAAATTTGTATTCGATCCTTACCACAAAAAGCAAGGATTCTCACTTATTTTAATTTTAATTTTGTCAATTATCATTATATATAAAAAAATTACATTTTTTATAACTTTTCTTTATAAATAAAATAATGATGCTCTTTATTTCAGGAGGGTGTGATTATAAAGAATGTTATCTCGTCTTCAAAATGCAGGATGGCGTTGGTAAAGGCGTTGAAATTGAGGTTGAATATACATTATTTATTACATTAATCTATTGGCTTTCCGACGGGGCTACCCAGGCAATTTTTGTAGGCCAGAGTGCTCTCCCTTATCGAGGGCGCTGACTTTTCAAATCCCACTTTCTCGACCTTGTGTCACATCTTCACGCTGTGGGAGGAAGATAAATTCATTCATCCTTCAAATCAATAAAAAGAATGTTCCTTTGTTTTAATGTATTTATTTTAAATTGGACTGATTTAGGAACAATTCATTTTTAAATGTGTAAAGTCAGAATTTTTTAAACTTTAGCACCATCTGATTAATCACCAACCACCATCTTTGCTAATCGGACGATATCTTTTTTTTTTAATAAATGTTGTGAAAGGTGATAACGTATGCACGAACATGAAACGTCTTAGTGTATTGTTATATAGATCATCATCATCATCATCATCATCATCATCATCATCATCATCATCATCATCATCATCATCATCATCATCATCATCGTCATCGTCGTCATCATCATCATCATCATCATCATCATCAGCAGCAGCAGCAGCAGCAGCAGCAATAGAAGCAGCATATAGTGTTCTCTTCATAATTGAAGACTGCCACAATGTCCTCAGCCATCTACGCCATCATCATCATCATCATTATCATCATCATCATCATCATCATCATGATCGTCGTCATCGTTGTCATCGTCGTCATCATCGTCATCATCATCACCATCATCATCAGCAGCAGCAGCATATAGTGTTCTCTTTATAATTGAAGACTGCCACAATGTCTTCAGCCATCTCCCCCCTCCATATTCTCCTTCAATGAACTATGTCCCTATTGCTTTCAACATATCTTTCCAGAAGCAATCCTGTGATCACTCCACTATGACTCAGTACACGACCTGAAAATCTGCACTTTCTTTTAGTGATTGTGTTGAAGCTTTCTTCACAATTCATTCTACTGCTCACTTCCTGGTTCGTGACCTTTTCTCTTCAACTGTCTTTTCAACATTCAACGATTACAACCACAATTAAAACGCTCCAAGTCCACTGATGCTATTTCTATTGAAAGTTTACGTTTCACTGACATGACTGACAACATACAAGACATAGAAATTGTATTGTGCACAAGCTAAGATTCATATTATTTTAAAGAAGAAACTCTTTGCAACTTTAACATTGACTCTTTGTTCGACAAATCCCGTTCTTCAGATCATCATCGCATAATCTTCTGTTATGCAACTTTCAAAATTTTATTTTGATATTTAATCAAGCTTTTGATTTTTAGCAAGAATCTCAGATTTTATTTTATTTGTTAAGCTAAAATGGCAAAACAAACGAATTGCATATTTTCTCCAAAGAACTTCTTCATCACATAATGGAGAACAGAATTTCCACCCAGAGAACGGTTATTCCATTCAGTCAACATATGAATGGATTAATAGGTTAGACTGAATATTGAAAGGCATATTCAGTTCTGTATTTTTTTTTTGTTGCAGCGTAGCTTCGTCGTCCTCCCACATACAGCACCCGTTATCTTCAAATGGTGACCCATCTGGCACTGGCCAGACTCAACACCGCTTAACTCTGATTATCTAAGTTTGTTTGTTTGGTTAGTTGGTTGGTTGGGTAGTTGGATAGTTAGTTGGTTGGTTTGTTAGTTGGTTGGTTGGTTGGTTGGTTGGTTGGTTTGTTGGTTGGTTTGTTGGTTGGTTGGTTTGTTGGTTGGTTAGTTGGTTGGTTGGTTGGTTTGTTGGTTGGTTAGTTGGTTGGTTGGTTGGTTTGTTGGTTGGTTAGTTGGTTGGTTGGTTGGTTGGTTGGTTGGTTGGTTGGTTGGTTTGTTGGTTGGTTGGTTAGTTGGTTGGTTGGTTGGTTAGTTGGTTGGTTGGGTAGTTGGATAGTTGGTTGGTTGGTTTGTTAGTTGGTTAGTTGGTTGGTTGGTTGGTTGGTTGGTTGGTTGGTTGGTTGGTTGGTTGGTTGGTTGGTTGGTTAGTTGGTTGGTTGGGTAGTTGGATAGTTGGTTGGTTGGTTTGTTAGTTGGTTAGTTGGTTGGTTGGTTGGTTGGTTGGTTGGTTGGTTGGTTTGTTAGTTGGTTGGTTGGTTGGTTGGTTGGTTAGTTTGTTAGTTGGTTGGTTGGTTGGTTAGTTTGTTAGTTGGTTGGTTGGTTGGTTAGTTGGTTGGTTGGTTTGTTAGTTGGTTGGTTGGTTGGTTAGTTGGTTGGTTGGTTGGTTGGTTAGTTGGTTGGTTGGGTAGTTGGATAGTTAGTTGGTTGGTTGGTTGGTTGGTTGGTTGGTTGGTTGGTTGGTTAGTTGGTTGGTTGGTTGGTTGGTTGGTTAGTTGGTTGGTTGGGTAGTTGGATAGTTGGTTGGTTGGTTTGTTAGTTGGTTGGTTGGTTGGTTGGTTGGTTGGTTGGTTGGTTTGTTAGTTTGTTGGTTGGTTTGGTTGGTTGGTTTGTTAGTTTGTTGGTTGGTTTGGTTGGTTTGTTGGTTGGTTGGTTAGTTGGTTGGTTGGTTGGTTGGTTGGTTGGTTAGTTGGTTGGGAGCTGTGCAGCGAGATGCTTGTTCACATTAGTATTACATTTCTGCATGTTAGTACAGTCCGGTAAACAGGGAGCAGGGAAAGAGTTCCAAAGGCCAGCAACACTAGGAAAGAAGCTATTGGAGTAGAGGACTCTCCGGCATCTGGTAATCTCTACTATGAATAGGATTTAGCTGATTGTTGGTTTGATTGAGTGTATTTACGTCGAGGGGGCACAAGAGCAGCAAGTTCATCGGAACACATTCCATTAAAGTACTTGTAAAACAAGCACAAGGATGCAACATTGCGGCGATGGGGCAGGGGCTAGAGCTTGGTTGATAGTGAGGGACCTATTAGATTAGCAACTCTTTTTAAAATTTTGTCTAAGAGGGAGAGACTAATGGATGGTGCATCAGCCTATATGTGCCAACAATACTCCACTGGGCGAAGACCAGCAATTGGCGGATTGTGGCTTTGTAGAGATATAAGATACTGTCAGGTATGAGAAGTTTTCTAACACGGTAGAGGGAGCCCACTTTCTTTGCAGCAGCCTTAGCAATGTTTTCTATGTATTTGTCCCAATTCATGCTACTTGTGAATGTTAAGCCGAGGAGTTTGAACGTTGGACTCTCAGACAAGGTGTTATTTGCCATGGCAATCGGTGGTTGAAGAGGTTTCTTGCAGTTGTTGAAGGAAAGAAACTTTGTCTTAGCAGCATTAAATGTCACTATCCATTTATGACCCCATTCCACTACAGAGTGGAGGTCACTTTCTAAGGATTCAGCCATTGCCTCTGATATGTATGCATCGGTTTTGCCCACATGACAAGCATTTTATTACACCATTCAAATTCTCATCCGATTCATTATAGGGTGACTTTGGTCAAAATTAGTAACTTTTTGTCTGTTTTGAAAACACGCACTTACATCATAAACCACCCCTTTGGCATAATAGAAAGAGTTGGCCAACCGGAATATTAACCGACCCAAAAAATGACGTCTTACAGAGCCAGGCAGATATTGCCGAAAAATAGTCACCTGCGTATTTTAATTAAAAAAATAAAGAAAATGAAGAAAAGTTTTGTACTGATTTTTATTTTAAATAATGTTTTTCCAAAAATAAGTAATCAAATAGTTTGTTTGATTTTTTTTAGGAAAATATGATAGAATATCTTTGTATTTTTTATTTTAAATAATTTATCTTACAAAAATAAGTAATAAAATAGGTGGTTTGATTTTTTTTAGGAAAATATGATAGAATATCTTTGTATATTTTATTTTAAATAATTTATCTTACAAAAATAAGTAATCAAATAGGTGGTTTGATTTATTTTAGGAAAATATGATAGAATATCTTTGTTTTTTTATTTTAAATAATTTATCTTACAAAAATAAGTTAGCAAATAGGTTGTTTGATTTTTTTTAGGAAAATATGATAGAATATCTTTGTTTTTTTTATTTTAAATAATTTATCTTACAAAAATAAGTAATAAAATAGGTGGTTTGATTTAGTTTAGGAAAATATGATAGAATATCTTTGTATTTTTTATTTTATATAATTTATCCTACAAAAATAAGTAATCAAATACGTGGTTTGATTTTTTTTAGGAAAATATGATAGAATATTTTTGTTTTTTTTATTTTAAATAATTTATCTTACAAAAATAAGTAATAAAATAGGTGGTTTGATTTAGTTTAGGAAAATATGATAGAATATCTTTGTTTTTTTTATTTTAAATAATTTATCTTACAAAAATAAGTAATCAAATAGGTTGTTTGATTTTTTTAAGGAAAATATGATATAATATCTTTGTATTTTTTATTTTAAATAATTTATCTTACAAAAATAAGTAATAAAATAGGTGGTTTTATTTAGTTTAGGAAAATATGATAAAATATCTTTGTTTTTTTATTTTAAATAATTTATCTTACAAAAATAAGTAATCAAATAGGTGGTTTGATTTATTTTAGGAAAATATAATAGAATATCTTTGTTTTTTTTATTTTAAATAATTTATCTTACAAAAATAAGTAATAAAATAGGTTGTTTGTTTTATTTTAGGAAAATATGATAGAATATATTTGTTTTTTTTATTTTAAATAATTTATCTTACAAAAATAAGTAATAAAATAGGTTGTTTGATTTTTTTTAGGAAAATATGATAGAATATCTTTGTTTTTTTTATTTTAAATAATTTATCTTACAAAAATAAGTAATAAAATAGGTTGTTTGATTTATTTTAGGAAAATATGATAGAATATCTTTGTATTTTTTATTTTAAATAATTTATCTTACAAAAATAAGTAATCAAATAGGTGGTTTGATTTATTTTAGGTAAATATGATAGAATATCTTTGTTTTTTTTTATTTTAAATAATTTATCTTACAAAAATAAGTAATAAAATAGGTTGTTTGATTTATTTTAGGAAAATATGATAGAATATCTTTGTATTTTTTATTTTAAATAATTTATCTTACAAAAATAAGTAATCAAATAGGTGGTTTGATTTTTTTAAGGAAAATATGATAGAATATCTTTGTATTTTTTATTTTAAATAATTTATCTTACTAAAATAAGTAATCAAATAGGTGGTTTGATTTATTTTAGGAAAATATGATAGAATATCTTTGTTTTTTTTTATTTTAAATAATTTATCTTACAAAAATAAGTAATAAAATAGGTTGTTTGATTTATTTTAGGAAAATATGATAGAATATCTTTGTATTTTTTATTTTAAATAATTTATCTTACAAAAATAAGTAATCAAATAGGTGGTTTGATTTTATTTAGGAAAATATGATAGAATATCTTTGTTTTTTTTATTTTAAATAATTTATCTTACAAAAATAAGTAATCAAATAGGTGGTTTGATTTTTTTTAGGAAAATATGATAGAATATCTTTGTATATTTTATTTTAAATAATTTATCTTATAAAAATAAGTGATAAAATAGGTGGTTTGATTTTTTTTAGGAAAATATGATAGAATATCTTTGTATATTTTATTTTAAATAATTTATCTTACAAAAATAAGTGATAAAATAGGTGGTTTGATTTTTTTTAGGAAAATATGATAGAATATCTTTGTATTTTTTATTTTAAATAATTTATCTTACAAAAATAAGTAATAAAATAGGTGGTTTGATTTTTTTTAGGAAAATATGATAGAATATCTTTGTATTTTTTATTTTAAATAATTTATCTTACAAAAATAAGTAATCAAATAGGTGGTTTGATTTTATTTAGGAAAATATGATAGAATATCTTTGTGATTTTTATTTTAAATAATTTGTCTTACAAAAAATAAGTAATCAAATAGGTGGTTTGATTTTTTTTAGGAAAATATGATAGAATATCTTTGTATTTTTTATTTTAAATAATTTATCTTACAAAAATAAGTAATCAAATAGGTGGTTTGATTTATTTTAGGAAAATATGATAGAATATCTTTGTTTTTTTATTTTAAATAATTTATCTTACAAAAATAAGTAATCAAATAGGTGGTTTGATTTTTTTTAGGAAAATATGATAGAATATCTTTGTTTTTTTTATTTTAAATAATTTATCTTACAAAAATAAGTAATAAAATAGGTGGTTTGATTTAGTTTAGGAAAATATGATAGAATATCTTTGTATTTTTTATTTTATATAATTTATCCTACAAAAATAAGTAATCAAATACGTGGTTGATTTTTTTTAGGAAAATATGATAGAATATTTTTGTTTTTTTTATTTTAAATAATTTATCTTACAAAAATAAGTAATAAAATAGGTGGTTTGATTTAGTTTAGGAAAATATGATAGAATATCTTTGTATTTTTTTATTTTAAATAATTTATCTTACAAAAATAAGTAATCAAATAGGTTGTTTGATTTTTTAAAAAAAAATATGATATAATATCTTTGTATATTTTATTTTAAATAATTTATCTTACAAAAATAAGTAATAAAATAGGTGGTTTTATTTAGTTTAGGAAAATATGATAGAATATCTTTGTTTTTTTATTTTAAATAATTTATCTTACAAAAATAAGTAATCAAATAGGTGGTTTGATTTATTTTAGGAAAATATAATAGAATATCTTTGTTTTTTTTATTTTAAATAATTTATCTTACAAAAATAAGTAATAAAATAGGTTGTTTGTTTTATTTTAGGAAAATATGATAGAATATCTTTGTTTTTTTTATTTTAAATAATTTATCTTACAAAAATAAGTAATAAAATAGGTTGTTTGATTTTTTTTAGGAAAATATGATAGAATATCTTTGTATTTTTTATTTTAAATAATTTATCTTACAAAAATAAGTAATAAAATAGGTTGTTTGATTTATTTTAGGAAAATATGATAGAATATCTTTGTATTTTTTATTTTAAATAATTTATCTTACAAAAATAAGTAATCAAATAGGTGGTTTGATTTATTTTAGGTAAATATGATAGAATATCTTTGTTTTTTTTATTTTAAATAATTTATCTTACAAAAATAAGTAATAAAATAGGTTGTTTGATTTATTTTAGGAAAATATGATAGAATTTCTTTGTATTTTTTATTTTAAACAATTTATCTTACAAAAATAAGTAATCAAATAGGTGGTTTGATTTTTTTAAGGAAAATATGATAGAATATCTTTGTATTTTTTATTTTAAATAATTTATCTTACTAAAATAAGTAATCAAATAGGTGGTTTGATTTATTTTAGGAAAATATGATAGAATATCTTTGTTTTTTTTTATTTTAAATAATTTATCTTACAAAAATAAGTAATAAAATAGGTTGTTTGATTTATTTTAGGAAAATATGATAGAATATCTTTGTATTTTTTATTTTAAATAATTTATCTTACAAAAATAAGTAATCAAATAGGTGGTTTGATTTTATTTAGGAAAATATGATAGAATATCTTTGTTTTTTTTTATTTTAAATAATTTATCTTACAAAAATAAGTAATCAAATAGGTGGTTTGATTTTTTTTAGGAAAATATGATAGAATATCTTTGTATATTTTATTTTAAATAATTTATCTTATAAAAATAAGTGATAAAATAGGTGGTTTGATTTTTTTTAGGAAAATATGATAGAATATCTTTGTATATTTTATTTTAAATAATTTATCTTACAAAAATAAGTGATAAAATAGGTGGTTTGATTTTTTTTAGGAAAATATGATAGAATATCTTTGTATTTTTTATTTTAAATAATTTATCTTACAAAAATAAGTAATAAAATAGGTGGTTTGATTTTTTTTAGGAAAATATGATAGAATATCTTTGTATTTTTTATTTTAAATAATTTATCTTACAAAAATAAGTAATCAAATAGGTGGTTTGATTTTATTTAGGAAAATATGATAGAATATCTTTGTATTTTTTATTTTAAATAATTTGTCTTACAAAAAATAAGTAATCAAATAGGTGGTTTGATTTATTTTAGGAAAATATGATAGAATATCTTTGTATTTTTTATTTTAAATAATTTATCTTACAAAAATAAGTAATCAAATAGGTGGTTTGATTTTTGTTAGGAAAATATGATAGAATATCTTTGTATTTTCTTATTTTAAATAATTTATCTTACAAAAATAAGTAATCAAATAGGTGGTTTGATTTAGTTTAGGAAAATATGATAGAATATCTTTGTATATTTTATTTTAAATAATTTATCTTACAAAAATAAGTAATAAAATAGGTGGTTTGATTTATTTTAGGAAAATATGATAGAATATCTTTGTATTTTTTATTTTAAATAATTTATCTTACAAAAATAAGTAATCAAATAGGTGGTTTGATTTTTTTTAGGAAAATATAATAGAATATCTTTGTATATTTTATTTTAAATAATTTATCTTACAAAAATAAGTAATCAAATAGGTGGTTTGATTTTTTTAAGGAAAATATGATAGAATATCTTTGTATATTTTATTTTAAATAATTTATCTTACAAAAATAAGTAATCAAATAGGTTGTTTGATTTTTTTTAGGAAAATGTGATAGAATATCTTTGTTTTTTTTTATTTTAAATAATTTATCTTACAAAAATAAGTAATCAAATAGGTGGTTTAATTTTTTTAGGAAAATATAATAGAATATCTTTGTTTTTTTTATTTAAATTATTTTTTTTTAAATATGTAAACAAATAGGTGGTTTGATTTTTTTTAGGAAAATATGATATAATATCTTTGTTTTTTTTTATTTTAAATAATTTATCTTACAAAAATAAGTAATCAAATAGGTTGTTTGATTTATTTTAGGAAAATATGATAGAATATCTTTGTATTTTTTATTTTAAATAATTTATCTTACAAAAATAAGTAATAAAATAGGTGGTTTGATTTTTTTTAGGAAAATATGATAGAATATCTTTGTATTTTTTATTTTAAATAATTTATCTTACAAAAATAAGTAATCAAATAGGTGGTTTGATTTTATTTAGGAAAATATGATAGAATATCTTTGTGATTTTTATTTTAAATAATTTGTCTTACAAAAAATAAGTAATCAAATAGGTGGTTTGATTTTTTTTAGGAAAATATGATAGAATATCTTTGTATTTTTTATTTTAAATAATTTATCTTACAAAAATAAGTAATCAAATAGGTGGTTTGATTTATTTTAGGAAAATATGATAGAATATCTTTGTTTTTTTATTTTAAATAATTTATCTTACAAAAATAAGTAATAAAATAGGTGGTTTGATTTTTTTAGGAAAATATGATAGAATATCTTTGTATTTTTTATTTTATATAATTTATCCTACAAAAATAAGTAATCAAATACGTGGTTTGATTTTTTTTAGGAAAATATGATAGAATATTTTTGTTTTTTTTATTTTAAATAATTTATATTACAAAAATAAGTAATAAAATAGGTGGTTTGATTTAGTTTAGGAAAATATGATAGAATATCTTTGTATTTTTTTATTTTAAATAATTTATCTTACAAAAATAAGTAATCAAATAGGTTGTTTGATTTTTTTAAAAAAAATATGATATAATATCTTTGTATTTTTTATTTTAAATAATTTATCTTACAAAAATAAGTAATAAAATAGGTGGTTTTATTTAGTTTAGGAAAATATGATAGAATATCTTTGTTTTTTTATTTTAAATAATTTATCTTACAAAAATAAGTAATCAAATAGGTGGTTTGATTTATTTTAGGAAAATATAATAGAATATCTTTGTTTTTTTTATTTTAAATAATTTATCTTACAAAAATAAGTAATAAAATAGGTTGTTTGTTTTATTTTAGGAAAATATGATAGAATATCTTTGTTTTTTTTATTTTAAATAATTTATCTTACAAAAATAAGTAATAAAATAGGTTGTTTGATTTTTTTTAGGAAAATATGATAGAATATCTTTGTATTTTTTATTTTAAATAATTTATCTTACAAAAATAAGTAATAAAATAGGTTGTTTGATTTATTTTAGGAAAATATGATAGAATATCTTTGTATTTTTTATTTTAAATAATTTATCTTACAAAAATAAGTAATCAAATAGGTGGTTTGATTTATTTTAGGTAAATATGATAGAATATCTTTGTTTTTTTTTATTTTAAATAATTTATCTTACAAAAATAAGTAATAAAATAGGTTGTTTGATTTATTTTAGGAAAATATGATAGAATTTCTTTGTATTTTTTATTTTAAATAATTTATCTTACAAAAATAAGTAATCAAATAGGTGGTTTGATTTTTTTAAGGAAAATATGATAGAATATCTTTGTATTTTTTATTTTAAATAATTTATCTTACTAAAATAAGTAATCAAATAGGTGGTTTGATTTATTTTAGGAAAATATGATAGAATATCTTTGTTTTTTTTTATTTTAAATAATTTATCTTACAAAAATAAGTAATAAAATAGGTTGTTTGATTTATTTTAGGAAAATATGATAGAATATCTTTGTATTTTTTATTTTAAATAATTTATCTTACAAAAATAAGTAATCAAATAGGTGGTTTGATTTTATTTAGGAAAATATGATAGAAGATCTTTGTTTTTTTTTATTTTAAATAATTTATCTTACAAAAATAAGTAATCAAATAGGTGGTTTGATTTTTTTTAGGAAAATATGATAGAATATCTTTGTATATTTTATTTTAAATAATTTATCTTATAAAAATAAGTGATAAAATAGGTGGTTTGATTTTTTTTAGGAAAATATGATAGAATATCTTTGTATATTTTATTTTAAATAATTTATCTTACAAAAATAAGTAATAAAATAGGTTGTTTGTTTTATTTTAGGAAAATATGATAGAATATCTTTGTTTTTTTTATTTTAAATAATTTATCTTACAAAAATAAGTAATAAAATAGGTTGTTTGATTTTTTTTAGGAAAATATGATAGAATATCTTTGTATTTTTTATTTTAAATAATTTATCTTACAAAAATAAGTAATAAAATAGGTTGTTTGATTTATTTTAGGAAAATATGATAGAATATCTTTGTATTTTTTATTTTAAATAATTTATCTTACAAAAATAAGTAATCAAATAGGTGGTTTGATTTATTTTAGGTAAATATGATAGAATATCTTTGTTTTTTTTTATTTTAAATAATTTATCTTACAAAAATAAGTAATAAAATAGGTTGTTTGATTTATTTTAGGAAAATATGATAGAATTTCTTTGTATTTTTTATTTTAAATAATTTATCTTACAAAAATAAGTAATCAAATAGGTGGTTTGATTTTTTTAAGGAAAATATGATAGAATATCTTTGTATTTTTTATTTTAAATAATTTATCTTACTAAAATAAGTAATCAAATAGGTGGTTTGATTTATTTTAGGAAAATATGATAGAATATCTTTGTTTTTTTTTATTTTAAATAATTTATCTTACAAAAATAAGTAATAAAATAGGTTGTTTGATTTATTTTAGGAAAATATGATAGAATATCTTTGTATTTTTTATTTTAAATAATTTATCTTACAAAAATAAGTAATCAAATAGGTGGTTTGATTTTATTTAGGAAAATATGATAGAAGATCTTTGTTTTTTTTTATTTTAAATAATTTATCTTACAAAAATAAGTAATCAAATAGGTGGTTTGATTTTTTTTAGGAAAATATGATAGAATATCTTTGTATATTTTATTTTAAATAATTTATCTTATAAAAATAAGTGATAAAATAGGTGGTTTGATTTTTTTTAGGAAAATATGATAGAATATCTTTGTATATTTTATTTTAAATAATTTATCTTACAAAAATAAGTGATAAAATAGGTGGTTTGATTTTTTTTAGGAAAATATGATAGAATATCTTTGTATTTTTTATTTTAAATAATTTATCTTACAAAAATAAGTAATCAAATAGGTGGTTTGATTTTATTTAGGAAAATATGATAGAATATCTTTGTGATTTTTATTTTAAATAATTTGTCTTACAAAAAATAAGTAATCAAATAGGTGGTTTGATTTTTTTTAGGAAAATATGATAGAATATCTTTGTATTTTTTATTTTAAATAATTTATCTTACAAAAATAAGTAATCAAATAGGTGGTTTGATTTATTTTAGGAAAATATGATAGAATATCTTTGTTTTTTTATTTTAAATAATTTATCTTACAAAAATAAGTAATCAAATAGGTGGTTTGATTTATTTTAGGAAAATATGATAGAATATCTTTGTTTTTTTTATTTTAAATAATTTATCTTACAAAAATAAGTAATAAAATAGGTGGTTTGATTTTTTTAGGAAAATATGATAGAATATCTTTGTATTTTTTATTTTATATAATTTATCCTACAAAAATAAGTAATCAAATACGTGGTTTGATTTTTTTTAGGAAAATATGATAGAATATTTTTGTTTTTTTTATTTTAAATAATTTATCTTACAAAAATAAGTAATAAAATAGGTGGTTTGATTTAGTTTAGGAAAATATGATAGAATATCTTTGTATTTTTTTATTTTAAATAATTTATCTTACAAAAATAAGTAATCAAATAGGTTGTTTGATTTTTTTAAAAAAAATATGATATAATATCTTTGTATTTTTTATTTTAAATAATTTATCTTACAAAAATAAGTAATAAAATAGGTGGTTTTATTTAGTTTAGGAAAATATGATAGAATATCTTTGTTTTTTTATTTTAAATAATTTATCTTACAAAAATAAGTAATCAAATAGGTGGTTTGATTTATTTTAGGAAAATATAATAGAATATCTTTGTTTTTTTTATTTTAAATAATTTATCTTACAAAAATAAGTAATAAAATAGGTTGTTTGTTTTATTTTAGGAAAATATGATAGAATATCTTTGTTTTTTTTATTTTAAATAATTTATCTTACAAAAATAAGTAATAAAATAGGTTGTTTGATTTTTTTTAGGAAAATATGATAGAATATCTTTGTATTTTTTATTTTAAATAATTTATCTTACAAAAATAAGTAATAAAATAGGTTGTTTGATTTATTTTAGGAAAATATGATAGAATATCTTTGTATTTTTTATTTTAAATAATTTATCTTACAAAAATAAGTAATCAAATAGGTGGTTTGATTTATTTTAGGTAAATATGATAGAATATCTTTGTTTTTTTTTATTTTAAATAATTTATCTTACAAAAATAAGTAATAAAATAGGTTGTTTGATTTATTTTAGGAAAATATGATAGAATTTCTTTGTATTTTTTATTTTAAATAATTTATCTTACAAAAATAAGTAATCAAATAGGTGGTTTGATTTTTTTAAGGAAAATATGATAGAATATCTTTGTATTTTTTATTTTAAATAATTTATCTTACTAAAATAAGTAATCAAATAGGTGGTTTGATTTATTTTAGGAAAATATGATAGAATATCTTTGTTTTTTTTTATTTTAAATAATTTATCTTACAAAAATAAGTAATAAAATAGGTTGTTTGATTTATTTTAGGAAAATATGATAGAATATCTTTGTATTTTTTATTTTAAATAATTTATCTTACAAAAATAAGTAATCAAATAGGTGGTTTGATTTTATTTAGGAAAATATGATAGAATATCTTTGTGATTTTTATTTTAAATAATTTGTCTTACAAAAAATAAGTAATCAAATAGGTGGTTTGATTTTTTTTAGGAAAATATGATAGAATATCTTTGTATTTTTTATTTTAAATAATTTATCTTACAAAAATAAGTAATCAAATAGGTGGTTTGATTTAGTTTAGGAAAATATGATAGAATATCTTTGTTTTTTTATTTTAAATAATTTATCTTACAAAAATAAGTAATCAAATAGGTGGTTTGATTTATTTTAGGAAAATATGATAGAATATCTTTGTTTTTTTTATTTTAAATAATTTATCTTACAAAAATAAGTAATAAAATAGGTGGTTTGATTTTTTTAGGAAAATATGATAGAATATCTTTGTATTTTTTATTTTATATAATTTATCCTACAAAAATAAGTAATCAAATACGTGGTTTGATTTTTTTTAGGAAAATATGATAGAATATTTTTGTTTTTTTTATTTTAAATAATTTATCTTACAAAAATAAGTAATAAAATAGGTGGTTTGATTTAGTTTAGGAAAATATGATAGAATATCTTTGTATTTTTTTATTTTAAATAATTTATCTTACAAAAATAAGTAATCAAATAGGTTGTTTGATTTTTTAAAAAAAAATATGATATAATATCTTTGTATTTTTTATTTTAAATAATTTATCTTACAAAAATAAGTAATAAAATAGGTGGTTTTATTTAGTTTAGGAAAATATGATAGAATATCTTTGTTTTTTTATTTTAAATAATTTATCTTACAAAAATAAGTAATCAAATAGGTGGTTTGATTTATTTTAGGAAAATATAATAGAATATCTTTGTTTTTTTTATTTTAAATAATTTATCTTACAAAAATAAGTAATAAAATAGGTTGTTTGTTTTATTTTAGGAAAATATGATAGAATATCTTTGTTTTTTTTATTTTAAATAATTTATCTTACAAAAATAAGTAATAAAATAGGTTGTTTGATTTTTTTTAGGAAAATATGATAGAATATCTTTGTATTTTTTATTTTAAATAATTTATCTTACAAAAATAAGTAATAAAATAGGTTGTTTGATTTATTTTAGGAAAATATGATAGAATATCTTTGTATTTTTTATTTTAAATAATTTATCTTACAAAAATAAGTAATCAAATACGTGGTTTGATTTATTTTAGGTAAATATGATAGAATATCTTTGTTTTTTTTTATTTTAAATAATTTATCTTACAAAAATAAGTAATAAAATAGGTTGTTTGATTTATTTTAGGAAAATATGATAGAATTTCTTTGTATTTTTTATTTTAAATAATTTATCTTACAAAAATAAGTAATCAAATAGGTGGTTTGATTTTTTTAAGGAAAATATGATAGAATATCTTTGTATTTTTTATTTTAAATAATTTATCTTACTAAAATAAGTAATCAAATAGGTGGTTTGATTTATTTTAGGAAAATATGATAGAATATCTTTGTTTTTTTTTATTTTAAATAATTTATCTTACAAAAATAAGTAATAAAATAGGTTGTTTGATTTATTTTAGGAAAATATGATAGAATATCTTTGTATTTTTTATTTTAAATAATTTATCTTACAAAAATAAGTAATCAAATAGGTGGTTTGATTTTATTTAGGAAAATATGATAGAAGATCTTTGTTTTTTTTTATTTTAAATAATTTATCTTACAAAAATAAGTAATCAAATAGGTGGTTTGATTTTTTTTAGGAAAATATGATAGAATATCTTTGTATATTTTATTTTAAATAATTTATCTTATAAAAATAAGTGATAAAATAGGTGGTTTGATTTTTTTTAGGAAAATATGATAGAATATCTTTGTATATTTTATTTTAAATAATTTATCTTACAAAAATAAGTGATAAAATAGGTGGTTTGATTTTTTTTAGGAAAATATGATAGAATATCTTTGTATTTTTTATTTTAAATAATTTATCTTACAAAAATAAGTAATAAAATAGGTGGTTTGATTTTTTTTAGGAAAATATGATAGAATATCTTTGTATTTTTTATTTTAAATAATTTATCTTACAAAAATAAGTAATCAAATAGGTGGTTTGATTTTATTTAGGAAAATATGATAGAATATCTTTGTATTTTTTATTTTAAATAATTTGTCTTACAAAAAATAAGTAATCAAATAGGTGGTTTGATTTATTTTAGGAAAATATGATAGAATATCTTTGTATTTTTTATTTTAAATAATTTATCTTACAAAAATAAGTAATCAAATAGGTGGTTTGATTTTTGTTAGGAAAATATGATAGAATATCTTTGTATTTTCTTATTTTAAATAATTTATCTTACAAAAATAAGTAATCAAATAGGTGGTTTGATGTAGTTTAGGAAAATATGATAGAATATCTTTGTATATTTTATTTTAAATAATTTATCTTACAAAAATAAGTAATAAAATAGGTGGTTTGATTTATTTTAGGAAAATATGATAGAATATCTTTGTATTTTTTATTTTAAATAATTTATCTTACAAAAATAAGTAATCAAATAGGTGGTTTGATTTTTTTTAGGAAAATATAATAGAATATCTTTGTATATTTTATTTTAAATAATTTATCTTACAAAAATAAGTAATCAAATAGGTGGTTTGATTTTTTTAAGGAAAATATGATAGAATATCTTTGTATATTTTATTTTAAATAATTTATCTTACAAAAATAAGTAATCAAATAGGTTGTTTGATTTTTTTTAGGAAAATGTGATAGAATATCTTTGTTTTTTTTTATTTTAAATAATTTATCTTACAAAAATAAGTAATCAAATAGGTGGTTTAATTTTTTTAGGAAAATATAATAGAATATCTTTGTTTTTTTTATTTAAATTATTTTTTTTAAATATGTAAACAAATAGGTGGTTTGATTTTTTTTAGGAAAATATGATATAATATCTTTGTTTTTTTTATTTTAAATAATTTATCTTACAAAAATAAGTAATCAAATAGGTTGTTTGATTTATTTTAGGAAAATATGATAGAATATCTTTGTATTTTTTATTTTAAATAATTTATCTTACAAAAATAAGTAATCAAATAGGTTGTTAGATTTTCTTAGGAAAATATGATATAATATCTTTGTTTTTTTTTATTTTAAATAATTTATCTTACAAAAATAAGTAATCAAATAGGTGGTTTGATTTTTTAAAGGAAAATATGATAGAATATCTTTGTTTTTTTTTATTTTAAATAATTTATCTTACAAAAATAAGTAATCAAATAGGTTGTTTGATTTTTTTAGGAAAATATAATAGAATATCTTTGTATTTTTTATTTTAAATAATTTATCTTACAAAAATAAGTAATCAAATAGGTTGTTTGATTTATTTTAGGAAAATATGATAGAATATCTTTGTTTTTTTATTTTAAATAATTTATCTTATAAAAATAAGTGATAAAATAGGTTGTTTGATTTATTTTAGGAAAATATGATAGAATATCTTTGTTTCTTTTATTTTAAATAATTTATCTTACAAAAATAAGTGATAAAATAGGTGGTTTGATTTTTTTTAGGAAAATATGATAGAATATCTTTGTTTTTTTTATTTTAAATAATTTATCTTACAAAACTAAGTAATAAAATAGGTTGTTTGATTTATTTTAGGAAAATATGATAGAATATCTTTGTATTTTTTATTTTAAATAATTTATCTTACAAAAATAAGTAATCAAATAGGTGGTTTGATTTTTTTAGGAAAATATAATAGAATATCTTTGTTTTTTTTATTTAAATTATTTTTTTTTAAATATGTAAACAAATAGGTGGTTTGATTTATTTTAGGAAAATATGATAGAATATCTTTGTTTTTTTTTATTTTAAATAATTTATCTTACAAAAATAAGTAATAAAATAGGTTGTTTGATTTATTTTAGGAAAATATGATAGAATATCTTTGTATTTTTTATGTTAAATAATTTATCTTACAAAAATAAGTAATCAAATAGGTGGTTTGATTTTATTTAGGAAAATATGATAGAATATCTTTGTTTTTTTTTATTTTAAATAATTTATCTTACAAAAATAAGTAATCAAATAGGTGGTTTGATTTTTTTAAGGAAAATATGATAGAATATCTTTGTATATTTTATTTTAAATAATTTATCTTATAAAAATAAGTGATAAAATAGGTGGTTTGATTTTTTTTAAGAAAATATGATAGGATATCTTTGTATATTTTATTTTAAATAATTTATCTTACAAAAATAAGTGATAAAATAGGTGGTTTGATTTTTTTTAGGAAAATATGATAGAATATCTTTGTATTTTTTATTTTAAATAATTTATCTTACAAAAATAAGTAATAAAATAGGTGGTTTGATTTTTTTAGGAAAATATAATAGAATATCTTTGTATTTTTTATTTTAAATAATTTATCTTACAAAAATAAGTAATCAAATAGGTGGTTTGATTTTTTTAGGAAAATATGATAGAATATCTTTGTTTTTTTTTATTTTAAATAATTTATCTTACAAAAATAAGTAATCAAATAGGTTGTTTGATTTTTTTTAGGAAAATATGATAGAATATCTTTGTATATTTTATTTTAAATAATTTATCTTACAAAAATAAGTAATCAAATAGGTGGTTTGATTTATTTTAGGAAAATATGATAGAATATCTTTGTATTTTTTATTTTAAATAATTTATCTTACAAAAATAAGTGATAAAATAGGTGGTTTGATTTTTTTTAGGAAAATATGATAGAATATCTTGGTATTTTTTATTTTAAATAATTTATCTTACAAAAATAAGTAATAAAATAGGTGGTTTGATTTATTTTAGGAAAATATGATAGAATATCTTTGTATTTTTTATTTTAAATAATTTATCTTACAAAAATAAGTAATCAAATAGGTGGTTTGATTTTATTTAGGAAAATATGATAGAATATCTTTGTATTTTTTATTTTAAATAATTTGTCTTACAAAAAATAAGTAATCAAATAGGTTGTTTGATTTATTTTAGGAAAATATAATAGAATATCTTTGTTTTTTTTATTTTAAATAATCTATTTTACAAAAATAAGTAATCAAATAGGTGGTTTGATTTATTTTAGGAAAATATAATAGAATATCTTTGTTTTTTTTATTTTAAATAATTTATCTTACAAAAATAAGTAATCAAATAGGTTGTTTGATATTTTTAGGAAAATATGATAGAATATCTTTGTTTTTTTTATTTTAAATAATTTATCTTACAAAAATAAGTAATCAAATAGGTTGTTTGATTTTTTTAGGAAAATATAATAGAATATCTTTGTATTTTTTATTTTAAATAATTTATCTTACAAAAATAAGTAATCAAATAGGTTGTTTGATTTATTTTAGGAAAATATGATAGAATATCTTTGTATTTTTTATTTTAAATAATTTATCTTACAAAAATAAGTAATCAAATAGGTGGTTTGATTTTATTTAGGAAAATATGATAGAATATCTTTGTTTTTTTTTATTTTAAATAATTTATCTTACAAAAATAAGTAATCAAATAGGTGGTTTGATTTTTTTTAGGAAAATATGATAGAATATCTTTGTATATTTTATTTTAAATAATTTATCTTATAAAAATAAGTGATAAAATAGGTGGTTTGATTTTTTTTAGGAAAATATGATAGAATATCTTTGTTTTTTTTTATTTTAAATAATTTATCTTACAAAAATAAGTAATAAAATAGGTTGTTTGATTTATTTTAGGAAAATATGATAGAATATCTTTGTATTTTTTATTTTAAATAATTTGTCTTACAAAAATAAGTAATCAAATAGGTGGTTTGATTTTTTTAGGAAAATATAATAGAATATCTTTGTTTTTTTTATTTAAATTATTTTTTTTAAATATGTAAACAAATAGGTGGTTTGATTTATTTTAGGAAAATATGATAGAATATCATTGTTTTTTTTATTTTAAATAATTTATCTTACAAAAATAAGTAATAAAATAGGTTGTTTGATTTATTTTAGGAAAATATGATAGAATATCTTTGTATTTTTTATTTTAAATAATTTATCTTACAAAAATAAGTAATCAAATAGGTGGTTTGATTTTATTTAGGAAAATATGATAGAATATCTTTGTTTTTTTTTATTTTAAATAATTTATCTTACAAAAATAAGTAATCAAATAGGTGGTTTGATTTTTTTTAGGAAAATATGATAGAATATCTTTGTATATTTTATTTTAAATAATTTATCTTATAAAAATAAGTGATAAAATAGGTGGTTTGATTTTTTTTAGGAAAATATGATAGGATATCTTTGTATATTTTATTTTAAATAATTTATCTTACAAAAATAAGTGATAAAATAGGTGGTTTGATTTTTTTTAGGAAAATATGATAGAATATCTTTGTATTTTTTATTTTAAATAATTTATCTTACAAAAATAAGTAATAAAATAGGTGGTTTGATTTTTTTTAGGAAAATATGATAGAATATCTTTGTATTTTTTTATTTTAAATAATTTATCTTACAAAAATAAGTAATCAAATAGGTTGTTTGATTTTTTTTAGGAAAATATGATAGAATATCTTTGTTTTTTTTATTTTAGATAATTTATCTTACAAAAATAAGTAATAAAATAGGTTGTTTGATTTATTTTAGGAAAATATGATAGAATATCTTTGTATTTTTTATTTTAAATAATTTATCTTACAAAAATAAGTAATCAAATAGGTGGTTTGATTTATTTTAGGTAAATATGATAGAATATCTTTGTTTTTTTTTATTTTAAATAATTTATCTTACAAAAATAAGTAATAAAATAGGTTGTTTGATTTATTTTAGGAAAATATGATAGAATATCTTTGTATTTTTTATTTTAAATAATTTATCTTACAAAAATAAGTAATCAAATAGGTGGTTGGATTTTTTTAGGAAAATATAATAGAATATCTTTGTATATTTTATTTTAAATAATTTATCTTACAAAAATAAGTAATCAAATAGGTGGTTTGATTTATTTTAGGAAAATATAATAGAATATCTTTGTTTTTTTATTTTAAATAATATTTTATTAAATAAGTAATCAAATAGGTGGTTTGATTTTTTTAGGAAAATATGATAGCATATCTTTGATTTTTTTTATTTTGAATAATTTATCTTACAAAAATAAGTAATCAAATAGGTGGTTTGATTTATTTTAGGAAAATATAATAGAATATCTTGTGTTTTTTATTTTAAATAATTTATCTTACAAAAATAAGTAATCAAATAGGTTGTTAGATTTTCTTAGGAAAATATGATAGAATATCTTTGTTTTTTTTTATTTTAAATAATTTATCTTACAAAAATAAGTAATCAAATAGGTGGTTTGATTTTTTTTAGGAAAATATGATAGAATATCTTTGTATATTTTATTTTAAATAATTTATCTTATAAAAATAAGTGATAAAATAGGTGGTTTGATTTTTTTTAGGAAAATATGATAGAATATCTTTGTATATTTTATTTTAAATAATTTATCTTACAAAAATAAGTGATAAAATAGGTGGTTTGATTTTTTTTAGGAAAATATGATAGAATATCTTTGTATTTTTTATTTTAAATAATTTATCTTACAAAAATAAGTAATAAAATAGGTGGTTTGATTTTTTTTAGGAAAATATGATAGAATATCTTTGTATTTTTTATTTTAAATAATTTATCTTACAAAAATAAGTAATCAAATAGGTGGTTTGATTTTATTTAGGAAAATATGATAGAATATCTTTGTATTTTTTATTTTAAATAATTTGTCTTACAAAAAATAAGTAATCAAATAGGTGGTTTGATTTTTTTTAGGAAAATATGATAGAATATCTTTGTATTTTTTATTTTAAATAATTTATCTTACAAAAATAAGTAATCAAATAGGTGGTTTGATTTATTTTAGGAAAATATGATAGAATATCTTTGTTTTTTTTATTTTAAATAATTTATCTTACAAAAATAAGTAATCAAATAGGTGGTTTGATTTATTTTAGGAAAATATAATAGAATATCTTTGTTTTTTTATTTTGAATAATTTATCTTACAAAAATAAGTAATCAAATAGGTGGTTTGATTTATTTTAGGAAAATATAATAGAATATCTTTGTATTTTTTATTTTAAATAATTTATTTTAAAAAATAAGTAATAAAATAGGTGGTTGGATTTTTTTAAGAAAATATCATAGAATATCTTTGTATATTTTATTTTAAATAATTTATCTTACAAAAATAAGTAATCAAATAGGTGGTTTGATTTATTTTAGGAAAATATAATAGAATATCTTTGTTTTTTTTATTTTAAATAATTTATATTACAAAAATAAGTAATCAAATAGGTGGTTTGATTTATTTTAGGAAAATATGATATAATATCTTTGTTTTTTTATTTTAAATAATTTATCTTACAAAAATAAGTAATAAAATAGGTGGTTTGATTTATTTTAGGAAAATATAATAGAATATCTTTGTATTTTTTATTTTAAATAATTTATCTTACAAAAATAAGTAATCAAATAGGTTGTTTGATTTATTTTAGGAAAATATGATAGAATATCTTTGTTTCTTTTATTTTAAATAATTTATCTTACAAAAATAAGTAATCAAATAGGTGGGTAGATTTATTTTAGGAAAATATCATAGAATATCTTTGTTTTTTTATTTTAAATAATTTATCTTACAAAAATAAGTAATAAAATAGGTTGTTTGATTTATTTTAGGAAAATATGATATAATATCTTTGTATTTTTTATTTTAAATAATTTATCTTACAAAAATAAGTAATAAAATAGGTGGTTTGATTTATTTTAGGAAAATATGATAGAATATCTTTGTATTTTTTATTTTAAATAATTTATCTTACAAAAATAAGTAATCAAATAGGTGGTTTGATTTATTTTAGGAAAATATAATAGAATATCTTTGTTTTTTTTATTTTAAATAATATTTTATTAAATAAGTAATCAAATAGGTGGTTTGATTTTTTTAGGAAAATATGATAGCATATCTTTGATTTTTTTTATTTTGAATAATTTATCTTACAAAAATAAGTAATCAAATAGGTGGTTTGATTTATTTTAGGAAAATATAATAGAATATCTTGTGTTTTTTATTTTAAATAATTTATCTTACAAAAATAAGTAATCAAATAGGTTGTTAGATTTTCTTAGGAAAATATGATAGAATATCTTTGTTTTTTTTTATTTTAAATAATTTATCTTACAAAAATAAGAAATCAAATAGGTGGTTTGATTTTTTTTAGGAAAATATGATAGAATATTTTTGTATATTTTATTTTAAATAATTTATCTTATAAAAATAAGTGATAAAATAGGTGGTTTGATTTTTTTTAGGAAAATATGATAGAATATCTTTGTATATTTTATTTTAAATAATTTATCTTACAAAAATAAGTGATAAAATAGGTGGTTTGATTTTTTTTAGGAAAATATGATAGAATATCTTTGTATTTTTTATTTTAAATAATTTATCTTACAAAAATAAGTAATAAAATAGGTGGTTTGATTTTTTTTAGGAAAATATGATAGAATATCTTTGTATTTTTTATTTTAAATAATTTATCTTACAAAAATAAGTAATCAAATAGGTGGTTTGATTTTATTTAGGAAAATATGATAGAATATCTTTGTATTTTTTATTTTAAATAATTTGTCTTACAAAAAATAAGTAATCAAATAGGTGGTTTGATTTTTTTTAGGAAAATATGATAGAATATCTTTGTATTTTTTATTTTAAATAATTTATCTTACAAAAATAAGTAATCAAATAGGTGGTTTGATTTATTTTAGGAAAATATGATAGAATATCTTTGTTTTTTTTATTTTAAATAATTTATCTTACAAAAATAAGTAATCAAATAGGTGGTTTGATTTATTTTAGGAAAATATAATAGAATATCTTTGTTTTTTTTATTTTGAATAATTTATCTTACAAAAATAAGTAATCAAATAGGTGGTTTGATTTATTTTAGGAAAATATAATAGAATATCTTTGTATTTTTTATTTTAAATAATTTATTTTAAAAAATAAGTAATAAAGTAGGTGGTTTGATTTTTTTAAGAAAATATCATAGAATATCTTTGTATATTTTATTTTAAATAATTTATCTTACAAAAATAAGTAATCAAATAGGTGGTTTGATTTATTTTAGGAAAATATAATAGAATATCTTTGTTTTTTTATTTTAAATAATTTATATTACAAAAATAAGTAATCAAATAGGTGGTTTGATTTATTTTAGGAAAATATGATATAATATCTTTGTTTTTTTATTTTAAATAATTTATCTTACAAAAATAAGTAATAAAATAGGTGGTTTGATTTATTTTAGGAAAATATAATAGGATATCTTTGTATTTTTTATTTTAAATAATTTATCTTACAAAAATAAGTAATCAAATAGGTTGTTTGATTTATTTTAGGAAAATATGATAGAATATCTTTGTTTCTTTTATTTTAAATAATTTATCTTACAAAAATAAGTAATCAAATAGGTGGGTAGATTTATTTTAGGAAAATATCATAGAATATCTTTGTTTTTTTATTTTAAATAATTTATCTTACAAAAATAAGTAATAAAATAGGTTGTTTGATTTATTTTAGGAAAATATGATATAATATCTTTGTATTTTTTATTTTAAATAATTTATCTTACAAAAATAAGTAATAAAATAGGTGGTTTGATTTATTTTAGGAAAATATGATAGAATATCTTTGTATTTTTTATTTTAAATAATTTATCTTACAAAAATAAGTAATCAAATAGGTGGTTTGATTTATTTTAGGAAAATATGATAGAATATCTTTGTATTTTTTATTTTAAATAATTTATCTTACAAAAATAAGTAATCAAATAGGTTGTTTGATTTATTTTAGGAAAATATGATAGAATATCTTTGTTTCTTTTATTTTAAATAATTTATCTTACAAAAATAAGTAATCAAATACCTGGGTAGATTTATTTTAGGAAAATATCATAGAATATCTTTGTATTTTTTATTTTGAATAATTTATCTTACAAAAATAAGTAATAAAATAGGTGGTTTGATTTATTTTAGGAAAATATGATAGAATATCTTTGTATTTTTTATTTTAAATAATTTATCTTACAAAAATAAGTAATCAAATAGGTGGTTTGATTTATTTTAGGAAAATATGATAGAATATCTTTGTATTTTTTATTTTAAACAATTTATCTTACAAAAATAAGTAATCAAATAGGTTGTTTGATTTATTTTAGGAAAATATGATAGAATATCTTTGTTTCTTTTATTTTTAATAATTTATCTTACAAAAATAAGTAATCAAATAGGTGGGTAGATTTATTTTAGGAAAATATCATAGAATATCTTTGTATTTTTTATTTTAAATAATTTATCTTACAAAAATAAGTAATAAAATAGGTGGTTTGATTT
Organism: Sepiola atlantica; assembly: GCA_963556195.1. Classification (NCBI taxonomy): domain Eukaryota; kingdom Metazoa; phylum Mollusca; class Cephalopoda; order Sepiida; family Sepiolidae; genus Sepiola; species Sepiola atlantica. The sequence goes on along the minus strand of OY744552.1, from coordinate 21,676,394 downwards.
ATTTTAGGAAAATATGATAGAATATCTTTGTATTTTTTATTTTAAATAATTTATCTTACAAAAATAAGTAATCAAATAGGTGGTTTTATTTATTTTAGGAAAATATGATAGAATATCTTTGTATTTTTTATTTTAAATAATTTATCTTACAAAAATAAGTAATCAAATAGGTGGGTAGATTTATTTTAGGAAAATATCATAGAATATCTTTGTTTTTTTATTTTAAATAATTTATCTTACAAAAATAAGTAATCAAATAGGTGGTTTGATTTATTTTAGGAAAATATAATAGAATATCTTTGTATTTTTTATTTTAAACAATTTATCTTACAAAAATAAGTAATCAAATAGGTTGTTTGATTTATTTTAGGAAAATATGATAGAATATCTTTGTTTCTTTTATTTTAAATAATTTATCTTACAAAAATAAGTAATCAAATAGGTGGTTTGATTTTTTTAGGAAAATATGATTGAATATCTTTGTATTTTTTTATTTTAAATAATTTATCTTACAAAAAAAGTAATCAAATAGGTTGTTTGATTTATTTTAGGAAAATATGATAGAATATCTTTGTATTTTTTATTTTAAATAATTTATCTTCCAAAAATAAGTAATCAAGTAGGTGGGTAGATTTATTTTAGGAAAATATGATAGAATATCTTTGTATTTTTTATTTTAAATAATTTATTTAAAAAAATATGTAATAAAATAGGTGGTTAGATTTTTTTAAGAAAATATAATAGAATATCTTTGTATATTTTATTTTAAATAATTTATCGTACAAAAATACGTAATCAAATAGGTGGTTTGATTTATTTTAGGAAAATATAATAGAATATCTGTGTTTTTTTTATTTTAAATAATTTATCTTACAAAAATAAGTAATCAAATAGGTGGTTTGATTTATTTTAGGAAAATATAATAGAATATCTTTGTATTTTTTATTTTAAATAATTTATTTTAAAAAATAAGTAATAAAATAGGTGGTTGGATTTTTTTAAGAAAATATCATAGAATATCTTTGTATATTTTATTTTAAATAATTTATCTTACAAAAATAAGTAATCAAATAGGTGGTTTGATTTATTTTAGGAAAATATAATAGAATATCTTTGTTTTTTTTATTTTAAATAATTTATATTACAAAATAAGTAATCAAATAGGTGGTTTGATTTATTTTAGGAAAATATGATATAATATCTTTGTTTTTTTATTTTAAATAATTTATCTTACAAAAATAAGTAATAAAATAGGTGGTTTGATTTATTTTAGGAAAATATGATAGAATATCTTTGTATTTTTTATTTTAAATAATTTATCTTACAAAAATAAGTAATCAAATAGGTGGTTTGATTTATTTTAGGAAAATATGATAGAATATCTTTGTTTCTTTTATTTTAAATAATTTATCTTACAAAAATAAGTAATCAAATAGGTGGGTAGATTTATTTTAGGAAAATATCATAGAATATCTTTGTTTTTTTATTTTAAATAATTTATCTTACAAAAATAAGTAATAAAATAGGTTGTTTGATTTATTTTAGGAAAATATGATATAATATCTTTGTATTTTTTATTTTAAATAATTTATCTTACAAAAATAAGTAATAAAATAGGTGGTTTGATTTATTTTAGGAAAATATGATAGAATATCTTTGTATTTTTTATTTTAAATAATTTATCTTACAAAAATAAGTAATCAAATAGGTGGGTAGATTTATTTTAGGAAAATATCATAGAATATCTTTGTTTTTTATTTTAAATAATTTATCTTACAAAAATAAGTAATCAAATAGGTGGTTTGATTTATTTTAGGAAAATATAATAGAATATCTTTGTATTTTTTATTTTAAACAATTTATCTTACAAAAATAAGTAATCAAATAGGTTGTTTGATTTATTTTAGGAAAATATGATAGAATATCTTTGTTTCTTTTATTTTAAATAATTTATCTTACAAAAATAAGTAATCAAATAGGTGGTTTGATTTTTTTAGGAAAATATGATTGAATATCTTTGTATTTTTTTATTTTAAATAATTTATCTTACAAAAAAAGTAATCAAATAGGTTGTTTGATTTATTTTAGGAAAATATGATAGAATATCTTTGTATTTTTTATTTTAAATAATTTATCTTCCAAAAATAAGTAATCAAGTAGGTGGGTAGATTTATTTTAGGAAAATATGATAGAATATCTTTGTATTTTTTATTTTAAATAATTTATTTAAAAAAATATGTAATAAAATAGGTGGTTAGATTTTTTTAAGAAAATATAATAGAATATCTTTGTATATTTTATTTTAAATAATTTATCGTACAAAAATACGTAATCAAATAGGTGGTTTGATTTATTTTAGGAAAATATAATAGAATATCTGTGTTTTTTTTATTTTAAATAATTTATCTTACAAAAATAAGTAATCAAATAGGTGGTTTGATTTATTTTAGGAAAATATAATAGAATATCTTTGTATTTTTTATTTTAAATAATTTATTTTAAAAAATAAGTAATAAAATAGGTGGTTGGATTTTTTTAAGAAAATATCATAGAATATCTTTGTATATTTTATTTTAAATAATTTATCTTACAAAAATAAGTAATCAAATAGGTGGTTTGATTTATTTTAGGAAAATATAATAGAATATCTTTGTTTTTTTTATTTTAAATAATTTATATTACAAAATAAGTAATCAAATAGGTGGTTTGATTTATTTTAGGAAAATATGATATAATATCTTTGTTTTTTTATTTTAAATAATTTATCTTACAAAAATAAGTAATAAAATAGGTGGTTTGATTTATTTTAGGAAAATATGATAGAATATCTTTGTATTTTTTATTTTAAATAATTTATCTTACAAAAATAAGTAATCAAATAGGTGGTTTGATTTATTTTAGGAAAATATGATAGAATATCTTTGTTTCTTTTATTTTAAATAATTTATCTTACAAAAATAAGTAATCAAATAGGTGGGTAGATTTATTTTAGGAAAATATCATAGAATATCTTTGTTTTTTTATTTTAAATAATTTATCTTACAAAAATAAGTAATAAAATAGGTGGTTTGATTTATTTTAGGAAAATATGATATAATATCTTTGTATTTTTTATTTTAAATAATTTATCTTACAAAAATAAGTAATAAAATAGGTGGTTTGATTTATTTTAGGAAAATATGATAGAATATCTTTGTATTTTTTATTTTAAATAATTTATCTTACAAAAATAAGTAATCAAATAGGTGGTTTGATTTATTTTAGGAAAATATGATAGAATATCTTTGTATTTTTTATTTTAAATAATTTATCTTACAAAAATAAGTAATCAAATAGGTTGTTTGATTTATTTTAGGAAAATATGATAGAATATCTTTGTTTCTTTTATTTTAAATAATTTATCTTACAAAAATAAGTAATCAAATACCTGGGTAGATTTATTTTAGGAAAATATCATAGAATATCTTTGTATTTTTTATTTTGAATAATTTATCTTACAAAAATAAGTAATAAAATAGGTGGTTTGATTTATTTTAAGAAAATATGATAGAATATCTTTGTATTTTTTATTTTAAATAATTTATCTTACAAAAATAAGTAATCAAATAGGTGGTTTGATTTATTTTAGGAAAATATGATAGAATATCTTTGTATTTTTTATTTTAAACAATTTATCTTACAAAAATAAGTAATCAAATAGGTTGTTTGATTTATTTTAGGAAAATATGATAGAATATCTTTGTTTCTTTTATTTTTAATAATTTATCTTACAAAAATAAGTAATCAAATAGGTGGGTAGATTTATTTTAGGAAAATATCATAGAATATCTTTGTATTTTTTATTTTAAATAATTTATCTTACAAAAATAAGTAATAAAATAGGTGGTTTGATTTATTTTAGGAAAATATGATAGAATATCTTTGTATTTTTTATTTTAAATAATTTATCTTACAAAAATAAGTAATCAAATAGGTGGTTTTATTTATTTTAGGAAAATATGATAGAATATCTTTGTATTTTTTATTTTAAATAATTTATCTTACAAAAATAAGTAATCAAATAGGTGGTTTTATTTATTTTAGGAAAATATGATAGAATATCTTTGTATTTTTTATTTTAAATAATTTATCTTACAAAAATAAGTAATCAAATAGGTTGTTTGATTTATTTTAGGAAAATATGATAGAATATCTTTGTATTTTTTATTTTAAATAATTTATCTTCCAAAAATAAGTAATCAAGTTGGTGGGTAGATTTATTTTAGGAAAATATGATAGAATATCTTTGTATTTTTTATTTTAAATAATTTATTTAAAAAAATAAGTAATAAAATAGGTGGTTGGATTTTTTTAAGAAAATATAATAGAATATCTTTGTATATTTTATTTTAAATAATTTATCGTACAAAAATACGTAATCAAATAGGTGGTTTGATTTATTTTAGGAAAATATAATAGAATATCTTTGTTTTTTTTATTTTAAATAATTTATCTTACAAAAATAAGTAATCAAATAGGTGGTTTGATTTATTTTAGGAAAATATGATAGAATATCTTTGTTTTTTTATTTTAAATAATTTATCTTACAAAAATAAGTAATAAAATAGGTGGTTTGATTTATTTTAGGAAAATATGATAGAATATCTTTGTATTTTTTATTTTAAATCATTTATCTTACAAAAATAAGTAATAAAATAGGTGGTTTGATTTATTTTAGGAAAATATGATAGAATATCTTTGTATTTTTTATTTTAAATAATTTATCTTACAAAAATAAGTAATCAAATAGGTTGTTTGATTTTTTTTAGGAAAATATGATAGAATATCTTTGTATTTTTTATTTTAAATAATTTATTTCAAAAAATAAGTAATAAAATAGGTGGTTTGATTTTTTTAGGAAAATATGATAGAATATCTTTGTTTTTTTATTTTAAATAATTTATCGTACAAAAATAAGTAATCAAATAGGTTGTTTGATTTATTTTAGGAAAATATGATAGAATATCTTTGTTTTTTTATTTTAAATAATTTTTTTTTAAATAAGTAATCAAATATGTTGTTTGATTTTTTTTAGGAAAATATAATAGAATATATTTGTTTTTTTTATTTTGAATAATTTATCTTACAAAAATAAGTAATCAAATAGGTGGTTTGATTTATTTTAGGAAAATATAATAGAATATCTTTGTATTTTTTATTTTAAATAATTTATTTAAAAACTAAGTAATAAAATAGGTGGTTGGATTTTTTTAGGAAAATATAATAGAATATCTTTGTATATTTTATTTTAAATAATTTATCTAACAAAAATAAGTAATCAAATAGGTGGTTTGATTTATTTTAGGAAAATATAATAGAATATCTTTGTTTTTTTTATTTTAAATAATTAATTTAAAAAAATAAGTAATAAAATAGGTGGTTGGATTTTTTTAAGAAAATATAATAGAATATCTTTGTTTTTTTATTTTAAATAATTTATCTTACAAAAATAAGTAATCAAATAGGTGGTTTGATTTATTTTAGGAAAATATAATAGAATATCTTTGTTTTTTTTATTTTAAATAATTTATCTTACAAAAATAAGTAATCAAATAGGTGGTTTGATTTATTTTAGGAAAATATGATAGAATATCTTTGTTTTTTTATTTTAAATAATTTATCTTACAAAAATAAGTAATAAAATAGGTGGTTTGATTTATTTTAGGAAAATATGATAGAATATCTTTGTATTTTTTATTTTAAATAATTTATCTTACAAAAATAAGTAATAAAATAGGTGGTTTGATTTATTTTAGGAAAATATGATAGAATATCTTTGTTTTTTTATTTTAAATAATTTATCTTACAAAAATAAGTAATCAAATAAGTGGGTAGATTTATTTTAGGAAAATATGATAGAATATCTTTGTTTTTTTTTATTTTAAATAATTTATCTTACAAAAATAAGTAATCAAATAGGTGGTTTGATTTTTTTAGGAAAATATGATAGAATATCTTTGTATTTTTTTATTTTAAATAATTTATCTTACAAAAATAAGTAATCAAATAGGTGGTTTGATTTATTTTAGGAAAATATGATAGAATATCTTTGTATTTTTTATTTTAAATAATTTATCTTACAAAAATAAGTAATCAAATAGGTGGTTTGATTTATTTTAGGAAAATATAATAGAATATCTTTGTATTTTTTATTTTAAATAATTTATCTTACAAAAATAAGTAATCAAATAGGTGGTTTGATTTATTTTAGGAAAATATGATAGAATATCTTTGTTTTTTTATTTTAAATAATTTATCTTACAAAAATAAGTAATAAAATAGGTGGTTTGATTTATTTTAGGATAATATGATAGAATATCTTTGTATTTTTTATTTTAAATAATTTATCTTACAAAAATAAGTAATAAAATAGGTGGTTTGATTTATTTTAGGAAAATATGATAGAATATCTTTGTATTTTTTATTTTAAATAATTTATCTTACAAAAATAAGTAATCAAATAGGTGGGTAGATTTATTTTAGGAAAATATCATAGAATATCTTTGTATTTTTTATTTTAAATAATTTATCTTACAAAAATAAGTAATCAAATAGGTGGGTAGATTTATTTTAGGAAAATATGATAGAATATCTTTGTATTTTTTATTTTAAATAATTTATCTTACAAAAATAAGTAATCAAATAGGTTGTTTGATTTTTTTAGGAAAATATAATAGAATATCTTTGTATTTTTTATTTTAAATAATTTATCTTACAAAAATAAGTAATCAAATAGGTTGTTTGATTTTTTTTAGGAAAATATGATAGAATATCTTTGTATTTTTTATTTTAAATAATTTATCTTACAAAAATAAGGAATAAAATAGGTGGTTTGATTTATTTTAGGAAAATATGATAGAATATCTTTGTATTTTTTATTTTAAATAATTTATCTTACAAAAATAAGTAATGAAATAGGTGGTTTGATTTATTTTAGGAAAATATGATAGAATATCTTTGTATTTTTTATTTTAAATAATTTATCTTACAAAAATAAGTAATCAAATAGGTGGGTAGATTTATTTTAGGAAAATATGATAGAATATCTTTGTATTTTTTATTTTAAATAATTTATCTTACAAAAATAAGTAATAAAATAGGTGGTTTGATTTATTTTAGGAAAATATGATAGAATATCTTTGTATTTTTTATTTTAAATAATTTATCTTACAAAAATAAGTAATCAAATAGGTGGGTAGATTTATTTTAGGAAAATATCATAGAATATCTTTGTATTTTTTATTTTAAATAATTTATCTTACAAAAATAAGTAATAAAATAGGTGGGTAGATTTATTTTAGGAAAATATGATAGAATATCTTTGTATTTTTTATTTTAAATAATTTATCTTACAAAAATAAGTAATCAAATAGGTTGTTTGATTTTTTTAGGAAAATATAATAGAATATCTTTGTATTTTTTATTTTAAATAATTTATCTTACAAAAATAAGTAATCAAATAGGTTGTTTGATTTTTTTTAGGAAAATATGATAGAATATCTTTGTATTTTTTATTTTAAATAATTTATCTTACAAAAATAAGGAATAAAATAGGTGGTTTGATTTATTTTAGGAAAATATGATAGAATATCTTTGTATTTTTTATTTTAAATAATTTATCTTACAAAAATAAGTAATCAAATAGGTGGTTTGATTTATTTTAGGAAAATATGATAGAATATCTTTGTATTTTTTATTTTAAATAATTTATCTTACAAAAATAAGTAATCAAATAGGTGGGTAGATTTATTTTAGGAAAATATGATAGAATATCTTTGTATTTTTTATTTTAAATAATTTATCTTACAAAAATAAGTAATCAAATAGGTGGTTTGATTTATTTTAGGAAAATATAATAGAATATCTTTGTATTTTTTATTTTAAACAATTTATCTTACAAAAATAAGTAATCAAATAGGTTGTTTGATTTATTTTAGGAAAATATGATAGAATATCTTTGTTTCTTTTATTTTAAATAATTTATCTTACAAAAATAAGTAATCAAATAGGTGGTTTGATTTATTTTAGGAAAATATGATAGAATATCTTTGTTTTTTTTATTTTAAATAATTTATCTTACAAAAATAAGTAATCAAATAGGTGGGTAGATTTATTTTAACAAAAATATGATAGAATATCTTTGTATTTTTTATTTTAAATAATTTATCTTACAAAAATAAGTAATCAAATAGGTTGTTTGATTTTTTTTAGGAAAATATGATAGAATATCTTTGTATTTTTTATTTTAAATAATTTATCTTACAAAATTAAGTAATAAAATAGGTGGTTTGATTTATTTAAGGAAAATATGATAGAATATCTTTGTATTTTTTATTTTAAATAATTTATCTTACAAAAATAAGTAACTAAATAGGTGGTTTGATTTATTTTAGGAAAATATGATAGAATATCTTTGTTTCTTTTATTTTAAATAATTTATCTTACAAAAATAAGTAATCAAATAGGTGGTTTGATTTTTTTAGGAAAATATGATAGAATATCTTTGTATTTTTTATTTTAAATAATTTATCTTACAAAAATAAGTAATCAAATAGGTGGGTAGATTTATTTTAGGAAAATATGATAGAATATCTTTGTATTTTTTATTTTAAATAATTTATCTTACAAAAATAAGTAATCAAATAGGTGGTTTGATTTATTTTAGGAAAATATAATAGAATATCTTTGTTTTTTTTATTTTAAATAATTTATCTTACAAAAATAAGTAATCAAATATGTGGTTTGATTTTTTTAGGAAAATATGATAGAATATCTTTGTATTTTTTATTTTAAATAATTTATCTTACAAAAATAAGTAATCAAATAGGTGGTTTGATTTATTTTAAGAAAATATGATAGAATATCTTTGTATTTTTTATTTTAAATAATTTATCTTACAAAAATAAGTAATCAAATAGGTGGGTAGATTTATTTTAGGAAAATATGATAGAATATCTTTGTATTTTTTATTTTAAATAATTTATCTTACAAAAATAAGTAATCAAATAGGTGGTTTGATTTATTTTAGGAAAATATAATAGAATATCTTTGTTTTTTTTATTTTAAATAATTTATCTTACAAAAATAAGTAATCAAATAGGTGGTTTGATTTTTTTAGGAAAATATGATAGAATATCTTTGTATTTTTTATTTTAAATAATTTATCTTACAAAATTAAGTAATCAAATAGGTGGTTTGATTTTTTTAGGAAAATATGATAGAATATCTTTGTATTTTTTTATTTTAAATAATTTATCTTACAAAAAAAAGTAATCAAATAGGTTGTTTGATTTATTTTAGGAAAATATGATAGAATATCTTTGTATTTTTTATTTTAAATAATTTATCTTACAAAAATAAGTAATCAAATAGGTTGTTTGATTTTTTTTAGGAAAATATGATAGAATATCTTTGTTTTTTTTTATTTTAAATAATTTATCTTACAAAAATAAGTAATCAAATAGGTTGTTTGATTTTTTTTAGGAAAATATGATAGAATATCTTTGTTTCTTTTATTTTTAATAATTTATCTTACAAAAATAAGTAATCAAATAGGTGGGTAGATTTATTTAAGGAAAATATCATAGAATATCTTTGTATTTTTTATTTTAAATAATTTATCTTACAAAAATAAGTAATAAAATAGGTGGTTTGATTTATTTTAGGAAAATATGATAGAATATCTTTGTATTTTTTATTTTAAATAATTTATCTTACAAAAATAAGTAATCAAATAGGTGGTTTTATTTATTTTAGGAAAATATGATAGAATATCTTTGTATTTTTTATTTTTAATAATTTATCTTACAAAAATAAGTAATCAAATAGGTGGTTTTATTTATTTTAGGAAAATATGATAGAATATCTTTGTATTTTTTATTTTAAATAATTTATCTTACAAAAATAAGTAATCAAATAGGTTGTTTGATTTATTTTAGGAAAATATGATAGAATATCTTTGTATTTTTTATTTTAAATAATTTATCTTCCAAAAATAAGTAATCAAGTAGGTGGGTAGATTTATTTTAGGAAAATATGATAGAATATCTTTGTATTTTTTATTTTAAATAATTTATTTAAAAAAATAAGTAATAAAATAGGTGGTTGGATTTTTTTAAGAAAATATAATAGAATATCTTTGTATATTTTATTTTAAATAATTTATCGTACAAAAATACGTAATCAAATAGGTGGTTTGATTTATTTTAGGAAAATATAATAGAATATCTTTGTTTTTTTTATTTTAAATAATTTATCTTACAAAAATAAGTAATCAAATAGGTGGTTTGATTTATTTTAGGAAAATATGATAGAATATCTTTGTTTTTTTATTTTAAATAATTTATCTTACAAAAATAAGTAATAAAATAGGTGGTTTGATTTATTTAAGGAAAATATGATAGAATATGTTTGTATTTTTTATTTTAAATCATTTATCTTACAAAAATAAGTAATAAAATAGGTGGTTTGATTTATTTTAGGAAAATATGATAGAATATCTTTGTATTTTTTATTTTAAATAATTTATCTTACAAAAATAAGTAATCAAATAGGTTGTTTGATTTTTTTTAGGAAAATATGATAGAATATCTTTGTATTTTTTATTTTAAATAATTTATTTCAAAAAATAAGTAATAAAATAGGTGGTTTGATTTTTTTAGGAAAATATGATAGAATATCTTTGTTTTTTTATTTTAAATAATTTATCGTACAAAAATAAGTAATCAAATAGGTTGTTTGATTTATTTTAGGAAAATATGATAGAATATCTTTGTTGTTTTATTTTAAATAATTTTTTTTTAAATAAGTAATCAAATATGTTGTTTGATTTTTTTTAGGAAAATATAATAGAATATCTTTGTTTTTTTTATTTTGAATAATTTATCTTACAAAAATAAGTAATCAAATAGGTGGTTTGATTTATTTTAGGAAAATATAATAGAATATCTTTGTATTTTTTATTTTAAATAATTTATTTAAAAACTAAGTAATAAAATAGGTGGTTGGATTTTTTTAGGAAAATATAATAGAATATCTTTGTATAGTTTATTTTAAATAATTTATCTTACAAAAATAAGTAATTAAATAGGTGGTTTGATTTATTTTAGGAAAATATAATAGAATATCTTTGTTTTTTTTATTTTAAATAATTAATTAAAAAAAAAAAATAATAAAATAGGTGGTTGGATTTTTTTAAGAAAATATAATAGAATATCTTTGTTTTTTTATTTTAAATAATTTATCTTACAAAAATAAGTAATCAAATAGGTGGTTTGATTTATTTTAGGAAAATATAATAGAATATCTTTGTTTTTTTTATTTTAAATAATTTATCTTACAAAAATAAGTAATCAAATAGGTGGTTTGATTTATTTTAGGAAAATATGATAGAATATCTTTGTTTTTTTATTTTAAATAATTTATCTTACAAAAATAAGTAATAAAATAGGTGGTTTGATTTATTTTAGGAAAATATGATAGAATATCTTTGTATTTTTTATTTTAAATAATTTATCTTACAAAAATAAGTAATAAAATAGGTGGTTTGATTTATTTTAGGAAAATATGATAGAATATCTTTGTTTTTTTATTTTAAATAATTTATCTTACAAAAATAAGTAATCAAATAAGTGGGTAGATTTATTTTAGGAAAATATCATAGAATATCTTTGTTTTTTTATTTTAAATAATTTATCTTACAAAAATAAGTAATCAAATAGGTGGTTTGATTTTTTTAGGAAAATATGATAGAATATCTTTGTATTTTTTTATTTTAAATAATTTATCTTACAAAAATAAGTAATCAAATAGGTTGTTTGATTTATTTTAGGAAAATATGATAGAATATCTTTGTATTTTTTATTTTAAATAATTTATCTTACAAAAATAAGTAATCAAATAGGTGGTTTGATTTATTTTAGGAAAATATAATAGAATATCTTTGTATTTTTTATTTTAAATAATTTATCTTACAAAAATAAGTAATCAAATAGGTGGTTTGATTTATTTTAGGAAAATATGATAGAATATCTTTGTTTTTTTATTTTAAATAATTTATCTTACAAAAATAAGTAATAAAATAGGTGGTTTGATTTATTTTAGGAAAATATGATAGAATATCTTTGTATTTTTTATTTTAAATAATTTATCTTACAAAAATAAGTAATAAAATAGGTGGTTTGATTTATTTTAGGAAAATATGATAGAATATCTTTGTATTTTTTATTTTAAATAATTTATCTTACAAAAATAAGTAATCAAATAGGTGGGTAGATTTATTTTAGGAAAATATCATAGAATATCTTTGTATTTTTTATTTTAAATAATTTATCTTACAAAAATAAGTAATCAAATAGGTGGGTAGATTTATTTTAGGAAAATATGATAGAATATCTTTGTATTTTTTATTTTAAATAATTTATCTTACAAAAATAAGTAATCAAATAGGTTGTTTGATTTTTTTAGGAAAATATAATAGAATATCTTTGTATTTTTTATTTTAAATAATTTATCTTACAAAAATAAGTAATCAAATAGGTTGTTTGATTTTTTTTAGGAAAATATGATAGAATATCTTTGTATTTTTTATTTTAAATAATTTATCTTACAAAAATAAGGAATAAAATAGGTGGTTTGATTTATTTTAGGAAAATATGATAGAATATCTTTGTATTTTTTATTTTAAATAATTTATCTTACAAAAATAAGTAATGAAATAGGTGGTTTGATTTATTTTAGGAAAATATGATAGAATATCTTTGTATTTTTTATTTTAAATAATTTATCTTACAAAAATAAGTAATCAAATAGGTGGGTAGATTTATTTTAGGAAAATATGATAGAATATCTTTGTTTTTTTATTTTAAATAATTTATCTTACAAAAATAAGTAATAAAATAGGTGGTTTGATTTATTTTAGGAAAATATGATAGAATATCTTTGTATTTTTTATTTTAAATAATTTATCTTACAAAAATAAGTAATCAAATAGGTGGGTAGATTTATTTTAGGAAAATATCATAGAATATCTTTGTATTTTTTATTTTAAATAATTTATCTTACAAAAATAAGTAATCAAATAGGTGGGTAGATTTATTTTAGGAAAATATGATAGAATATCTTTGTATTTTTTATTTTAAATAATTTATCTTCCATAATAAGTAATCAAATAGGTTGTTTGATTTTTTTAGGAAAATATAATAGAATATCTTTGTATTTTTTATTTTAAATAATTTATCTTACAAAAATAAGTAATCAAATAGGTTGTTTGATTTTTTTTAGGAAAATATGATAGAATATCTTTGTATTTTTTATTTTAAATAATTTATCTTACAAAAATAAGGAATAAAATAGGTGGTTTGATTTATTTTAGGAAAATATGATAGAATATCTTTGTATTTATTATTTTAAATAATTTATCTTACAAAAATAAGTAATCAAATAGGTGGTTTGATTTATTTTAGGAAAATATGATAGAATATCTTTGTATTTTTTATTTTAAATAATTTATCTTACAAAAATAAGTAATCAAATAGGTGGGTAGATTTATTTTAGGAAAATATGATAGAATATCTTTGTATTTTTTATTTTAAATAATTTATCTTACAAAAATAAGTAATCAAATAGGTGGTTTGATTTATTTTAGGAAAATATGATAGAATATCTTTGTATTTTTTATTTTAAATAATTTATCTTACAAAAATAAGTAATCAAATAGGTTGTTTGATTTATTTTAGGAAAATATGATAGAATATCTTTGTTTCTTTTATTTTAAATAATTTATCTTACAAAAATAAGTAATCAAATACCTGGGTAGATTTATTTTAGGAAAATATCATAGAATATCTTTGTATTTTTTATTTTGAATAATTTATCTTACAAAAATAAGTAATAAAATAGGTGGTTTGATTTATTTTAGGAAAATATGATAGAATATCTTTGTATTTTTTATTTTAAATAATTTATCTTACAAAAATAAGTAATCAAATAGGTGGTTTGATTTATTTTAGGAAAATATGATAGAATATCTTTGTATTTTTTATTTTAAACAATTTATCTTACAAAAATAAGTAATCAAATAGGTTGTTTGATTTATTTTAGGAAAATACGATAGAATATCTTTGTTTCTTTTATTTTTAATAATTTATCTTACAAAAATAAGTAATCAAATAGGTGGGTAGATTTATTTAAGGAAAATATCATAGAATATCTTTGTATTTTTTATTTTAAATAATTTATCTTACAAAAATAAGTAATAAAATAGGTGGTTTGATTTATTTTAGGAAAATATGATAGAATATCTTTGTATTTTTTATTTTAAATAATTTATCTTACAAAAATAAGTAATCAAATAGGTGGTTTTATTTATTTTAGGAAAATATGATAGAATATCTTTGTATTTTTTATTTTTAATAATTTATCTTACAAAAATAAGTAATCAAATAGGTGGTTTTATTTATTTTAGGAAAATATGATAGAATATCTTTGTATTTTTTATTTTAAATAATTTATCTTACAAAAATAAGTAATCAAATAGGTTGTTTGATTTATTTTAGGAAAATATGATAGAATATCTTTGTATTTTTTATTTTAAATAATTTATCTTCCAAAAATAAGTAATCAAGTAGGTGGGTAGATTTATTTTAGGAAAATATGATAGAATATCTTTGTATTTTTTATTTTAAATAATTTATTTAAAAAAATAAGTAATAAAATAGGTTGTTGGATTTTTTTAAGAAAATATAATAGAATATCTTTGTATATTTCATTTTAAATAATTTATCGTACAAAAATACGTAATCAAATAGGTGGTTTGATTTATTTTAGGAAAATATAATAGAATATCTTTGTTTTTTTTATTTTAAATAATTTATCTTACAAAAATAAGTAATCAAATAGGTGGTTTGATTTATTTTAGGAAAATATGATAGAATATCTTTGTTTTTTTATTTTAAATAATTTATCTTACAAAAATAAGTAATAAAATAGGTGGTTTGATTTATTTAAGGAAAATATGATAGAATATGTTTGTATTTTTTATTTTAAATCATTTATCTTACAAAAATAAGTAATAAAATAGGTGGTTTGATTTATTTTAGGAAAATATGATAGAATATCTTTGTATTTTTTATTTTAAATAATTTATCTTACAAAAATAAGTAATCAAATAGGTTGTTTGATTTTTTTTAGGAAAATATGATAGAATATCTTTGTATTTTTTATTTTAAATAATTTATTTCAAAAAATAAGTAATAAAATAGGTGGTTTGATTTTTTTAGGAAAATATGATAGAATATCTTTGTTTTTTTATTTTAAATAATTTATCGTACAAAAATAAGTAATCAAATAGGTTGTTTGATTTATTTTAGGAAAATATGATAGAATATCTTTGTTGTTTTATTTTAAATAATTTTTTTTTAAATAAGTAATCAAATATGTTGTTTGATTTTTTTTAGGAAAATATAATAGAATATCTTTGTTTTTTTTATTTTGAATAATTTATCTTACAAAAATAAGTAATCAAATAGGTGGTTTGATTTATTTTAGGAAAATATAATAGAATATCTTTGTATTTTTTATTTTAAATAATTTATTTAAAAACTAAGTAATAAAATAG
The DNA here is from genome assembly GCA_963556195.1 of Sepiola atlantica. Lineage (NCBI taxonomy): Eukaryota > Metazoa > Mollusca > Cephalopoda > Sepiida > Sepiolidae > Sepiola > Sepiola atlantica. Next base: position 21,660,739 of record OY744552.1, on the reverse strand, counting down.
GTGGTTGGATTTTTTTAGGAAAATATAATAGAATATCTTTGTATATTTTATTTTAAATAATTTATCTTACAAAAATAAGTAATTAAATAGGTGGTTTGATTTATTTTAGGAAAATATAATAGAATATCTTTGTTTTTTTTATTTTAAATAATTAATTAAAAAAAAAAAATAATAAAATAGGTGGTTGGATTTTTTTAAGAAAATATAATAGAATATCTTTGTTTTTTTATTTTAAATAATTTATCTTACAAAAATAAGTAATCAAATAGGTGGTTTGATTTATTTTAGGAAAATATAATAGAATATCTTTGTTTTTTTTATTTTAAATAATTTATCTTACAAAAATAAGTAATCAAATAGGTGGTTTGATTTATTTTAGGAAAATATGATAGAATATCTTTGTTTTTTTATTTTAAATAATTTATCTTACAAAAATAAGTAATAAAATAGGTGGTTTGATTTATTTTAGGAAAATATGATAGAATATCTTTGTATTTTTTATTTTAAATAATTTATCTTACAAAAATAAGTAATAAAATAGGTGGTTTGATTTATTTTAGGAAAATATGATAGAATATCTTTGTTTTTTTATTTTAAATAATTTATCTTACAAAAATAAGTAATCAAATAAGTGGGTAGATTTATTTTAGGAAAATATCATAGAATATCTTTGTTTTTTTATTTTAAATAATTTATCTTACAAAAATAAGTAATCAAATAGGTGGTTTGATTTTTTTAGGAAAATATGATAGAATATCTTTGTATTTTTTTATTTTGAATAATTTATCTTACAAAAATAAGTAATCAAATAGGTGGTTTGATTTATTTTAGGAAAATATAATAGAATATCTTTGTATTTTTTATTTTAAATAATTTATTTAAAAACTAAGTAATAAAATAGGTGGTTGGATTTTTTTAGGAAAATATAATAGAATATCTTTGTATATTTTATTTTAAATAATTTATCTTACAAAAATAAGTAATTAAATAGGTGGTTTGATTTATTTTAGGAAAATATAATAGAATATCTTTGTTTTTTTTATTTTAAATAATTAATTAAAAAAAAAAAATAATAAAATAGGTGGTTGGATTTTTTTAAGAAAATATAATAGAATATCTTTGTTTTTTTATTTTAAATAATTTATCTTACAAAAATAAGTAATCAAATAGGTGGTTTGATTTATTTTAGGAAAATATAATAGAATATCTTTGTTTTTTTTATTTTAAATAATTTATCTTACAAAAATAAGTAATCAAATAGGTGGTTTGATTTATTTTAGGAAAATATGATAGAATATCTTTGTTTTTTTATTTTAAATAATTTATCTTACAAAAATAAGTAATAAAATAGGTGGTTTGATTTATTTTAGGAAAATATGATAGAATATCTTTGTATTTTTTATTTTAAATAATTTATCTTACAAAAATAAGTAATAAAATAGGTGGTTTGATTTATTTTAGGAAAATATGATAGAATATCTTTGTTTTTTTATTTTAAATAATTTATCTTACAAAAATAAGTAATCAAATAAGTGGGTAGATTTATTTTAGGAAAATATCATAGAATATCTTTGTTTTTTTATTTTAAATAATTTATCTTACAAAAATAAGTAATCAAATAGGTGGTTTGATTTTTTTAGGAAAATATGATAGAATATCTTTGTATTTTTTTATTTTAAATAATTTATCTTACAAAAATAAGTAATCAAATAGGTTGTTTGATTTATTTTAGGAAAATATGATAGAATATCTTTGTATTTTTTATTTTAAATAATTTATCTTACAAAAATAAGTAATCAAATAGGTGGTTTGATTTATTTTAGGAAAATATAATAGAATATCTTTGTATTTTTTATTTTAAATAATTTATCTTACAAAAATAAGTAATCAAATAGGTGGTTTGATTTATTTTAGGAAAATATGATAGAATATCTTTGTTTTTTTATTTTAAATAATTTATCTTACAAAAATAAGTAATAAAATAGGTGGTTTGATTTATTTTAGGAAAATATGATAGAATATCTTTGTATTTTTTATTTTAAATAATTTATCTTACAAAAATAAGTAATAAAATAGGTGGTTTGATTTATTTTAGGAAAATATGATAGAATATCTTTGTATTTTTTATTTTAAATAATTTATCTTACAAAAATAAGTAATCAAATAGGTGGGTAGATTTATTTTAGGAAAATATCATAGAATATCTTTGTATTTTTTATTTTAAATAATTTATCTTACAAAAATAAGTAATCAAATAGGTGGGTAGATTTATTTTAGGAAAATATGATAGAATATCTTTGTATTTTTTATTTTAAATAATTTATCTTACAAAAATAAGTAATCAAATAGGTTATTTGATTTTTTTAGGAAAATATAATAGAATATCTTTGTATTTTTTATTTTAAATAATTTATCTTACAAAAATAAGTAATCAAATAGGTTGTTTGATTTTTTTTAGGAAAATATGATAGAATATCTTTGTATTTTTTATTTTAAATAATTTATCTTACAAAAATAAGGAATAAAATAGGTGGTTTGATTTATTTTAGGAAAATATGATAGAATATCTTTGTATTTTTTATTTTAAATAATTTATCTTACAAAAATAAGTAATGAAATAGGTGGTTTGATTTATTTTAGGAAAATATGATAGAATATCTTTGTATTTTTTATTTTAAATAATTTATCTTACAAAAATAAGTAATCAAATAGGTGGGTAGATTTATTTTAGGAAAATATGATAGAATATCTTTGTTTTTTTATTTTAAATAATTTATCTTACAAAAATAAGTAATAAAATAGGTGGTTTGATTTATTTTAGGAAAATATGATAGAATATCTTTGTATTTTTTATTTTAAATAATTTATCTTACAAAAATAAGTAATCAAATAGGTGGGTAGATTTATTTTAGGAAAATATCATAGAATATCTTTGTATTTTTTATTTTAAATAATTTATCTTACAAAAATAAGTAATCAAATAGGTGGGTAGATTTATTTTAGGAAAATATGATAGAATATCTTTGTATTTTTTATTTTAAATAATTTATCTTCCATAATAAGTAATCAAATAGGTTGTTTGATTTTTTTAGGAAAATATAATAGAATATCTTTGTATTTTTTATTTTAAATAATTTATCTTACAAAAATAAGTAATCAAATAGGTTGTTTGATTTTTTTTAGGAAAATATGATAGAATATCTTTGTATTTTTTATTTTAAATAATTTATCTTACAAAAATAAGGAATAAAATAGGTGGTTTGATTTATTTTAGGAAAATATGATAGAATATCTTTGTATTTTTTATTTTAAATAATTTATCTTACAAAAATAAGTAATCAAATAGGTGGTTTGATTTATTTTAGGAAAATATGATAGAATATCTTTGTATTTTTTATTTTAAATAATTTATCTTACAAAAATAAGTAATCAAATAGGTGGGTAGATTTATTTTAGGAAAATATGATAGAATATCTTTGTATTTTTTATTTTAAATAATTTATCTTACAAAAATAAGTAATCAAATAGGTGGTTTGATTTATTTTAGGAAAATATAATAGAATATCTTTGTATTTTTTATTTTAAACAATTTATCTTACAAAAATAAGTAATCAAATAGGTTGTTTGATTTATTTTAGGAAAATATGATAGAATATCTTTGTTTCTTTTATTTTAAATAATTTATCTTACAAAAATAAGTAATCAAATAGGTGGTTTGATTTATTTTAGGAAAATATAATAGAATATCTTTGTTTTTTTTATTTTAAATAATTTATCTTACAAAAATAAGTAATCAAATAGGTGGGTAGATTTATTTTAAGAAAAATATGATAGAATATCTTTGTATTTTTTATTTTAAATAATTTATCTTACAAAAATAAGTAATCAAATAGGTTGTTTGATTTTTTTTAGGAAAATATGATAGAATATCTTTGTATTTTTTATTTTAAATAATTTATCTTACAAAATTAAGTAATAAAATAGGTGGTTTGATTTATTTAAGGAAAATATGATAGAATATCTTTGTATTTTTTATTTTAAATAATTTATCTTACAAAAATAAGTAACTAAATAGGTGGTTTGATTTATTTTAGGAAAATATGATAGAATATCTTTGTTTCTTTTATTTTAAATAATTTATCTTACAAAAATAAGTAATCAAATAGGTGGTTTGATTTTTTTAGGAAAATATGATAGAATATCTTTGTATTTTTTATTTTAAATAATTTATCTTACAAAAATAAGTAATCAAATAGGTGGGTAGATTTATTTTAGGAAAATATGATAGAATATCTTTGTTTCTTTTATTTTAAATAATTTATCTTACAAAAATAAGTAATCAAATAGGTGGTTTGATTTATTTTAGGAAAATATAATAGAATATCTTTGTTTTTTTTATTTTAAATAATTTATCTTACAAAAATAAGTAATCAAATATGTGGTTTGATTTTTTTAGGAAAATATGATAGAATATCTTTGTATTTTTTATTTTAAATAATTTATCTTACAAAAATAAGTAATCAAATAGGTGGTTTGATTTATTTTAAGAAAATATGATAGAATATCTTTGTATTTTTTATTTTAAATAATTTATCTTACAAAAATAAGTAATCAAATAGGTGGGTAGATTTATTTTAGGAAAATATGATAGAATATCTTTGTATTTTTTATTTTAAATAATTTATCTTACAAAAATAAGTAATCAAATAGGTGGTTTGATTTATTTTAGGAAAATATAATAGAATATCTTTGTTTTTTTTATTTTAAATAATTTATCTTACAAAAATAAGTAATCAAATAGGTGGTTTGATTTTTTTAGGAAAATATGTTAGAATATCTTTGTATTTTTTATTTTAAATAATTTATCTTACAAAATTAAGTAATCAAATAGGTGGTTTGATTTTTTTAGGAAAATATGATAGAATATCTTTGTATTTTTTTATTTTAAATAATTTATCTTACAAAAAAAAGTAATCAAATAGGTTGTTTGATTTATTTTAGGAAAATATGATAGAATATCTTTGTATTTTTTATTTTAAATAATTTATCTTACAAAAATAAGTAATCAAATAGGTGGTTTGATTTTTTTTAGGAAAATATGATAGAATATCTTTGTATTTTTTATTTTAAATAATTTATCTTACAAAAATTAGTAATCTAATAGGTTGTTTGATTTATTTTAGGAAAATATGATAGAATATCTTTGTATTTTTTATTTTAAATAACTTATCTTACAAAAATAAGTAATCAAATAGGTGGTTTGATTTATTTTAGGAAAATATGATAGAATATCTTTGTTGTTTTTATTTTAAATAATTTATCTTACAAAAATAAGTAATCAAATAGGTGGTTTGATTTATTTTAGGAAAATATAATAGAATATCTTTGTTTTTTTTTAATTTTAAATAATCTATTTTACAAAAATAAGTAATCAAATAGGTGGTTTGATTTATTTTCAGAAAAAAATAAAAAATAATGTCTTTGTTTTTGATTTTGAATAATCTATTTTACAAAAATAAGTAATAAAAAAGGTAGTGTTATTTTGTGGTACTTTTTCAGTTTACAGACGGTGCTTAAATACTAACGTTATTATTTAGAAAGCTATTCTTTACATGAGGAGTGGAAGGGAGGGGGGCTTTGTAAACTATTCTGTACTTTCACCTAACAATTTAATAAATAAATGAATAAATTAATAAATTTGGAAAATAAACTCTTGTCGGACGTTATATTATAGATGAAGTTTTATAACGGGAACTACATCTGAGCCAACACCGTTTTTCTGCTGACTTACTTCTAAAGTGAGTCAGTTAAAATTCCGGTTTACCGTATGAATGTAATGGGCCAGGAGCTGAGAGTTCAATCATCGGTTGAGTCATACGAAATACTTAAAAATTGTACTTGTTAAACACTCAGCATTATACGGTTGGGATCAAGGGTAAGTGGAGTAATCTTGGGAACGAAGTGGCTCCCTCCCCTACATCTCGGTGTAGTAGTTAATAAAAAAGGGAGCCTTCGAGTTACCCTAGACTATTTTCGACCATTTTACTTTTTTTACATCATAATCATTAGAAAAGACGTTTGCTTTATTTTGTTTATTAATGCTTAACTGTTAGGAATAATGTATTAAAACGTGTTTTTAACTTTTTCAATTTTAATTATTTAAAACCAGCATGGTTACCCGGAGTTGTCTAGGGTCATATGGGGGGGGGGGGGTGCATAGACAACAAAATAGAAAAGTTAAAAAGTGTGTGTAACATCTGTCTTACCCCCCCCCTTCTCTAGCTCTACCGCTATCGCATTCTCTCCTTCTCTTTTCTCCCCCTTTCCTCTCTCTTCCCCTCTTCCCTATCTATCCCATCCCCTCCCCTCCCTCTCCTCTCCCTCTCCTTTCCTATCGCCCCCTCCTCCTCTTTCTTACTCATCACCCCGTCTCTCTCTATCACCCTCCTCTTTATCTCTCTCACTCTGTCTTGCTTTGCATATAATTTATGAAGTCAGCCATGAAAATGCCATAAAAGGCATAAATAATAATAATAATAATAATAATAATAATAATAATAACAACAACAACAGCAACAATAATAAAAATAACAATAATAACAATAATAACAATAAAAATAACAAAAACAATAACAACGATGATGATGATGATGATGATGATGATGATGATGATGATGATGATGATGATGATGATGATGATTGAAACCTTGGGGAGGCTTACTGCCACCCAAATCCCAAGGAAGACCAAGAGTCGTTGCCAGCGAGAAATCAGTGGTAAGCGGCTGTTGTGATAATGCAAAGTCATTTGCAATGGTTATCAGAAGAGATGGAAATCTGGGGAAACTTATCACTCAGACTCCAGGAAACACCGAAGGTTATTATCAGTGAGCAATAACTGATGATGACGTGTGTGAGAACTCCTAATGAGTTGATAATAATAATAATAATAATAATAATAATAATAATAATAATAATGATAATGATAATGATAATAATAATAATAATAATAATAATAATAATAATAATAATGATAATAATAATAATAATAATAATAATAATAATAATAATAATAATAATAATGATGATAATAATAATAATAATAATAATAATAATAATAATAATAATGATGATGATGATGATGATGATGATGATGATGATGATGATGATGATGATGATGATAATAATAATAATAATAATAATAATAATAATAATAATAATAATAATGATAATAATAATAATAATAATAATAATAATAATAATAATAATAACTAGCGGGACCGTGTAAATTACACGAAATGATGTTTTCAATACTAATTATCTTGTTCCTAACCTATACATGTTTGAATAAAATACGATAAGATTTGGACTTGTATATTTATTTAAAAAAAATGAACAATACATGAAACAATTTACAAAACTTCTTTATATACAATATTTCTAGTGAAGGTAATATTTCGACTACTAAACCTTACTTTGTAAATGTTGCCGATTAAATTAAATTTGGTTCCAATTCATGAATATTTATTTACTCCTCTCCAGGAGTTAGGCACAAGGCCAGTTTTATCTTACTCCCACAAGTAAGATGTGACCTAAGGTCGGGTCGGGAAAGTGGGGTTTGAAAAGCCAGCGCTCGAGAAGGTGAGCACTCTGGCCATTAAAAATTGCCTGGGCAGCCCCGTTGGCATTCCCCGGTAGGTGCGCCCCAGGCAGTGAGCAATAAACTTACTCCTCCCCAAAGAGGGGAAGCGAAGCCTGGGAGGGTGGACCTCCTAGAACTGCACAGGACAGACCCATAGACCGGCGTAAATCAAGCCTCAAAGGCCAAGACAATACCAGTCTATGGAGTGCAGTATCCATCGGAACACATACTACACTTTGATCTTAGCCAAAAGGCCAAGCCAATTCATGAGTAGCATACAAATGCACAAAACTAGCCCGAGAACTGAAAGGAATATGTAGCATGAAGAAATTCAGTATAATACCAATAATCGTAGGAACACTAGGAACAATCCCAAAAAACCTGGAGAAAAGACTGAGAGAAATTGGAATAAAAGGGATCATTGAAACCATACAATGATTAAAACAGTTAAGGAAGATCCTCGAATGCGGAAACCAACCCGCATAAGCTACGAAGGGTAATCAGTCACATGGAATTTACAACAGGAAGAAAACAAAATCACATAAAGAATACCAGATCATGAACCAAGGAACAGAAACTGCAAGAAACATCACATCATAAGCCCCCCCCCCCCATCCTAATAAATTACACCGGTCTCAGCTGACACCAAACAAAAATGAACCAATGAACAGAAATTGCAAGAAACACCATAAGCTCTCCTCCTCTGCTTCCCCCCCCATTCCCTCCCCCCCAAAAAAAATCGTGCCGGCCTAGGCTGACACCACACAAAATATTTGTAGAGGGTCAAGAAGGATAGAAGAGTGCAGAGAATGCTAGGATTTTGGGGAGGCTTATTGCCATCTAAATCCCAGAGAAAACCAATGGTCCTTACCAGCGAGAAATCAATGGTAAGCGGTTGTTGCGATACTGCAAGGTTATTTGCGGTAGTTATCGAAAAAAGGTGAAGAATACTGGAAATCTGGGGAGGCTTGTTGTCAGTCAGACTCCAGGGAATACCACCAGTTGTTGTCGATTAGAAATAACTGACGATGATCTGTGTGAGAACTCCTAGTGAGTTCAAATAATATATAGTTGAAATATATGTGCAAATCACATCCTCAACTCTGTAATGAATACGAAGGTAATATAATATATTGCGTGTACATATTTTTAGTATTTACCTTAACAGTGCTCAATTCGTGAGTAAAGCTTAGTAGTAGTATGAAAATATATTTATGGCAAGTAAGCTACACAGAAGGGAATCATCAGGCTAAATGTTTGGATGTATTATTTGTGATTGCTTATATATCTAAGTTGTGTTTACGCTACCTCACCAACTATTTGGATTCTTTGGTTTTAATGCCTCATCTCCGGCTATTATTCCTATTGGCCAATGGACAAACCCCTCAGAAACAAAGTGCGTGGCATCCTTTTGTTTGAGAAGAGTTTTGGCGCTTCCTACTTGTATTCATATAGGAATTGGATTTTCAAGAGAATGTTTATGATTTGAATGGACTTGCATTTGTAAGAATAAATTTTGTTTTTCATTTGAAACAAATTACAATAACCCCCCTGAAAACAAACTTTATCAAATTATCATATCTTATCATTGCAATACTCGATCCATTCTTAGGATCCATTAGGATCCATTTTTAGGCTCCATTCTTAGAATCCATTCTTAGGATCCATTCTTAGGGATTCATTCTTAGGATCCATTCTTAGGATCCATTCTTAGGATCCATTCTTAGGATCCATTTTTAGGGATTCATTCTTAAGGTCCATTCTTAGGATCCATTCTTAGAATCCATTCTTAGAATCCAGTCTTAGGATCTATTCTTAGGATCCATTCTTAGGGATTCATTCTTAGGATCCATTCTTAGGATTACTTCTTAGAATCCATTCTTAGGATCTATTCTTAGAATCCATTCTTAGGATCCATAAAACCTTGATCAGTACAAGTTGCTCCATCACTGCAGACACTGAGGATGTGTTTCATTGTCTGTCTAGCAATTGCTGGTCTTCACCTGTGTAAGTTTCTGGCTGTCCTTCAAACCTTTGTTCTTGTTCGGAACAGGACCACCCAGTTCTTCCTTGGGAGATCCGTTCTATGTGGGAGATGTTTTCTGTGTTCTTGCATAGTTTCGTTCAAGTAGTAATTCTAATCATTCCATCATTCTAATCATTCCATCATTCTAATCATTCCATCATTCCAATCATTCCATCATTCTAATCATTCCATCATTCCAATCATTCCATCATTCTAATCATTTTCATCATTCTAATCATTCCATCATTCTAACCATTCCATCATTCCAATCATTCCATCATTCCAATCATTCCATCATTCTAATCATTTTCATCATTCTAATCATTCCATCATTCTAATCATCCCATCATTCTAATCATTCCATCATTCCAATCATTCTATCATTCTAATCATTTTCATCATTCTAATCATTCCATCATTCCAATCATTCCATCATTCTAATCATTCCATCATTCTAATCATTCCATCATTCCAATCATTCCATTATTCCAATCATTCCATCATTCTAATCATTCCATCATTCCAATCATTCTATCATTCTAATCATTCCATCATTCCAATCATTCCATCATTCCAATCATTCCATAATTCCAATCATTCTATCATTCTAATCATTTTCATCATTCTAATCATTCCATCATTCCAATCATTCCATCATTCTAATCATTCCATCATTCTAATCATTCCATCATTCTAATCATTCCATCATTCCAATCATTCCATCATTCTAATCATTCCATCATTCTAATCATTTTCATCATTCTAATCATTCCATCATTCTAATCATCCCATCATTCTAATCATTCCATCATTCCAATCATTCTATCATTCTAATCATTTTCATCATTCTAATCATTCCATCATTCTAATCATTCCATCTGCCAATGCAGTAGTTCTGTGACCGTGCAGGGTCAAGGCTCTCTTTAGTCATGTAACTGATTCTTGATTTCAATCTGCTTCTTGGTTGTACATAGTCAGATAGAAAGGTGTCTTCTATCGGCTTTCTGTTAGTGCTTTTAGATTCTCACATGAGCATTCCTTTTGGATATGAGGAGGTGACATGCAAGCTGATCTGTACACAACTGGTAGTGGGGTTAGGGTTAGGGTTAGGGTTAGGGTTAGGGTTGGGTTAGGGTTAGGGTTAGGGTTAGGGTTAGGGTTGGGTTAGGGTTGGGTTAGGGTTAGGGTTAGGGTTGGGTTAGGGTTAGGATTAGGGTTGGGTTAGGGTTAGGGTTGGGTTAGGGTTAGGGTTAGGGTTAGGGTTGGGTTAGGGTTAGGGTTGGGTTAGGGTTGGGTTAGGGTTAGGGTTGGGTTTGGGTTAGGGTTAGGGTTAGGGTTGGGTTAGGGTTAGGGTTGGGTTAGGGTTAGGGTTGGGTTAGGGTTGGGTTAGGGTTAGGGTTGGGTTAGGGTTAGGGTTAGGGTTGGGTTAGGGTTAGGGTTGGGTTAGGGTTGGGTTAGGGTTAGGGTTGGGTTAGGGTTAGGGTTAGGGTTAGGGTTAGGGTTGGGTTAGGGTTGGGTTAGGGTTAGGGTTGGGTTAGGGTTAGGATTAGGGTTGGGTTAGGGTTAGGGTTAGGGTTAGGGTTGGGTTAGGGTTAGGGTTGGGTTAGGGTAGGGTTAGGGTTGGGTTAGGGTTAGGGTTGGGTTAGGGTTGGGTTAGGGTTAGGGTTGGGTTAGGGTTAGAGTTAGGGTTGGGTTAGGATTAGGGTTGGGTTAGGGTTAGGGTTAGGGTTAGGGTTAGGGTTAGGGTTAGGGTTGGGTTAGGATTAGGGTTGGGTTAGGGTTAGGGTTAGGGTTGGGTTAGGGTTAGGGTTGGGTTAGGGTTAGGGTTAGGGTTAGGGTTAGGGTTAGGGTTGGTCTTTCTTAGTGTTCCGGTGATTCTATGACATGCATTATTTAGTTCTGGCTTGATTGATTTGGCATGGCACGATCCCAGCTCAATGAGGCGTCGTATATGAGAGTATTCTATGTGTGCGTTGTCTCTTCTTGGTTTCCCGAGATGCTGCCTGACACCACCTTGATTGTTTCCGCCACCGCCTTCGTCGCGATCAAGCCACAAGCCGTTGGTCAGAAAGCAGGCAGCAGAAATACACCATCGTCACCATACACTCAGTGAGAAGAGTTTGAATTACCCACTACACACTGTCCTCGAGTGTCTTCAGTCTCTCTATACAAGGGTTTGTCAGGACAACCTAGCATGAGGATATTTCACCCTACAAGTAAACCCTGACCAAATATGCAATATAACATAATATTCGAAGCCCAAATAAGATTCTCTCAAAGCGGCTATACACTGGCTCATACCGGGAATAGTGCACCTTCTCCTAATGATGTTACTACAAGTAACAGCTCCACCAGACTAGACGAATACTTATTCTGGAATCCGGTAAGATCAAGAGACTACAATAAATATATACTGTAACATAGTTAACGGGTCAATTAGGAAGAGGAAAATTAATGTTCTTTGCTAACTCAACGTATGAGGAGTAAAGGAGAATTTTAGTTGAACAATCGGATATCTATGTATCTCATATAGAGATCAAGTGTTAGCCACAGGAAGGGCCTCCTTGATTTCTGAGACGTTACACTGAAGTAAAATAGTGGCAAGTAGTAAAACTTCATGTGCTGCCACTGTTAATCCTGGCGGTTTCTCGAAACCAAATGGAGACCGATTGTTACATCTATGGACGGACGAATTATATAAAAAAAAGATTAAAATAAAATTAAAAAAAAAAAGATTAAAGTAAAATTTAAAAAAAAAGATTAAAATAAAATTTAAAAAAAAAAGATTAAAATAAAATTTTTAAAAAAAGATTAAAATAAATAAAAAAAAAAAGATTAAAATAAAATTAAAAAAAAAAGATTAAAATAAAATTTAAAAAAAAAAAGATTAAAATAAAATTTAAAAAAAAAGATTAAAATAAAAATAAAAAAAAAAGATTAAAATAAAATGAAAAAAAAAAAGATTAAAGTTAAATTTAAAAACAAAAAGAAAAGAAAAGAAAAATAATTTCGAATGTTAGCCTAACACTTTAAATTCTCTCAAAAGGGAAATTAAATTAAAATTAGAAAATGATTACTTTTCACTAGGCAAATAAAAGACTTTTTATACTTGTCTAGTTTAAGGTAGAACAGTGCGTTCTTAATATATATTTTTAAAATTAAAATTCATAAAAAATTTCAAAAGAAAAATCATTTTTTTTTTCTGGTCGGATTCATTAGAAGAAAAACAAAAATCACGTTTTAGAGAATTTCATTCATTTTTTTTTCCCCGATCTTTTTTTTTTCGCACAACACCTTCCCCAAAATGGTGATAAAAGGAAGGATGACTTAATCAAATTGAAACAATCCGATCAACATAATTTTATATTATATTCATACTGTCAACGTTCTGTGCAGTTTGTCTTGAGAAGTTAGATATGGAGATGCCATAAAAATCATAACAAATTATTATAATAATAATATAGAGTTTAAATATATGTACAAATAACATCATCCACTCTATAATAAAGTCTAATGTGTATTTATTTGTATATATGTACATAGAAAAATATTATGCATCCGCCCTGTGGCACAAAAGTTAGTGAGTAAAAAACATGTTTTTTTATAACTCTTGAAAAAAGAAATACTAGAAAATCGATATTAACAGTGAAATAAAAATTGAAAAAATATTTAATATATATAAATAAAAAGTGAAATAAATAAATTAATTAATTAATCAAGACAAATTAAATTACCAGAAGTGTTCTTACAATAGTGTCGTTTTTATAAAAGTGTCTTTTGTAATAACATATTATGCTCTTACATATGTAATTGAGCACTCTAGTCATTTATCCTATACAAAAAACACAGCAGTATATACATATACTAGAAATATACCCATCCCAGGACGGGTAAAATTAATTTCTGGAAAAGAACAGTTTTGCACAACTTTTATGTTCCCTTACGAAAATTAAGATGAAAATATAATGATACTAAACCTTATGTCTAGAATCCTTATTCCAATTTTGATCAAAATCCATTACATGATTTTGATTCTACAAAATGTCTAAAATTAGAAAAAAAATTTTTCATTCAGGGAATATTGCTTCATTGGTGTCTAATGACTATGGATCTAATTTAATGTAAATCTGAAATATTCGAATTTTCAAATGGAAGGTGTTGCCTATATTATACCCCTTTAAACCCCTTTAAAATACCCCAAAGAAACTGAAATTTGGGGAATATTTATTAATTGAGATCTAATACCTACTGTTAAAATTTCACAAAAAATCGGAGGTATCTGAATTATCACATTTTTACACTTTCTTGCTTATAACTACATTAAACTAAATATAGCTCTCATTATCTACCCTTACGTCTAGTTTTCCAAAATTCATAATAGTCGCTTTATTGGTTTAGGAGTGAATCCTTTACGTACAAATATATAAACATATACACATACCTAACTTTATATAGATAGAGATATAATACATCTGCTTCGTCACACAACAGTTAATGAGTAAAAGCACTTCTTCTAGCCTCTGGACTAAACCATTTCAGGTGGTAACGGGGGAGCGAGAAAGCGAATAGCTGTCGGACAATCCATGCTATCTTAAATGAATTTAGAAATAAACCATCTATTCTAAATAAAAAAAATCAATGGTAAGTGATTTTTTTCCTTTTGGTCATCAAAAATCATAATGATAATTTATATATGAAAAATTAAATTACTGACGAAATTCTCTGATTTTATATCAGTGCGAACACTGGTGGAGTATAACTTTTTCCTGAAATTTTATATGGAGGTTGTACACTGATATTTATATAATTAGCATTTTAAACTTACCTCCGTATAATGACCAGACCGGTGTGGTCAGCTGTGTGGTGGTAGTGATGGTTGTCGGCATTGGTGTTGTCCAGTCTGATACATTGACTGCATGAAGACTGATCAAAGAACTGTTGAGCCAAATAATGGTCTGTCCTATTTGTCTGGCATTGTTGTCACTGGTCGCATTAGTCTTCGGAGCGTGTTGTATGATGTTATCTTCAACCATCTGTGGTAAATCGGCAGCTTCGTCGGTGCCAAGGAACACCAGGATCACTCTGACAGAAGACGTATCCTTGCTGAGAATTAAAAACAAGATAAATTGACGTCATCAAAATTTCTAACTCAACTGCGTTTAAATATATATTTTTAAGAATACAATTCGTCTTGACCTCTATTTTTAAACGTTTTATGAATTTGATCCTTCCCCATGATTTATTGTTTTGAGTCTTCTCTTCTCCGTCAGTAAACTGTATGGTAAACATGTAGTTTCCCGACCTATGTAATCTTATCGAATAGACGGTATTCAATAGCTCAAAAACTGTATATTATTTAAAGATTAAAACATGCTGAACGTATTGACGTTAAAATCAATTTAGTATTACGTATGAAAAAGGAACAAAAAACTTTTTAAATTAGTAAATTAACTGTTATACTGGCATATATCCAATATGGCCGCCTTTAAAGCTAGTTGATATAAAATTGGAATAGAGAATAGTTCAAACGTAAAAATGTAAAGTATTTCAGTAAGTTATATAATAGAATTTTCATTAAGCTTTCGGCACACAGAGGAAGAAATGAAAATTCTTTGCAGTGGTTGTAGCTGGACGAGTTTTTGCTGTGAATATTTTTACAGGGGAGAACAAGAGATTGGAGCTCAGTTGAATGCCTACCATGGAAATAACGATAGAGTAGAGAGAGACTAGCAACATTTCTTTTTGTGAGAAGAAGACTGCAGGGAAGAGAAGAGGGCAATACTATTTGTTATGGTGCTGTACCTACCTACAGAGAACTAATGGACTCGTCCACCTTATAAATACGGGAAGCACGTGACACTTGTCCTCTTCTTCCCAGGCAAACCAGCAATGGCGGTTGAGAGCAACATCTCCTTGTAATATCTTTCTTTCTATTATATAATATATACCTTTGTTCATTCAAACCATGTGTTCCTGTGTCATTCATTCAGCTTTACCCAGGTCCACAACACTATTAGATTTTGAAGTGGTTTGTGTACTCTGTCAAGAAAGGAAAAGTGCTCTGAGCGGCATCTCCCCAGATCTGGCGATAGTGTTCCATATAAGGACTTATCTGGCTCTGCTAGTTAGCAATATTTCCGTTCTTAAATAATCTGGAAACGATTATTATTTCGTAAAAAAAGCCACAAACGCATTAAGTAAGCAGAAAACTTACTTGTAATCTGAGACATAGCATCGTTTTAATCTTTCTTTTAAAACGTCGTGATTTACAATCAATGTCATCTGGAGAAAAAGAAAGGAATAATATACATCATGTTTTAAAACAAAGGAGAAAAAATTTCAATGTTCTAAATCTATTATATAAAGAAAAGTTGTCCGTGTAAAAAAGTAAAAATACTACAAAAAAACACACCCACTAAGCTGATATATTCCTTTTCACCATTTCCACTGACAAAATATAATCACATATTTTTTAATATTCATACTTTTAGGGGTGAACTGGAACGGAATTAGTCAGGGAGGGTTGATATTTAAAGAGTTTTTTAATGTTATTATGTAGTAATTCGTCAGCGATTTTATTTCAGTTGCCAAAGAAAAGGAGAGAAGGGCGATAAAGAGAGGAAAGAAAGGGGTGATAGAGAGAGGAGGAGGAGAAGAGGAAAGATGATATACGGGAGACAGGGGGATATAGAGGAGAGATGAGAAGATAGGAGGATAGGGTAGAGGGAGAGGATAGGGGAGGGGAAGGGGGAAATAGAGGAGAGAGGGGAAGATAGAGTAATAGGGTAGAGGGGATGGGATAGGGGACGAGATACGAGAGAGAAGGGAGAGATATTACTTGTTTGTGTTTAACGACGTTTAAACCATTATAATGTCATCTCAGGTCAATCTATTTTTCTCTCCTCTATTTTTGGATTCAGACAGTTTTTAAGTTTTTACAATGTGTCTTCTTTGTGATGGATCTTTTAGATTGTGGGATTTGACTATTTATAATGTGCGAGCGTTTTTGTTTGATTTTTACAGTTTGGTACGCTTTTTTAGTTGTTTGAGATATTATTTGGGCCATTCTTATGAAGAGAACTTTTCAAATTGTTTGCTTGGTGACAAGTTATTTACTTTCCTCCCACAGCGGTAAGATGTGACACAAGGTCGGGAAAGTGGGATTTGAAAAGCCAGCGCTCGAGAAGGTGAGCACTCTGGCCTACAAAAAATGCCTGGGCAGCCCCGTCGGCATTCCTCGGTAGGGGCGCCTCAGGCAGTAAGCGATAAACTTACTCCACCCCAAAGAGGGGAGGCAAAGCCTGGGAAGGTTGACCTCCTAGAACTGCACAGGACAAACCCCCAAACCGGCGGAATCAAAACCCGAAGGTCAAGAAGACACCGGTTTATAGGGTGTAGTATCCATCGGAACAGATACTACACTTCGATCCCAGCCAAAAGACCAAGAAGTGACAAGATAATTAACATTTCTATGTAGGTATTTTGTTAATACAGAATATATTTAAAAAAAAAATATTTAGTTTTATTTAGTTTTATTTATTTTAAATACAAGTTTTAATTCTTCTATTGCGTTGCCAATGTCCCTTCCCCTCCTCCGGGCAACGCCGGGTAGCCATGCTAGTATAAATATAACTGAAAAATATTGTTCACGATTTTTTCTAAAATGCATACGTTAAACAAAGAATAAAATTGTCATAATTTTACAACGCATTCTTCAAAATGATTCCCGTTCACGAATGAATAATCGGTAATACCACTTTTTGTGATATTCGCCCAGCGTCGGGCATTCCGCTTTTCAATGAAAGTCGAACTTTATGGGGAATATAAATTCACACGCGGTCCGCAGGCAGCACGTATATACCGGTTAGGGTAGATGACATACAGCGCTTAATATTTCCAAATAGTCACCCATTTTAGTACTGGCCAGGGTCAACATCGCTTAACTTCTTCCTTGACCTTTTGGCTAGGAGATAAGTGTAGTATCTGTTCTGATTATACTACACTTCATCTTTTTTTGTCCTCTGTCAATGGAGAAATCCTTTTAGACTGAGGTAATTCTAATTTTTGTTCTAATCCAGAGTGCCCCTTTTTGGGGAGCTGGATTTTTCACCACATTCACAACCTATCTTGCGTATAAATGTGCCCTCGTAGGAAGGAAAATAAATAGGAACTTCAGTGATCTAATAGTGTGTCAACGTGAGTATGCTGTATCACGTATGCTTTCAAACTCAGCATCAAATCAACACGCAGCGAAAACGAAGCCACGACGTTGTCCAGCTCCTCACACATGAAAGTTGAGCATTCTTCTTCAAGGCTTCTCGGTTTCTGGTAATGAAACAGTTGGGCCTCCACCCCCAACGTGCCACAAAACCAGTGTGAGGTCGTAGAGGGGAGGCGCACAACTTCTCTTGCATCCTCTCTCGAGATATTTTCTTCTTCAAATAAAGTCAATTCATATGAATCAGTATAGTACAACTTTGTTGACCGGCTTGATCTAGGAGGGACCACGTGTAGGTTGCCAACATCCCTAAGTGAAAGTTATATTATGAAACAGACTGAATTCGAACTTGGCACATCCAGGTCGTCAGTCCGTGTCGCTATCAACTGAACCACCTTTATAAACACAAAACAAAATCTTCCTCGTTCATTCATATAGATAGATATCATCATTTTCGTAATTTCGATACACATTTATTTATCTTTTAAATTTCACCATAAAGAAAGGAAAAGAAAGAATAAATCAATATCTTTTCACTTGAAAGATGGCAACTTGTTAAAAATCAAGTCAGTCACTCTAAAGACAGGGACTGACTGGATTCGAACTCGGCACACGCAGTTCCTCAGTCTGTGTCGTTACCTACTTAAGCTCTCCAATACTTGCAAATACAAAATAAAACTCCATAATTTGAACTTTTTATATTTCAACTGTCTACCATACAACATCGATTTATCATTTTCCTCCGTGTTCGGAAATCCTCTATAGTTGAAAATCCTTTTTCCGTTCGAAATTCCGTACAGATTCCCGAGTTTGACATAACTACTACTGGATTCGACAAGACGCACCTGAATAATGTAGGAGGTTACATTGACCGAAACATTGTAAAAATAATATCCAAGATGAGAACACTAGTCCGAAAAAGACAGATAATACAAATTTGCTCTATCTCGTATATTGAGCTAAACCTCTTCACTATAAGTTCCATCTACTAAAAGTTTTACTTTTGGTTTATATTTGATCCTATATATATATATATATATATATAAAAAACAACTATAATTAGACCATTTTCTATCCAAAAGAAAGATCCAGGTTGTCTTCGATGGCTGTTCATCAAAACAAATCCAGGAATAGAGGCCGGAAAGTGATATGGTTCAAGCCGTCTTATTGTCAACTATCTAACATCAACATCGGTAAAGCTTTCTTGAACCTAATAGACAAACATTTTAACTCGGACAATCCACTAAGTAAAATATTCAATAGAAAAACAATTAAAATTAGTTACTCTTGTACCAAGAACATGGATGGGATAATTAGCACACATAATACGAAAATATTAGATAAATCTAATAACATTAATGACAAAAGTAAACAAGTGTAATTGTCAGGTGAAGAATGAATGCCCACTAGACGGTAATTGCAAAGTAGAGTGCGTGGTTTATAAGGCCACCATATGCCCGGAAGATAACAACAGGGACAAGAAAGTCTACATCGGCATATCTGCGGGAAACTGGAAACAGCGTTTCTATGACCACAAGCAATAATTCATAAATCCAGAATTTAAGAAAAAACGGAGTTGGCGAAACAATGGTGGCTACTGAAAAATGAAAACCGAACACCGGTGGTTTCTTGCTCAAACTTGTGCTATTCTAACACTTCGAATGGATTTAGGCAAATATGCAATTTGTGTTTGGAGGAAAAAATAAGAATTCTGAAATACAAACACGGCAATCTACTTAACAGAAGAGATGAACTAATGGCGAAGTGCAGACATACATGTAAATTGAAAATAACCAGTAACTCAAAATCCGAGATCCACTACGATCCTTAGCGGTGGATATACTGCATTGTGTCTGCCTGGATTATTTTTATTATTTCTATTATTTTTTCGTACAATCTCCGCCTATCTCGATATATTAAATATGTTGTCACCCTCTTTCCCACCGAATATACGCCTTCCGTTATAAATCGTTCAATTTCCACCATCTCTACATATATGTATTACATTTGTTGTCACTCTCTTCCCCCCTCATTATATGCTTTCCGTTATAAATCTCACAATTTCCCCTTATCTCTATATGTGTATTGAATAGTGAGTGTGAATTTCCATTTTTTCATGTTCAAACATGTTATCTCCTCATTTAGGTGCTTGAAAAGACCGGAGGTTCGAAATAAATTATCGCACCGGTGATTATATGATTCCGTGTTACTTTATTTTATTTTATTCTTGCTCTGTTTATTACATTAAGCTCACATACTCGGATTTCCTTCTGGAATCTATTTCACTCTAACACCCCCCCCCCCACACACACACTATATATATATATATATATATATATATATATATATATATATGGTAATCTTTTAAACTAATGAATGCGTCATTATGAATTTTGGAATATATATTCTAAAAGTTACAGTGAGTAACATGAGCGAATTATATTTTTTGTAAATGTTATTATTTTTTTATGAACCAATCATTATGAATTTTGGAATATATATTCTCGACATCACAGTGAGTAACATGGGCGGATTTATTTTGTTAATTTTACTTTTTAGGGTTTTTACCCCCAAAAAATACGTTACATACAATTTTGACTAATATTAAGTAATGCATTTTTAAAAGATCGGTGCATGGGCGTGTGAGCGTCAATAATATGTATGTGCTTGGTAAAATCCTAAACTACTAAAATTATCATTATAAATTATGGAATATGTATCCCAGTGACTAACCTGGCACATTATTTTTTTTGTAGCCTTTACCATTTAAGAGGTGCCACCGAAACCGTCCCATACTCCCCAAAGAAATAAAACATTAGAATTCTAAACTGATGATATATTTATTCCTGGAACGGGTATATTCTCGTATATATATATATATATTTTTCTCAAATTGCGTTCTTTGTATAAATGTGAAAACTTTTCTGTTTTTAATTAAAGTTCTGCTACCAATTGATGATGATTGTATTTTAACAATCGAAATATTTTGGTAGAACTATTCAATATGTGTTTTTGAGTTTATTTTTGCTAGTTGTTTATTTGCTATCCTTTATTCCATTTTTATTTTTACATATACATATATATATATATATATATATATATATATATATATATAGAGAGAGAGAGAGAGAGAGAGAGAGAGAGAGAGGAATTCAGTTTGAAAACTGGAGTTATTTTCATAATCAATTTGTCATGTTCCGAACTTGCAATTTTCCGGCTAGTAATCTTCTGTTTAGCACTTTTTCGCCTGGGAAATTTCCAAGGGTCAAACTTACATGATTGCAGAAGTCTACGGATTTCTTGATAAAAACCGGGCTTTCCGGGTCAATCATTTGGGGGTCAAACGTGAAATTCCAAAGATAGAACGAAATGTTTGTGACAAGTCCATCTGAAAATAAAAAGCAAAATTATAAAGAAAACCAATGAGAATCCGGTGAACACCAGCTCCCATCCACGCACCCCTATTTCCATTTTCTTGTTATTTTTTCATTTCTAAAACAAACATGAAGTCGAATTTGTTGTTTATAGACATTGGCACGAATGCAAACCCAGGCTATTAATTCCAACAAAAAAAATAACAACAAAAGTAAAACTCTCATTCTAGTCTGATTTCGAATCTCAGCTTAAAAAAACTCGCCTTGTCTAGTCGCAAAACAACTGCGTGTGTGTGATTATTGCTAAGTAGTGAACGTTTGGGTGCATTTATGCGTAAAAAATGATGAAAGGAGTAAAAATGAAGACAACTGATGAGAAGGAAAAGAAAAAACAGATTTGAAATCCAAATGATTGCAGCTGGTGGAAATATTTTTTTTACTTATGTTAACTTTTGAAGTATGTTTTTTTATCGATTCTTTACAATGAAATATAAACACGGTAAAAAGAGAGGAAAGCACATTTAGATGTACTAAAATAGGCAGATTTATATGGAAAAATTATGGTTAGGGTTAGGGTAAAGGTTTAGGGTTAGGGTTTAGGGTTAGGGTTTGGGTTAGGGTTAGGGTAAGGGTTAGGGTTATGATTAGGGTTAGGGTAAGGGTAAAGGTTAGGGTTAGGGTTAGGGTTAGGGTTAGGGTAAGGGTAAGGGTTAGGGTTAGGGTTTAGGGTTAGGGTTAGGGTTAGGGTAAGGGTAAGGGTTAGGGTTAGGGTAAGGGTTAGGGTTAGGGTAAGGGTAAGGGTTAGGGTTAGGCTTAGGGTAAGGGTTAGGGTTAGGGTTAGGGTTATGTGCATATTTATATGAAAAAATTAGGGTTAAAGTTAGGGTTTAGGTTTAGGTTAGGGTTAGGTTTAGGGTTATGGTTTATGGTTATGTGTGCACATTTATATGAAATAATTAGGGTTAAAAAAGTATTTCCATTGGAAAAAAATTGTAAGAAAAAGAAAATGTGTAAAAGGTAAATGAATATTGGATGCATTTCAATTTTCTCATCGTGATTGGTGAACTTTTATGCACTGAAGACGCCTACTCAATAGATGATAATATTTTGAATATCATGAAACTGTATGTTCTTAAGATGGCCAGAAACAATTGTTAGCAAATGAAAGTTTAAAAAAATAATATATGGAATATTGTTCCCTGAATAACTATGGTTTCACATAATGTTTATATATGTATATATGTATATATATATATATACACACACACACACACACACATATATATATATATATATATATATATATATATATATATATATATATTACCTGGCTTAGCCAGCCCACTAGCGCCTTGTAAACGGCACTACTTGAAATACTTGAAACATTACTTTAAAATAATAAAAGTGAACGTACGTGTGTCCGGTTAGCTTTAATAATCATTATAATATAAACAAATATTTTGATGGGCAAAGATAGGGAGGCTTACCCTTAACCTTAATAATACCTGATAATAAAATAAGTAAAGAATAATCAAGTATAAACATTTAATTTTATGAGCAAAGAAACGGAGGCTTTATCTTATTATCATCTACTCAAAAAATCTCCATTAAATTCAAATCTCCCTTCAATTTGGAGGATGATTTCTTTTTTAGAAAAAGATGATTCCTTGAAAATTAAAATGAAATATAATAAAATATGACATATCGCTATACAACTCTGATTCGATGTACCACGTTGGTAAATAAATATTTAATTGAAAATTATTGACTTTTTTTAATAATGTCATTTCATTTATTTGCTTTTACCTCGTGTGATTCTCTATCAAACGGTGTCTTAAACTAATAATGTATTGGCAAAAAACTAAACTTTTACTAAAGAATGTATTAGTATGACTATTTACTAGTATTTTCATGACTATTTAATTGTATTAATGAAATTTGCTGCAGATATAAAAACATGGGTTCATTCTGTAATTTACATTTGCTGCTGAAAATAAAAATGTCTTCACTGCAAAAATATTCTGAACAGGATAAATTCTATTTGCAAAGAAAATAAATCGAAATCAAATTTAATGTTCTTAATAACATGCGCCAATGATTAACAAAATAAAAATCTAGACATTATTTATATGCCGGACTATTGATCAATTATGTATTAGTAATTTTGAGTAATTTGTTGCAATCGTTTAGTAGATAAGAAGAGAAAAGTTGTGGACAACCGAGGGAGGTAACACGCGAACATTTTGATTAGAATATCAGAAACTAATACAAAACTGCAGTTTCTATGTATTATATACGAAAATTGTCCTGGGTATGAACGTAGGCAGAGCTGAACAGCCTGGGAGGGCAGCTTACTTTGCGGATGGAACACCCTTATTCCAAACTTTCGTTGCCTTGCGGCTATATCCAATCACAGAAAAAGCTTCGGGAATAAATCTCGAATAAAGAAATCAGGAACCAGAGTCCCTAAGGCAGTTTATTGTTGTACCCAAACCATTCTGTTGCCTTTCAGCTATATCCAATCACAGAAAAGGCTTCGGGAATAAATCTAAAATAAAGAAATCAGGAACCAGAGTCCCTAAGGCAGTTTATTGTTGTACCCAACCCATACTGTTGCCTTTCAGCTATATCCAATCACAGAAAAGGCTTCGGGAATAAATCTAAAATAAAGAAATCAGGAACCAGAGTCCCTAAGGCAGTTTATTGTTGTACCCAACCCATACTGTTGCCTTTCAGCTATATCCAATCACAGAAAAGGCTTCGGGAATAAATCTAAAATAAAGAAATCAGGAACCAGAGTCCCTAAGGCAGTTTATTGTTGTACCCAACCCATACTGTTGCCTTTCAGCTATATCCAATCACAGAAAAGGCTTCGGGAATAAATCTAAAATAAAGAAATCAGGAACCAGAGTCCCTAAGGCAGTTTATTGTTGTACCCAACCCATACTGTTGCCTTTCAGCTATATCCAATCACAGAAAAGGCTTCGGGAATAAATCTAAAATAAAGAAATCAGGAACCAGAGTCCCTAAGGCAGTTTATTGTTGTACCCAACCCATACTGTTGCCTTTCAGCTATATCCAATCACAGAAAAGGCTTCGGGAATAAATCTAAAATAAAGAAATCAGGAACCAGAGTCCCTAAGGCAGTTTATTGTTGTACCCAAACCATTCTGTTGCCTTGCAGCTATATCCAATCACTGAAAAAGCTTCGGGAATAAATCTAAAATAAAGAAATCAGGAACCAGAGTCCCTAAGGCAGTTTATTGTTGTACCCAAACCATTCTGTTGCCTTGCAGCTATATCCAATCACAGAAAAGGATTCGGGAATAAATCTCGAATAAAGAAATCAGGAACCAGAGTCCCTAAGGTAGTCTATCGTTGTACCAAACCCATTCTGGCAAGTTATCGTTCTTTAACTGTAGCGACTCCGTTGTTTCTTTGTTCTCACCGTGGTGAGGTGTGAAGTGTGCTACATGGGCAACAACATATCCTCCATATCACATCATCCAGGCTCGGATTCGAGCAAACTGCACCCAAAACACCCTACACTACACCCGCAGAGAACACTCCAGCGTCGCGATTTGTGTTGACACAACACGGAGAATGGTACGTACTGGTTATAAGCATCCGCTGGATTTGTGTAAATCACAGTAAACAGACAACTAGTATTAATGGAGGCATACTAACATACGAATACAACACTAGTTATGTACAGATTCAATATGAAAATTTAACAGTATTCATCAGATCACCCTAATCTATTCAGTGTTTCTAAACCGGTGTCTAAATGG
Organism: Sepiola atlantica; assembly: GCA_963556195.1. NCBI lineage: Eukaryota > Metazoa > Mollusca > Cephalopoda > Sepiida > Sepiolidae > Sepiola > Sepiola atlantica. The sequence goes on along the minus strand of OY744552.1, from coordinate 21,635,691 downwards.
CTTCCTAAGGTTCATGTAACATTACTGATGTTCCGCAGTTTTCCTTCAAACTAAAGCTTTTGTATAATTCCATTAACTTTCGTATTAATGAAAAATAGATTGTATAACATGTTAAACCATGACCTTTTGGCTTACAGGAAAGTGTAGTATCTGTTCTGATATTACACTTAATCTTTTCTGTCATCGATCAGTGAAAGATAAATCCGTCTAAATAGGCGCAATTTTTATTTTTGTTCAAATCTTAGGTGCCCTTTTCAGGGAGCTGGATCTCTCCCACATTGAAAACTGATCTTGTGTCTAACTCTGAGACACAAGGTATGTCCTCATAAGGAGGAAAGTAAATGGGGACCATGAATAATCACTACAATCATAAATAATTGTCTGCTAAATATTCTTTAAATAAATAATTCTATTTATTATGTTATATTCGATTTTGGAACAATTCATTTTAAAATGAATTTTGAGTAGTTAGTTGCATATTCAATTAATATATAAGAATGAAGTGTTTACATACCACCAAGCTGGTTCCAATTCGGGGTTGTTGTCGGCACAGCGATAGTTGTTGTGGTCACAGGAGTTAGGGTTACCCAGTCGGTGAGATTTACGAGCTGATCTGAAAAGAACTGACCGTCAACGATGACGTTCTCCATACCAATGCGTCGGATGTTCTTATTAAAACCGATGGACGGCGCAAACCACCGGATAGCGTCCCATAATTCGCGTTGTAAGAGATGGCGACCTTCGAAGACGAGCACAAAGTTAATTTCTAATGGTTCAGTGCTGCAAATATATAGAAAATATATAGGTTATCTCCCGTTGGTTAAGAAGCTCGCCGGAAGAGGGAGACACAAGACAAAAATTTAAAAGAAGCGCCAGACGCAGAACCACGTTGGATACTGATTGTACCTGTAACTACAGGGCCTCTCGTTGTCTCCATGAAAAGGCTGCCCTGGACCAATATTCAGATGAATACACTATATACTATTTCAGACTTTGACGAACACTTGTCTTTTCAATTCTATCTTCTGGTGATACCAGATCAGGCTGCCCTGTGGCTCCCTGAGACGAAATTCACCTACATTGACGTTTTTTTTTTTTTTTTTTTTTTTTGTAAAACTTAATTATGTTCTACAAAACCAAAAACAAAAACAACAGCCCCTCTCCCTTTCTCCCTCCCCTTTTTTATTTTTATTTTTCCTACCCTACTCCCGGTCCTGGATATGACCTTAAACTACATCCGATGGTGAGATCCGGCTTACGGACTTTGGGGAATGTGGAGCCTCCTCTTAATTACCATTGCTCCCAGGTCCACCCTGACCCGGAGTGGTAGTACCTGTTAGGGTCCCAACTATGGGTTAAATAGAAACAGATATTAAAAGGGGAAAGAAACAAGAAAGAGAAGAAAACAAGACCAGATTCGGCATTAAATAACCCAAAAAGGGTTGATATGCCGTAAAATAAAACTACCAAACCAAACCAAACTACCAATTCTATCTTAGTACAAAACTGTTAAATACACTTCCTTTAGTAACTTTGTTCTTATTTCTAAATATATTTACTTTGTTTTAAAAGTATTCATGTAATGTTTTCTTGTGTTATGTGTTTCTTTTAGAAAGAATAAATGTATTCTAATAAACAATCGATAAATAGTAAAAACAATAGAAATAAAAAATAAATAATGTACGTCACGGAGAAACGAAATTATGTTATAATGTTATGTTAGCCCTTAAATGTTTTATTGTTTATATTGGTTTGAAAATATTTTATCAAATGAAAAACGTTTCATAGAGGTAATATAAAGTAGTATAAATGATTTTGGGGAAATAATATATATTTATTGAACTAAAATACATGATGTTGTAAATGTGCAACAAATTGCATACAATTTTACATCTATAAAAAAAACACTACAATATATGCATCTAAGTAATCATAATACACTTAAGAATCATAAAATAACTTTATTTAGCATTATAATGACCAGATTTAAAAGTCTAGGCTCTTCAATTAAGCATTAGTTAATGTGTAAATAAACGTTTTTGTACTATTTTGAAAACTAATCAGGTCGTCGTAAAAATCTCCGAAAATTTTTGTTTTAATCTATTGTAGCGATGTTTTTCTTTTAAACGTTTAACGTTTCAATGAATGTTGATTCTCTGCGATTTAAAAAAAAAACTTTGTTTATTTAATGTTTCCACGAGTTCGCACTAATATTCATATCTATATAATACTAAAAGTCTATTCTTGTATGTTTGCAATCAGCTTTCAGCTTTCCGGTTTTCAACATCCGGTTGCGCATGCGTAAATAGCATCGTCTTCAATCTGTTATTCCAATTCCGTTATTCTCTATTATGATTAACGAACGCATGAAATTTTTCATTCTGGAAATTTTAAAACAATTTCATTTAATTTCATCAAATTGTTTATTTGTTTTCTTCACGGCTAAAAACATTCAACGGGAGGACTTCGTAAAGTCTGTCGCAGTTTCAAAAAAACTCCTCCCTTTTAAAAAACAAAAACAAACAAACAAAAAAACAACACTCATTATTAATATCAGCTATACTAGCGGTCGGTGAACGAAACCACCTCCCACTTTCCCTCTCATAGATTTCACCACTCCTACTCCCTCTGTTTTCGTTACGTACGCGAGAATGCCTGCTGTACCCCCTTCCTTTCTCAAATCGCCCTAACCAACCACTTATAATTCAGTAACTGTAATTTAAAAAAAAACAATTATAATAAACAGAACGACTCATAGAAATCTATCTATATTCTTTTTTCATTTTAATATACTTTCATAGAAATGCTTCTGTTATGTAAAAAAAAACTATTTTCTTTATGCCACAAGTGTCACGCTCATACATGAATTCCATAGCTAATATAACAAACTGACCCAACGGGTCACGGGTGGTCTAGTACATCATAAAACTAAGTCATACTTTTGGTATATCCTTTGCCAACTTATTTATTTATACTCCTCTTATTATAATTTAAATGCATTAATATTTTCTATTAGGCTATTTTCATTTGTCAAACATGAAGAAATTCATCATTTTTAGTCAAGAAAAAATCCACTCACACATGGGGGAAAATTGTGCTTAGCCAATGTTTATAGTAATATTCATATTAAGTCATAGAATTATGTCATTAATTTAATTTTTCGTATATAAATTATTATCATTTCTGGGAACCTAAAGAAAGAGAACGCCTACTGTTGACTTTTTATATAGAATGGATGATTTCTTTCTGAATTCATTTAAAACAACGAGGGTTGTCTGACTTGCTACTTGCTTACACCGCTTCACCATTTTAAATGGTTTCGTTCGGAAGCTAATGAAAATAGCACGTTTTTTACTCGCTAACCTTTGTGTGATGGAATGTATAATAATTATTTACTTAAAAATATACATGTAAATATACATTGCCCTTTATTATAGAGTGGAGGATAGTTATTATGTAATGTACACATCGAGGAGAGTGCTTGACCTTATGCCAAACTGCTGCAAGTGCAACATTTATTTTAAAAATTACTTTGTCCGGCCCGGACGATTGGTAATATGAAACATTTTTAGATAATCACCTAAAAATAAAATATCAGTAATAAAAAACTTTAAATGGTTTTCCAATAGGTTTTTTCTGTATACTTTTTTTTAACAGAAGTACGATTTCTTCTTTTCTTTAAGACGACAATACAAATCCAGAAATTTGACATGGAAAGAAATGGGTAATATCCGAAAACTTTTAAATTTCAATGCCGAAAAAGGTCACGTGACACATCATTCGTAAACAGTGTTTTCAATCATAAGCATAAGTCAAGTAATGTAAAGGAGAATAACTCATATTTTTAATAAAAAAGAGGTGTTGTATAACCTTACAACTAAAATGTTATTTATTTTCCTGTATAAGTTTAAAATATGAAACAAATCAAAATTAAAAACTAAAATGACTTTACTCCATCCCGGGCAACACCGGGTAGTTACAGGTAGGAAAATAACAAAGATACTTACGTATAGGAACGAACAGAGCAACGAATGTCTTTCTGTTTCATTGCCTTGTGTTTACGTATGATATTTTTCAACTAAAAAAATAAACAAAAAAAAATGTTCGTTTATAAAGAAATTACAAAAAGTTATTTTTATTAAAAAAAATGTTTGTAGAATATCTAAAGGAATTTCTGAGAAATTCAAATATATTTTTATTCAATAAATACATAATTTAACATGTAAAAAAATATAAGTTAAATTTTAAAATTCATGAAAATCTTTTTCAACCACCAGATTTTAAAATTCTATATTCGGAACACCAGGAAGTTTCATCGAATGTCGAAAGGAATTTCCTCGAATTCACAAGTGTCTCCGGTGGAGTGAGTCATTAATTGGCTAAGGCTGTTAAGGAAGTTTCGCGTGGCGCGCCTATCTTTCCACTCGTCCCACGGCGATCGGTTAAAATAAAAAAAATCTGTTGAGAAGACCGTAGAATATCAATCCATTTTTGATCCGTTGCTTGTGATAGCTATGACTGATTCTTATATACATGATTGTAGCGTGGTGGTAGAAATAATAACGGTTTCTCATGGAGCTCAGGGGAGATAATAAATGTCTTCTAATAGGATACAAGGGAGATAATCTAGATATTATCACTTGTAAGTCAGTCTATTGTTTATCTGTTTCGCCACGCTCACTGTGTTAGTCGTGGGTGTCTTTTTTGTCTTGGTAATCGCTGGTTAGCCGTTAATTGTTAGAATATCATACCGAAAAATAAAACACGTTTATTAATCTTTTCTTAAAATAGACGTTTTCTTCTGTTTTATTTTTAAATCCCGCAACAATTACTACATTGACACCTCATTCATAATTTATGTGTGAGACTGCTACGTACTACCGTTTGTTGGCGTGAGTACGAAACACCTTGTCTTTACCTGGCAGATGCGTAAATTCGTCCGTTCTGTTCTTCTCTGGTTCTGATCTTCTCTCTTCAAGTTTCCTGTCTCCCTCTCTTGTTCTTCTTTCTGTATCTATTTGACTCTACCATTTACATAATCGGTTTACGTCTTCATTTACATTTCGATACGATAATTTAAAAAAATATCATTTTAAAATCAAACTTCTAATACATTATTAGACCTATTTCGTTTAAAATATTCTTCTTGTCATTGTCCGTTGATTGACGTTATATATTTTTTTTAAGACACACGTAAACGTTGCGTTTAAAAAATATACTGCGTTTCAATAATTTTAATTTTTATCGTTTTGAGTTCTTTATCGATAATTCATTCTAAAGAATCTATCTATGCATCTCCTTGGCTACATGATGACGGATTGTTATTTATTAATATCTCGCAACTTGCACTGTAGCATATCGTTTTATTTTCTGTGAAGTGAAGTAAGGTGGGCATTATTCTCCTGAGACAGTCTTTTACTTCTTCTTAGAACACATACTTTTCCTCTGATAGAGAACAGTCGAACTTCTTGTTGGGAAATCTTTTTAGTAGGGCAATTATAATTATTATTGTTACACCGGCCGTTCTAACAGAAGAGAAACTACACCGGTTCTCACTATAAAGAGTGTGAGTAGACAATCACCAGGGAGAAAAAGGACAGTATTGTAACTGTCTAGCCGAGTGCCAGTCAGTTTCCTTACCTTTGTACCTTTTATGTTAATACACTTGTTATCTTAACCCAACCTTGACTTGACGACTTCTTTTACTGTTGGACTACTTCACAACAATTATTGTCATTGATAAATAGAGGAAGACATTCGTATAAAATTTATATTTCATAGTTTCCCACAGACAAGCAGTAAAAGAAGGATATATATATATATATATATATATATATATATATATAAAGTTAAACTATGGTGGCATTTTCCATGTAAGCCCCGCATGGTTTCTCATTCTGGCTTCTACTCTGACTGACAGCGTCTCCTGAAAAAACCCCCTAAATATAGGTAATGTCAGTCCACTTTTATTCAACCCTTTATCATCTAATCACTCACTCGTCTCACTTTCAACCTGTGCCCACAATGACAACCCCGTTGTTCTGGTCATCAAATTAAGTCTGGTACAAGACACATCTATAACAGCAAGACGAGTGCTAGATGTTTATTTGACCAACTTAATAATGATAATAGCTATATTTTCGAGGCGTTGCCAGGGAGTTGTTTTTATAAAAGAGTGCTGGAACCTTGCGAAGAATTTCAAGTATATATTTTCACACTGAAATAGATATTTCTAGTGAGATGTTGCTTGGAATTAGGATTGTCGGGTTTTGCAACTGTGATTACCAGAATATGTCAAAGACTAGCCTGGGATGTCATGATTTGTAGTGTCAGTCCCAGGTGACAAGAGACGCGGTGAGGACGTGGGAAGATATCCTGATATAGAATGGCAAAAGTTGAGGCCGACAACGTCGAGCGAGAGATATAGAGAAAAAGAGAGTGTGTAGGAGAGAGAGAGAGAGAGAGAGAGGGAGAGAGAGAGGGAGAGAGAAAGAGAGAGAGAGGGAAAGAGATAGAGAGGGAGAGAGATAAAGGGAGAAAGAGAGAGATATATATATATAGAGAGAGAGGGAGCGAGAAAGAGAGAGGGAGAAAGAGAAGGAGAAAGCGAGAGAAAGAGAGGGAGAGAGAGAGAGAAAGAGAGAGGGAGAGAAAGAAAAAGAGAGAGGCAAAAGTTGAGGCCCACAACGTCGAGCGAGAGATATAGAGAGAAAGAGAGTGTGTAGGAGAGAGAGAGAGAGAGAGGGGGAGAGAGAGAGGGAGAGAGAAAGAGAGAGAGAGGGAAAGAGATAGAGAGGGAGAGAGATAAAGGGAGAAAGAGAGAGAGATATATATATATAGAGAGAGGGAGCGAGTAAGAGAGAGGGAGAAAGAGAAGGAGAAAGCGAGAGAAAGAGAGTGAGAGAGAGAGAGAAAGAGAGAGGGAGAGAAAGAAAAAGAGAGAGAAATAGAGAGGCAAAAGTTGAGGCCCACAACGTCGAGCGAGAGATATAGAGAGAAAGAGAGTGTGTAGGAGAGAGAGAGAGAGAGATAGGGAAAGAGAGAGAGGCGAGTGATTGGTAAGGTGGGATGATGTGAGTAAACACCAATCAGATCGTTTACTGGCTGGGGCAAGTGGAATACGGTCGAGCAACGCCGAGTAGCCTTACTTCAATATATAAGGTTGCCACAAGCGCGAATTTAGGCATATTAAAGAGATTATTCAGAAAGAGATTTGGTGAGATCTGAGAAGTTGTTGGAAAAACTGCCGTTCGCCTCCTTCCGGGTGAATTGCTTTCTAAACCCGGAGTAGAAACGCTTTTCACGTCGGCTGTCTATTGACTTAACAGTTAAAACCCCATGCTCCGCTCACAACCAGAGGTATTAACCCCTACACACAAAAATGTGTGTTTCTGTAAATGTAAGATTCCAGAAAAATATATATTCTTATATTTATCTTAAATTAAAAATATTTGTTGTGTTGTCGATACTCTAAATTGCCTGTTTCATTTTTATTTCATCTGTATTTCTTATCCCTCAGTTGATGAACCGCTCCCAAAGTGACCCCAGACTATAGTTTTTATCAATAATCACATGGGGAGGGGTACAGGTCAGTCAACAAAGACGTTCGACCACACCAGTCATATTTAAGTTAGTAGAACTCCGTCAGCGCTGGCGTCTCAGGACACAAGTGGAAGTGAACAACCGTGAGAGATACATTATTTGATTGCTGCGAGGGGAAAGCTGGTTACATTTTTACATTAATTTTTGTAGCACTTATTATCCCACCTTTGTTGTCTTTTTCTTCATTTTTATAAGAAAATATTGTGTGGCCAAAAAGTTCGTTCGTTTTTCTAGGCAGGAGGAACCCAAGCATCAAGTTTAGAAACATAACTGATTTATGCAATTTATTTTCCACGTTCGATTTTGAAATCTTGCGAATGTCTGTGATTTGTCTGGTTGTCAAACGGCAATTTTGTTAAACTACGGCTTTCACTGGGTTACTGTTGATCATCTTTGGCCGGCCAGAGCGAGGAGTATCCCTCACTGCAACATTTCCTTTCCGGAATCGAGCAAACTCATTATGTAACAGCATGCTCCCAATACACATGGCATATCTTTATGCAGGTTTTTGTAGCTTTTTTCAACAACTTTTCTGCAGTAAAAAAGCATCAGATGTCGATAGTGTTCTGCTTGATCTTCCATTTCAAGGCCTGAAATACAAGCGCAAATGTAAGAACTCCTCTGTTCGGAGGCCTATTACACACTGACGTCAATATTCTCACTAAACCAAATACAGTATTTGAAGAATAGGAATATGAAACGATCTTCAGTTGGCCGGAAAGATTGTATTAAAAAAATGAACGAACGTTTTGGCCAACCCAACACTTACATTCATGGAAAGTTAATTCGATAAATATGTGTCAATCGGTTTTACAATGAAAATCGATAACACGTTTTTTACGAAATAATGAAATTTAAACCCCATAAATGGTTTCGTGTTTGTTTGCTAACTTTTAAATTCATAAATAATGAACTTTATTCTGTTATGATACGTTTCAAAAGATAATAATGATTCTTTACTTTTAAAATGATTAGTACGTATAAATTTCATTCCATTTTGGTTATATATATATTTTTTAAAGCAGCTGCTGAATGTTGTTTTTGTCAATTTTTAAATCAAATTTTTGTAAAGTTGTATTGAATTAATTTTAGTATCGCACAGTCATTATATTCATGTATAAAATTGTTCGAAATTAAAACATACGTTTAAAAATGTTTAAAGTTATGTTTGAATGCGAATTTCCACAGACAGGCGATGTGTTGTCTGTCTGAGAATTGTATTTTATACAAAAAATAAAAATAAAATTTCTGCCATTACTAACCAGCAGAGCGTTTCTACTTTCGACCAAGCGAAGAGTCTGTTAGGCATGCGTATATTTTTGTATTGAATTTTCAGCGATCGGGCGATCTCATTTTTTTTTTAAATACGAAGATTTATAACGTACATACGAACAAGTAAACGCTTAGCATATTATTATTATTATTATTAGTGTTGGGACGATTTATCGAAATCCGGAATCGGAAAAATCGTTTTTTTTTGTGTATTAGAATCGGTATCGGAATCGGAAAATTTGAGCCTTATTTTCGATTCCAAAATTTATTCTTGTATTTTTTTGTTTGCTTGTATAATCCTATGTCTTTTACATTTATATTATTATTTCTGGTAATATTTCGTAATATATATACACCTACTAGATTGGATGCCCCAGCAGAGTCCAGCTATCCCATAGACACATCGAAAGATCTGTTTTGCCTATTTTTTATCCATTGTTCACTGTGAGAACCGTTGTACGACTGCTCTATATTATATTGATATATTTTTCGGAAATATCTGTGGAATCTTTAGCAAATTCAATTGCTTGTTCAAAGAGGACTTTAATAATAGATGGGTAATATTCCATGATGTCAAATGGAATAAAAAGCACATCTAATATTATAAAGAGCTGTCGTTGCAAGAAATAAATTACATGACATGAGATAAGAGCGACTTATTGCCATTGGAATTTAGATAATCATTATATATATATATATATATATATATATATATATATATTTATATATATATATATATATATATATATGAGGAATAAAAGAAACAATGTTTCAGACAAAATTTAAAAATAAAAATGGAATAAAGGATAAGCAAATCAACAACTAGCAAAAATAAACTCACAACACACATATTGAATAGTTCTACCAATATATTTCAATTGGAATAAAATAGGGAAAGCCGGCTATCACGTCTCATCTGCTTTAAGGGTCGCCAGGAAGAGATGAGAATTTCTTTCTTACTCAGCCGGAAATCAATTTATTCTGCTGAATTCCGTTTTACTGAACCCTAACCCTAACCCTAACCTCTGACTTTTAGGTGTTACTCAAACGTTTCGATTCAAATAACACTTTGGTTATTTAACAAATTTATTTATTCATTGGATTAGCAAAAAAATAACATTCTAGGTGCAAGAAATGTTGTTTTGTCTGTAAGGAGAAATTGAGTACATATGTTCATTTCGATGGCGACTCGTGTGTTTGAATGTTACAATATGTGTAAATATGATAGGCATGAAGATGTGTGTGTATTAGCGTGCTTGTTTTACAAGTGAGAGAGTATATGTATGAACTTATATATATGGGCGTTTGGTGAGCGGCGTGTATCTGCTATCGCCATGTTAGTAATGCGTGAAAGTCTCTCGTCTCGTCTGTCATAGGCCTTCACCCAGGTGCTGAAGTTTGCTTTTGAGAACGTACCAGGTGTGTTGTCTGTGGAAAAAAAATACCGGAAAAGAGAAAGAAAAATTGTGCGTGGGTTTTTATAGTACGCTGTGGAATTCGGAGTGAATAGTTTTGCGTTTTTTATTGTCTGAAAGAAACTGCTCATTCGAGGTTTTCACTCCAATCGAGATTCGATGCGTAAAAACAACATTCACAGCCACTGCTGATTTGAACAAGTGTTTCCAAATCTTATGTCCCTAATAATGGTGTAGTAACGAGGTGGTGGTGGTAGGTGTCGCGTTGGGAATGGGAATGTGATTGTTTTGCTTATAGCAAGGTTGAGGCTAAAATTAAAATTGTAAACATTTGTTTTGTTTTCATTTTTTAAGTATGCTGATTTAAGAATATATAAAAAAAACGATTGCAGACGTATGTCAGCGATCGACAGAGAATCGGGAAAGACAAGAAAACAGACTTGACGATCGCAGCGATTAGACGTTCCATGCTTTGCTCGCCCAGCTTTGGTTTTGGGAGTTGATTGTAACCATAACCAGCGTGTGCTAAAAGGAATGTTGACATTCTACATACAATAAATTGTAAGCTATTTAAAAATTAATTCCTTGTTTTTGATTTCTCTCTTTTCCTGCTGCAACATCTTTTTATTTGGGAACCAACTAAAGAAAGGGGACCATTAATTTTGAGCACTGTATAAGAGCCAGATACCTCCTAAGATGGAGTACTGTTGCCACATCTGGGGAGGTGCCGCTACAAAGCATCCTTCCTTGCTTTGACAGAGTAAAAAAACTGACTTCAAAATCTATTGGGTGATATCGTCTTCTCTTCCCTACAGCTTCTTTTTCAAAGAGACGTCGCTAGTCTTTTTCTGCTCTATCGTTATTTTATGGTAGGTGCTCAACTGGGCTTCAATCTATGGTTCCCTCTTCTGTAAAACATTCACAACTAAAACTCGTCTAGCTACAACCACTATCAATAAATTCCCTTTCTCCTTCTGTGTACCTAAAACTAAACAGAACTACCATGAGCAAAGTTTCTTTCCTAGAACTGCCTGTCCGTGGAACGCAGTACAACGGGACTTCTTCCAGGCTGACTACAGCATTGCCGTTTTCAAGTCCAATGTAAACAAGTTCTTGTTAAGCGGTCTTCTCGAATAATCAATTTTTTATCAGTTACATTGTTACAAATCATTTCAATGGTTCACTGTCCACCCGACAAATTCAGTAACGATTGTTCCCGAGTGGCTTTTGGGCCTTGATAAGCTGTGACACGTTAGTAAACAAATGTAAGCAAAAGTACGCAAAAGGGTGAGGATAGAGGAAAAAAATATTTCAACTTTTTAAATGAATGAAGAGATAAAAGGGTTACCTCAAAGCAAAATCTGTATTCTCTAAATTTGAAATCTGGAGAAGATGTATTCAAGAAAGCTTGAAGATTCGCCGTGGTTACGTTATGTAATTGCCACCTGTGGTTCACTAAAACGGCATCTGAAAGAAAAATGTATAAAAATATTTGAATCTTTGTGAACGGACATTAAAGTGGTGCAAAAGTGTTCTGTTCGGGGAATTGATTTTACCAGTCCTGGGACGTGTATTCTTATATATATATATATATATATATATATATATATATATATATTTTTTTTTATTATATTTTTTTGCCTTGGAATACGCTTAACTGAAAACAGGAAGAATATTGTTTTCCTTGAAATGGCCACTTTTATTTGATCCCTTTCCGAGGACAACAGACCTGAGTGGAATCGTCGTCGTTGGATTTTTATACAGATTCCTCTGGATTTACCAATATTTCTGAGCCCCGCGTTTTTTTGGATTTCTTTATTGGTGATTCCCATGCCCGTTTGAACTTTAAAATTTTTTTAAAAAACTCTTTCAAATTTGGAACTTTAACAGTCCTATCATAATTTTTCCTCTGATGATAAGATTTTAATCTTTGAAAAGCCTGGTTTAAGGAATGAAAGAGAAGAAAAATGAATGTTTTTATTAACTAAACTGCTCCTTGTTTTGAACAACTGAAGATATAAATTTGCTTCCATTTGCAGGTCTTATTTATTTTCATTGACGTACCATATATATATATATATATATATATATATATATATATATATATATATATATATATATATATATATATATATATAAGGTGAGTCAATGAAAAATTGTTAGACCTGTAAATGGAAACAGATCAATATCTTCAGTTGTTTAGAATAAGGAGCATTTAGTAAATAAAAATAAAAATATTTATTCTTCTTCTCTTTCAATTGCATTCCTTAAGCACGGCTTTTCAAAGATTAAAATCTTATCAGAGGAAGTAGTGATTGATAAGTTGACAGATAAGAACAGTCAATATTCGAAATTTGGAAAAAGTTTTTTAAAAAAAGTTCTTTTTAAAAGGTTTTAAAAGTTCAAACGGGTTGGTTTCAATGTAAATGAGAGTCACCAAACACGGAGATCCAAGTTGTATGGGGTTCAAATGTAATTTTTCCAAATTTTGAATATTGACTGTTCTTATCTGTCAACTTATCAATAACTACTTCCTTTGATGATAAGATTTTAATCTTTAAAAAGCCGTGCTTAAGGAATAAAATTGAAAGAGAAGAAGAATAAATATTTTTATTTTTATTTACTAAATGCTCCTTGTTCTGAACAACTGAAGATATTGATCTGTTTCCATTTACAGGTCTAACTATTTTTCATTGACTCACCTTATTTTTGCTCTATCCAGTATATTGAGCTTTCCTCATCTCACAATAGGTCTAATTCTCTAAAAGTTATCTTTTAGTTATAAACCTTCATATATATATATATATATATATATATATATATATATATATATATATATATATATATATATATATATATATGTGTGTGTGTGTGTGTGTGTGTGTGTATGATTTTTGAAGGCTTACCAAAGCATTCCGTTCAGGAGCCCAATGAACACCACAAAAGATTTTTTCATTCAAAAATTATTTATTTATCATTTTTCGAATTAAAGTGTTTTAATTTGAAAAATTTGAAAAATGATAAATAAATAAGTTTTAATGAAAAAGTCTTTTGTGGTGTTGATTGGGCTCCTGAACGGAATGCTTTGGTAAGCCTTCAAAAAATCACATATAAATGCTCTGTACCCTGTAATCGAGTATCATCAAGCTTGTTTTTATTGGACTAATCCCGGTCTTCACTGAATTATCTTTTTTCTAAGTGGAAAATCCAAAAAATATATATATTATATATAGGGAAGATGGTCACATTTTTATAAAACAATTTTTTCGTATGATTTGTTTTTTTAGAAATTTTGAAACAAATAACAGCAAATAAATTTGTTTATTATAAAGGATAAGCTTTCGACATATTGCCCTTTTCAAAGCAAGGCCTTTAAAAAAATTGTTTTACTGGTATTACCATTCCGTGTATTCAGTAAAATATACGTCCGATGTTTTTGACGCGTGTTTTTAAAAGAAAGTCTGGTTGTGTGCCGCGTGATTAACGCTTTTCTGGATAAAGGAAGATGGTCACATATTTATGAAAGTTTTAGAAATTTGAAAATGTACTTTGTTTTGAATGATTTGATTAATTTATTTTAAAGCTAAGTGTGCAGTATAATTGCCCTTTTCAAAGCAAGACTTCATTTTGTCATTTTACTGGTATTAACCATAAGAGGGGTGCCCCTCCGTGGATACAGTAAAATATACATCCTATGTTGTTGACGTGTGTTTTTAAAAACACGTTTTTAAAAACATTTTTAAAAAGTTTTATTTTGAAAAGAGAAAATTATACCGAAAACTTAACTTTTAAAATAAATAAATTTATTTAAAACAAAATGGTTGTAACATTTAAAAAACAATATATATATATATATATATATATATATATATATATATATATATATATATAGTAGTAAGCTATGAAAATATATTTATGGCAATTAAGCTACACAGAGGCTCCCGCGTTTCATCCCCGGCGTGAATCTTCTATGTAGCTTAATTGCCATAAATATATTTTCATAGCTTACTACCTAGCTGTATTTACGTATCGAGCACTGTTGAAGTAAATACTGAAAATTGATACATAAAAAAATTATATCTCCTTATAAAATTTTATGTGGATACATGAAATACTAATATATATATATATATATATATATATATATATATATATATATATATATATATATATTTCCACGATCCGAACGCCGTTCGTAGATCACTCTATACTGCTTGGGTAAATCTAGCCGCCGACTCGTTATTCACATTTAAATTCCTTTCTATTTACTAACTAATTGGCTATGGCCGATGGGATAAGACTCTCGGCTACGAATCAGTGGCGATTTGTGATCGGAGTTCGCGCCCACCGACCGTTGAGACTGAAGATTGCGTTAGCATGAAACATCGAAATCTGTAGGTATTAAAATATTTAATATATATATATGTTAATGTACACTCTCCCGCAAAAATGATTGAAAAATTATACTTTGCCAGTGTTCGTAGTTATATTAACATAAAAGAATTATGTAAATAATTTAATTTAATTTTTCGTATATAAATAATTATTATCATCCATGATGACCTGAAGAAAATAAACACTTACCGTGACTTTTATTTGGAGTGGAAGATTTATTTTCAAATTCATTTCAGACAGTGAGGGTTTTCCCACTTGATATATTAACTTTTTCGCCCCTCTCCTCACCACTTAAAATGCTTTCGTTCGGGAGGTTGAGAAAGATACGTTTCTTACAGCCTTATCTTTGTGTTATGGAACGTATATATTATTTATTTTATATAGAAATACTAATAAATACACATTGGTCTTCATGATAGAGTGGACGATATATATATATATATATATATATATATATATATATATATATATATATATATATATATATATATATATATATATGAGAAAGGAAGGATGAAGGTAATCTGACGTAATGGGAAATGAAAAAGGAAATGCTAAAAAGGATGTTTTTTTTTATATATTCATCAACGTTTCGTCTTTATTTGTAAGACTCCTTCAGGATGATAATATTAAGATAAATGTCATGCAAGTACGTGGAAATATTGGGTTGACATGATGGGTTGATGGGAAGAAGTAATAGTCACTGCTGGGAGCAGTAGGACCGGGGTCCGGGCTTAGTGAAGTCAGTAGCATGGAATGAAATAAATGTGGATGGTTCTGAGTGAAAAAGTGGAGGGGTGGGGGTGAGCGGGAATAATGTGGACAGCTGTGAGTGAAGAAGTGGAGAGGTGGGGAAAGAGGAGGGAAAAGTGAGTGGGTAATGTCATGGTTTTGGAAAAGATTTGAAAAAAAACTTTTTTTTTGGTTTTTCCTTTTTCATTTCCCTTATATATATATATATATATATATATATATATATATTTACAGAAGTATGCTTTGATTTACCTGCCGCTATGTATGGAGTTGTCGATACTGGTGTCGTCGTAGTTAAATAAGCAAGCACACTGCTTATGTTTCGTATATGATAAACCATATTTGATCGGTCCAAATCGACCCAGATTGCCCCTAGGCGATGCAAGTCTTTACCGTTGATTCTCTTGCTGGGGGCGTATTCGCGAATAGATTTTTTAGTGGCATCAATAAGTCCCACTGGATTAGGTCTTTTCCAATATAGGTCAAAGAAAATCTCCTCATTGCGCCTACAAAATATAAAAATGAGAAACAAATGTTTTAATAAAATAGACAATTGAGTTTATTTGCCCCTCAAGAAATTAGACACAATATAAGGGTAGAATTAAAAAGCCAACGCACTAGAAAATTTCAGGAGGTAAACGGCCCTGATCGCAAAGGATGCAATTGATGCTAAGTTCTTAACAACAAATTAGGCTTTATCGGGTTCTGAAGAAATCGCCTTAGGTCTATTGATGATGGTTTGGATAGAAGTCATGTATCTGTTCATAACCTTGTTTGTTATTCGCCAAAAACTCGTGGGAACCAAGCCTCTGCTCAGTTACTTTAGACTTAACGGATTCTATAAACCTTTCGTAGTGGTTGCTTGCAGTCTTAAAGGAAGCTTTGATATATATATATATATATATATATATATATATATATATATATATATATATATATATATATATATATATATATATATATATATATATATATATATATATATATATATGGTAGTAAGTTTTTGAAAGGCTGTGGGCAATGCAAGTTCCGGGTAAGATGCAAGTTGTAAGGAACAAAAACAATAGCAATAAATCGAATACGAAATATGACTTACTATTTATTTTTCCTTTTTTCTAAAATCTTACATAACAGTAAGAGTGTTTTTAGCTGTTCGTGTGATGTCCGGGTGATTAAAAATCACTATTTGATATTTCGGGAAAAGACATCCCTTTGTCAAAAATAATTAAACCAGAAGAAATTTTTTTTTCTTCTCCGACTGTGTAGAGAATATTACAAAACTAAATGGCTGCCAGATGTAGACCGCAGCGAAAACTATAGCAGTCTATTCAAAAATATTTGTGTAATGTTGGTTAAGTGTATGGTGTTCGATAAACTGTTAGTTTAATAATAATAATAATAATAATATATATATATATATATATATATATATATATATATATATATATATATATTTATTTATAATTTTTTTTTATTAAGCTTATATTTGATTATTTACTTTTATTTCAGTGTATTTTATCTTCATATTTCAAAAACTTACTACTACTATACCCAACAATGCTTCAAGCAAACTACCATTCTCTACTAATATATATATATATATATATATATATATATATATATATATTATTTTTTTTTTGAAAAACCATAACAATGGTGGTGTAAAATAAATAAAATTTATTTTAATCCTAGTTTTCGAGAATATACTTCTCATTTTCAAAGAGTGTTTTTCTTTTCTTCTTTTTTTTCATCGTCCGATGGAAATGGACTTTTTGGTCAGAAGATCACGTTATGTGTGCAGGCGAGGTGACGCCGGTTTGAATAAGAATACCCTTTCTTATATATATATATATATATATATATATATATATATATATATATATATATATATATATATATATATGGGAAAATGAAAAGGGAAAAACCAAATAATGGATGTTATTTATGTGTACATCAACGTTTCGTCTTTATTTATAAGACTTCATCAGGATGATAATATAGAGAAAATGTCATGCAAGTACAAACATATGTAGGGTTGACATATTGGGAAAAGGAAGAAAATAATGGCCACTACTGGGTGAACGTCCGTACTTGGTGAGGAGTGAAAAATGAATGTTGATGAAAATGAGTGGGGAAGAAGTGGAAAGATGGGGGTGTGCAAGGACTACTGTGGCTGGTCGTAAGGGAAAGAGGTGGGGGGATGAGCAGGAATAATGAGGATGGCAAAGAGGGAGTGGAGGAGAGGGAGGAAGGAGGTGTTTGAACAGATGGCTGCGGTCAAGACTGAAGGGGAAAAAAGTAAGTTGGAATGTTTGTGTGTGGGGGGTGTATGCAGAGAAAAAGGAGGGTGGGTAGAGAAGGAGGGGGGCTGTGATTTTGGTGGATGGGCGAAAGTTATGGTCTTAGAGAGCGTTTTGAGAAAATGAGGGGATTTAAGAAGGGGGTATGGAGGAGTGAAGGTACGGCCATTATTTTCTTCCTTTTCCCAATATGTCAACCCTACATATGTTTGTACTTGCATGACATTTTTCTCTATATTATCATCCTGATGAAGTCTTATAAATAAAGACGAAACGTTGATGTACACATAAATAACATCCATTTTTTGGTTTTTCCTTTTTTCATTTTCCCATCACGTCGGATTACCTTCATCCTTCTCTTCCCATATATATATATATATATATATATATATATATATATATATATATATTCGTAAAGATGATATGATTAATCCATGTATCTTTTTGTTACAACAAAACATAGATGGATTAATCATATCATCTTTAAGATGTGTGTTCTCGGCTAGAAATCATTTTTCTATAAAGAAACGAAATAAAATTAAATGAAAAAAAAGATTCCTAGAAAAAATGCTCAAAGTTTATTGTGTGTTCTCATAAAAAGTAGGACACGGATTGAACCTCCAAAACCGGAAACCTATTTTTCTATAACGAAACGAAGTTAAATGAGAACAATATGTTATGGAAGATTTTTGTTTCACCAGCATTTTGTTTATACTTGCATTCTTGGTTGGGTGTGTTACGTCATATCAACCCCTTTCCTGGTTCTTTACTGTTTCAAGTTCTTAAATATTATGCTTAAATTATATTCAAATATTTATTCTTGGAAGAAAACATGTGTTGTATGCTGATTATTTGTTGATTATATTTTGTAAATTATACACAAGGGCGTGTGAGGTTTTGAAAAGCCAATGCTCTAGAGAGAGTGCATTCTGGACTAAAAATGCCTCGACAGTCGCGTTAGTATTCACCAGTAAGGGCGCCTTAGACGATTAGTAATAAACCACTCTTTCTCAAAGAAAGAAGGTAATGCCTGGGAGGGCGGAAATCCTAGAACTGCACAGAACGATGCAACACGCGATAAACGCCATTTCAAAAATTATCAAGTTAGTACAACCAAATGTTTGTTCCTTCAGTCTGGAAGTCGACGACTGGATTACAATGAGGGCAACTCTAATTGCTCTGGTCCATTTAGTGGTCGTGGGCTGTCCATACGGAAGTCGATGGCTAGATTACAACCAGGTACATGCAAATTCAGCAACCAAAGCTTCACAGATTCGCAACAAAATGGCGCGAGTTAGAATCGTTAAAGTCGTAAAATATAGTTAAGAGTTACTTACCCAAATCCAATGCCTTTACATCCGATGTACCTATGTTGCTGACTACGTTCTCTTAAGATATTGTCTAACTGTAAAAAGAATATATACATTTATTATATGAATATCTGTATAATAATAAGCTAACACATTTCCTTTTCGTACGTTATCACCTTTCACACGTTAAAAATGAAATCGTTCGTTTGTGAAATTTCGTGGAAAAATACACTGTTTAGTATTTGTCTGAGAGAGTAAGTAACTACGATGAATATATTTACGTCATGTTTTTATTAGCAAACATATTAGAAAATAGGTTTTTAAGTAAAAATAATTTGAACTAATGCCGAATACCCTTTACGTCTACTTCCATTTTGCGGTTTATGAAAAGAAAGGTCACTTAGTTAAAAAAATATTTCTGTAATATTTCTTTGTTATTATGTTATGTTAATTTATTTAAATTTATAAAAAATGTATCAAGTTTAAAAACCCAAACAAAAAATCTTTAGACTTATGTGAGATTCAAACTCGGGTATTGACATCGCAAAAACGACTGCCTTAGTAATGTGTATCTGGCTATTCCTTTTTTTGTCAACCAACCACGTTTCTATTCGCGTAAAAACAGAACTCTAAAAAATACAATAATCTTTTAACAGTACATAGATAATTGATGTGTACTCGTTAAACCAATGTAAAATAATTCTAACTAGGGTATAGACATTGTAAAAACTACTACTGGTGTGATGTG
>OY744552.1:21563396-21610896 GCA_963556195.1 Sepiola atlantica | reverse complement strand
CTGGTAGCACACAAAATGGTTATGAAGGGTCAATGAGGATTTTAAGTGGGATAAGACCAATCAGACCTCCACTGGAAGGGTGCGCGAGTACTGGAAACGGCTTATCAACATTCAAATTCCAGAGAAGACCAATGGTTTGCGTCAGCGAGAAATAAATGGTAAATTGCTGTTGCGATAACGCAAAATTGTTTCCAATGATTATCAAAAGAGACGAAGAATGCTGGACACCTGGAGTAACTTATTGTCACTTCTGAGAACACCACTGGTTATTGTCAGTGAGCAATCACTGATAATGACTTGTGTGAGAACTCCTAGTGAGTACATAATAATAATAATAATAATAATAATAATAATAATAATAATAATAATAATAATAATAATCATAATAATAATAATAATCATAATAATCATAATAATAATAATAATAATAATAATAATAATAATAATAATAATAATCATAATCATAATAATAATAATAATAATAATAATGATAATGATGATAATAATAATAATAATAATAATAATAATAATAATAATAACAATAATAATAATAACAATAATCGCATGAAAAATATATGGGATATATCTTCTGTTTATTATGCTACATTTTATTTCATTTAATGCCAATGGAATCTTTATTAAAATAAATAAAATTGGAGAAAACAAATATATCATTCAACATATGACAAAATATGAACGTGGGACTTAAATTTAAAACTTAATGAACATCTTTTTCAACCGCCAAATTAAAATAGTCTATATTTGGAACATCAGGAAGTTTTACTGTGGAGAGAATAAGTAATAATACGTGATTGACGATCAGGGGTCAAAAAGGTAACCACAACGAGTAAGATAAAGTTAAGTGTTTGACGTTATTTCCGGAAAAAGGGATTTCTGTTTCTGTTTCAGCCATCCCTCTGAGTGAGCGATCACAAAAAATCTTTGCTTGTCCCCGGCGGAGGTGGGGCGGGGAAACAATGTGAGCCTTACATAAAATTTCTCTGTATCCCTCTCTTTCTCTCCCCCTTTCTCACCCTCTCTCTCTCTTGATACAGTGAGCAATCGTTTAATGTGCCTCTCTCTTACATCTTTTTAATGTATCTCTTTGATCTCTGTAACCGTATTGTCATTCTGTCCTCAAGCTAATAAATCCTCCAGTTAAAAGAAGCTTGATGTGTCTATGTGAATTAATCAAAATAACGATGCTGACGTAGGGTAACAGCTACGGTGTGTAGAATGTGATTATACACGCTTCAGACGACACAAATATCTAAAAATAGTATCTGTCAGGGTCCCATGTGTGAGTTCAGTAGAATATATCGTTTAAAAATTATCTATTTACAAAATATACCCCTACAAAACAAATGAATCTACTAATCTATAAATACGCAATACATAATTTACACTATTGATTAATATTTATAGTATTAATAATTGTAATCATATCTATTTTTATTAAAATAACTAGAGTTGGCGTTGAAAAACGCGAAAGAGGTTGCTATGTCGTACAACAAAGACAACCATTTAATCTTTAGAACTGAATCACTTCAATGCCACCAGAAAGCACTGGCTGAACATTCTCTAGGGTCACCGACTTATTATGTAATAATGTAAATACTAGAAAAGTTAAATTAATAGTGATGTTGGAAAACTCTTGAAATAGTCTGCAGAATTGACATGTATCCCAATGTTACACATATTAATTGACCAACGCCTGATATGCGAAGAGTCAGTTTTCTATCTGCTGTCACTGGGACAACACACACATGATCTTCGCTGAGAAGGAAAATAATATTTTTGGAAACTGTACCCTCCATCGATCTCAAGTCACTCGAAGAAATCTACAGGTTTAAAATAACAGACACAATTGAGACTTCGCGCCCAAATCCGAATCAACCTTTTCAATTCTTTAAGTTTTTAATTTATCATACAATTAATGTTTCCACAGTTATTTGAAAAGATTGAGCTCAATCATTCTACTACATTTTGAACTCTGTCGGACACCAGACATTTCAATAAAAGAAAATATGGCGATTGTGCAGCATAGTTAACAAGAAAAGAAAGAGAAGGGGCGAAACCAAAAACAAAAAAGAAACAAACAACAAAACACTTTTGCCAAAACGCAAGAAAATTTACTTTTCTATTTATCTTATATATAAGTTTCACATGTGGATACTAATTGTAAGATTCATTATCTATGAATTTGTTTTCGTCACTTTTAATCTATCGTTCGAGTCATATTCTAAGATGGCGACTGATTTGTTTGGAAGCTGATAGCTAATTTCAGGTTTAAAAGATAGTTAAAAAAGAATTGGTGCTACCGTAACCCCAAGTCCGGGGTTATTGCCAGTTGGATTAAGGTAACCCTTTTTAAACTATCTTTTAAACCTTAAATTTGCAAACGACTTCCAAACAAAACGATCGCCATCTTGGAACGATAGATTAAAAGTGACGAGACAAATTCAAAAATAATAAATCTTACAATCAGTATCCACATGTGTAACTTATATAAATAGATAGAAACATAAATGTTCTTGCGTTTGGTAAAAGTTATTTGTTGTCTATTATTTAGCTAGTTCTTTCTTGTTAACTATACTGCATAATCGCCGAAAATAATTTTCCCGGTGACTCAAGCCAGCTGTATCGAATTCTAACTTTTCCCTGAATCAACACCAGACAACCATTTCAGCCTTGAAACATACGAGCATTTATAGAATTAAGATGTATCCTAATCCTATGCATGTTAATTAGCCAACGCCGTGTGCGAAAACACGCCCAAGTCACGTCCCCAAAACCATATAGAAAAAACATCAATTCTATTTTCGTGCAAAAAGCTCTCACAGAAATATTGACACAAACAGCGAAAATAGCGATCACATGAGGTGCTTGAAAATACGTACGCGCGCTCGAAATCATTTTTGGCACCCGAAAGTAAATTTATACTTTTGATCCGGTCGCTAAGAATAAAAGGATCAGAATTTCAACATTCCACTCAGTAGAGCCAACACAGAATATTACGCTCAGCTAGCCCCCTTCTCCACCCGCCTTTAAAATCTAGAGGAAACGAATGACTATTAAACTCACATACACACACGGAAAAAGACAGCAAACCCACAATACTACTGAGGCCATTCACACATTCTGTCGCACGCATACACACACTGAAAAAGCAACACACACAATACCCACTGAACTCACTTACACACCCTCTCTGTTACAGGCGTATAAACATTGACAGAAAACAAATATGTTCACTTCTTCTTTGAACATTCTACAATACGAGAAACTTTTTTAACGAATAATTTACTCAGAAAAAATAACTTTTAATCCATTGTAAATGTTTACATATATAAATATAGTTTGTTCGTAAACAGGTTTTATCTCTTTTATTTAACATTCTCGTTTGTATCCGTTTTCAACATTTATAACATTTTAACCGACAGGGTATGTCTTGGCACATAACAAAGAGGCGACCATCATCTATAACATACCCAAGCTACAAGGCCAAAAATATATGGTTAAAAATACATAAACTGAATACTAAGTTATTAAAATGTTGTTACCGGGAATTTTTTCCGGTGGATAAGGGGAGACAACTTGGTTACCGATCCAGAACAATTGGGAGCCGACGGCGACAGATGGCGCTGTTGTCCATATGACTTCGTGAACGCGTGTTTCCTTTGTCGACTCAGTTAGTCCCCAAAATGTCAAAGTCAGCTCGGTGGGTCTGGTCTGCCGTCTGAAAAAAAACTTTTCTGATATAAACACATATAGATCATACTACATATTTATTATGTTTCTGAATTTTTTAGATGAGGATTGATAATTAGTATTATTCGAATTACTCGGACTACTGTTCTCATCTTGAGTGTTATTCTTACAACGTTTCGGCCGATGTAACCTCTGACCCTTTTCAGGTGTTCGTGTCGAATTATGGAATCTTCCTGTCGAACTCGGGAATCTGTACGGAATTTTGAACGGAACCATTTATTTAATTCAAGGGGGTAGTATGCCTGCGTTCCGTCAGCCATGACCAGGTAGAAGTCTTAAGCAAGTCGTAATTCTATTTTTAGTATCGCCCGCACCGAGGATTGAACCTTTATCCCCCAGAAGAGTGTCACTGAACTTTTACTTGGTACTTTATCCATTACGCCACGGGTTTCGTTCAAATTCCCGAGTTCGACAGAAAGATTCACGAGTTTGACAAGATGCACCTGAAGAAGGTCGGGGGTTACATCGGCCGAAACGTTGTGAGAATAACACTCAAGATGACTTGTTTTATGTTTTTTAATTTATTGAAAAATATATTTTTGGTTGACGAGATCAGTTTGGCTCGATTTATTAGATTTTTTTAAATTTCAATGTTATTCCGGTATGGACACTCGCTTTTGTAGTTCAAAAGGCAATAATTAACGAAGGTAGTTTTAATTATGGATGGGTGATCATTAATTTTGGAGTCGATAAGTACACCTGAAAAGGAATTTTTTAAATTAATGTTGAGTTCATGAATGTGAATACAGAGTTTGTTCGACAGATGTTTTATAGTTCTTTCATTTTATTATTGTTGTCTGCTAGAATAAGGATATCGTCCACGTATCTTGCATAAATGGAGGGTTTAATGATTGTATTAAATATTTTGTTCTCGAGATTAGACATAAAATTAATGAATGTTGAACCAAGTACAGAACCCATGGAGACGCCATCAATTTGTGTGTAAATGTTTCCCTTGTTGTCGAAGAAGGGGATTTCGGTTGTGCAGGTAAATAATAACTTTTTGAGAATTCTTGGATTGATTCTGAGAGGAGGGAGGGATGGGTTATTGCATATGTTATTAATTATAATATCAATTGTTTAATGAACTGGGACATTAGTGAATAAACTTTCGACATCCAGTAAAAGTGATTTTATTATTGACTTTTGTAGTTTGGAGAATCTGTATGAGTTCTTGTGTGGACTTTACACTTTATTTTTTTGGTAAATACGGAGTTATAACTTGCAAAATTATGGGATAAAGGTGGGTTTATGGGTTTATGTGTTTTTATGTTACAATATAGGTAACCAGGTTATAAATCCCCAATTATTTTGGGGAGTTTATGTCTATCATTTACAGCATTGTTGGTTGTAATAAGTTTATTAACCAGAGTCTTGAGTTGATTGAGAGGGTTTTGTTACTTTTTAAAATTTCGTATTGCCATCTAAAATAGTTTATACTTTTGTAGAATTATCCGATTTATTGAGTACGACATATATTTAAGTTTTATCACCTTTTCTGATAATGACACTTGGGTGGTTTCGAACTTTGTTGAGAATTTTAAATAGCGACTCGCCTAACACGTGATCATGTTCCAAATACAGAATTTCATCACATAGTACTTTTAAAACTTTATAAATTTACTGCACAGCTCGAACACAGCAGTCATGAATATGCAAGTCCAACCTTTCGCCTGTAGACGTTTGAAAGAGTCAGTCGTAAGTACTAGCGAACAAAAATGGAACAAAACAGCTACGGAGCCTACATCCGGCAATAGGACAGAAATACAAGAAGGACTATCCGAAAAATCGAAAATATCACAAAAAGATTAATAAAACAAAAACATTCCGTGCTATACAATAACGGATATTAAAATGAAAACATGCTGCCTAAATACATACAATATATATATATATATATATATATATATATATATATATATATATAATCCAGACAAGGTAAACATCCACAGGATAGGAATCCAAAGAATTTTAACCGGGCTTATAAAAAGTGCTCAATATCAAATAGAGCTTTTATATATGATTATTTTCATTTGCACAAACATGCACAAAATCTGCGACACTGGCATGTCGATGTTATCGATCAACAACTGTTATAAACTAAGATCTCATATGCCTAAGTTAAAATCTGATCCTAACCTTGATCATATTTGGGAAATACCCAAATATTATCTAAGGTTAGGATTGTATTTTAACAACTGTTGATCGATAACATCGACATGCTAGTGTCGATGATTTTGTACATTTTTGTGTAAATAAATATATATTAATCCAGGTTAAAATTTGAAGAATCTTTACTGTGTTTATATAATAATGCTTAATAATAAATGTAGCTATTTATATTCAATAAAAAAATGTTTATTTATACAAATGTATCGTGGTTACATATCCCAAAAAAGATACAACTGTTAAATATAGTAACTTTGCGTGTAATGGTGCTTTTTATGATATTCATGCGATATCCATTGGCAAGAAAACTATTTCACCAAGTTCCGTATCGAGTTCGGTTGGTGAACAAATTATACGAAAATGTTGGCTAACGATGGACCAATTTTCCCCTCATTTCTCATTCAATGTTCTTAATTTTTAATTCATCATTCTGACATTTCCTCTTAGAAGGTCAGACAATAAGGCCGTAAGGAACAAATTAGCAATTGTCTTCTTTTTCCACCCATCATTTCATTTGTTAAACATAATTTTTCCTCTGAAATATTTATATATCAGAGGAAAAATTATGTTTAATCAATGAAGTGGTGGGTGGAAAAAGAAAAAAATTGAAAAATTGTAGTTTCTACAAGAACTAATATGAAATATTTTATTAATAAACTATGTATTACAATGTCTGTTTACGAATACGGATTATATGCTATGGGAGAACATAAAAATCAGTTAATTGTGTTTTTCCCTATTTTTCTCAAAGTCTCTGTCTACTGAATGCTGCTAAGGATTTGGTATAATAATATAAGACGGTTTCTACCCCAAAAATGGCATATTCAGACCGATGAAACCCTGGTACACCAGACACTGTAATGTACAGTTTTTAAATAGAATACTATATATATATATATATATATATATATATATATATATATATACATATATATATATATATATATATATATATATATATATATATTAGTTCTTTACTTTCAATTTTAGTTGAAAGGAGCTTCTTATAACACACACACACACACACACACACACACACACACACACACACACACACACACACACATATATATATATTTATATATATATATATATATATATATATATATATATATATATATTGCTGTCTGTCTGTTTGTCCGTGCACATCTATACATAGGACTCTGACATTTCCAAACCGATAAAATCATACTCACCTGAATAGTGTCAAGGAACAATTGGTCCGACCGCCGGCCGGCGTTCCCGAAGTTCGTAACATTTGCAACACCTGCATGAATAAAAGAGACGATACAATGACAGATATAACTTGTTCAAAACCACGAGAACAAAGGGACCCCCTCACAAACAGCTGTTTCAACGGCGAATAGGATTTGGAAGGATCAACCTGCAATACCAAACTTCCGGATCGATATGGGCAAACTATCTTTGGTCATAATTCTCTAAAACTTGATTCGATTTATGAGATCGGTTCTTCGGAATCTTTGCGTCTTGCGGTAGTTTCTCATGTCCTGCCGGCCGTTGTGCGGCATGCATCCTGGGTGGGTTGGGTTGGCTTCCCCCAGAAGAGGAAGTTTCTAGGGAATATCAAATTCACAAGCGCTGTCCAGTCGCATGTGTATCCCGCGCAGGCGATACACTTTTAAATACGTTATTTTTTGTACTTTTTTTTCAGAGACTAGTCACCTTCTACTCACATACAACAATAAGTGTTACAAAATGGTCACCCATCTTATACTGACCAAGGTAAACGTTACTTAACTTTCGATCTGACGTAACGAATATTCTTAAGATGCATCCATCAAAATTTCGCGTTCACCGATGAAAATACTATTTAAAGTATAAGCCTGACAGACCATTGTAAATGATATTTCGAACTTAAACGTGACAGACCGACGAACGTGCTATTTCAAACATAAAGATGACACACCAAATTCTATCTTAACATAAGCGTGAGAAATAACAAAATATTTTATTTAAAATATAACAAAGACAGACTAATATAAATGCTATTTCAAATTAAGCATGACAGACCAATGTAAATGCTATATCAAACTGAAGCGTGACAGACTGAAAAAAGTTTATTTTTAATTTTTATTGCTTTTAACGTAGTTCACCCCAAACAAGGCAGGCCACCACTGTAGACGTAAGGGGCTACTGAGAAGAAAGAAAAGGGGAGAAGGTTTTTTTTTTGGAGGGGGGGGGGTCAACCTAAACTGGGATCTGCGCAGCGAGATGTCTGTTTACATTAATTTTACATTTCTGTATTGCAGTACTGTCGGGGAAACAGGGGGCAGGGAGGGAGTTCCAGAGGCCAGCAGCACGAGGAAAGAAGCTATTTGAATAGAAAGCTCTCCGGCATCTGTGAGCCGACACAGTGAATGGATGGGATTTAGTTGATTGACACTGGTCTGTCATGTCTATGTTTGAAATTTCTAACATAATGTGGAAAGTCCAATGTAAATGGTATCCTAAACAACAAAAATTCTATTTCAAACATAAGGACGACAGAAAAAAATAATTGCTATTTAAAACTTGAGACACACACGAAAATGCTATTTAAAACATAAGCATGACAGACCAATGTAAAACTTATGCGTGGAAGGCTGACACAAGTACTATTTCAAACATGAGGATGACAGACAAATGTAAATTCTATTTCAAACTTAAGCGTGACAGACCGAGGAAAATACTATGTCAAACTTAAGTATGACAGACCAATGTAAATGCTATTTTAAACTTAAGCGTGACAGACCGACGAAAATACTATTTCAAACTTAAGTATGACAGACCAATGTAAATTCTATTTCAAACTTAAGCGTGACAGACCGAGGAAAATACTATTTCAAACTTTAGTATTACAGACCAATGTAAATGCTATTTTAAACTTAAGCGTGACAGACGGACGAATACACTATTTCAAGTATGAAATAATAGACAGATATACATGCATTATTAACCTTTAACTTGTAGAAGAAAATGTTATTTTAAGCATAGACATGACAGACCACTGTAAATGGTATTTACACCTTAAGTGTGACAGACCAGTGTAAATCAAACTCTAGCTGACAATCTGAAGAAAATATATTTAAAATATATTTAAAATATATTTAAAATATATTTAAAATATATGGATGACAGACAAACATAAATGCTATCGCAAACTTTAGCGTGACCGACGCATGAAAATGACAAACCTATGTCAATGCTATTTTAAACTTAAGCGTCACAGACTGACAAAAATGCTATTTCAAACATAATCCTAACAGACCAATGTAAATGGTATCTCAAACTTTAGCGTGACAGACAGAGGAAAATGTTATTTCAAAAATAATCATGTCCTTAACTCATGAGTTTTCAAAGAAAACCTTCTCAATGACATTACTGCAGGTAATAAAATTAAACTTTGAAAATATATAAAAATATATAAAATACATAAAAGTATATAAAACATAAAATATATCGGCCCAAAACACACGTTTTTGCTAAACTTATACAGTTCATCCAAGTCATAACTTTTAAAACCATTTCAAGAAAGATATCACAGTAGTCGATTAAAAAACAATCCAGGTGGTTAATGGTAGTCCAAAAATGAAAAAGTTATCCGGGCGGGGAAAGTGTGTTTTGGGCCGATATATTTGATGTTTTATACACTTTTATGTATTTTATATATTTTTTATATATTTTCAAAGTTTAATTTTATTACCTGCAGTAATGTCATTGCGGTAATGGTTCTCTGAGGAGAAGATTTTCTTTGAAAACTCATGGGTTAAGGACTTTCAATTA
This sequence comes from Sepiola atlantica, assembly GCA_963556195.1. Classification (NCBI taxonomy): domain Eukaryota; kingdom Metazoa; phylum Mollusca; class Cephalopoda; order Sepiida; family Sepiolidae; genus Sepiola; species Sepiola atlantica. The sequence continues at coordinate 21,601,173 of OY744552.1, read as the reverse complement.
CTTTGCTTGAACTTTAAATTGTAATAAAATTTGATTGACACCTTATTTTATTCTTTCACTTCATCTAATGCTAATAATGCTCTATCCAGTATATTGAGTTTCATTTTTATCCGGATGTTCCCTAATTAAAGATATTAGTTGCCTCTTATATATTTTGTTGTATTAACCTTATATATATAAATATATATATATATATATATATATATATATATATATATATATATATATATATATATATATATATATATATAGGCAAACAAGCCTTCAAAAACCATGTATTAGATGCGAGTAATTAAATCAAAAGAAAAATAAAAATATTTCGAAACATTTAATAAAATATTTCAAAATACCTTCCGTTTTTTTTTTTTTCCTCATCTTGATTTTTTTTTTTAGCTAATATTTCGCTTGACAAAAACAAGCTTCATCAGAGCCAAGACAAATAAAGGTATAACCTTTTTTTTCCATAATTTACTTCCTGGTGTTGGTGAAGTGTCACGTCCGGTGTTGTGGACTATTGTTGAAAATGTCTGTTTTAAATAGAATAGAACTTGAATGCGCATGGTCGCTGCGAGTTATATATTTTTCTTTTTCTTTTGATTTAATTACTCGCATCTAGTACATGGTTTTTGAAGGCTTGTTTGCCTCTATATTTATATTAACTTACAAAAGATGCTTTATAAAATGAACTTTCCTAATCTATATATATATATATATATATATACATATATATATATATATATATATATATATATATATATATATATATACAATACATTACAAAAAGATGACTTTAACACAGATTAATAAAACGTTTACTGTTAATATATTTCGTCAAATAATCAGATTTCTAAATCATAATGAATAAAAATATCACAGAAAGAAAAAAACAATATTTAATAACGCAAAACTTCACAATACACGTATTAAATCATCTATTAATATTTCGAAGCGTAGCTATTGTTGCTAATTACAGCATGTAGGCTTTTAGAGTAATCTTCTATGAATTTCTTGCATGTTTGCTTGCTAATATTTCCCCATTGTTCACTAAAAGATTGCTTTAGTTCATGCATTACTTCTTTGAATTCTGTGTAAATATTTAATCAAGTTGAGATCTGGAGATTGACGTCTATTGACGTTTAGGAAGTCTATTCTATTTAGACTTTGCTGAGAGTGTCCGCTAATACACAGGGAGACCAGAGTTCAATCTACGGTCGAGTCATACAAATTACTTACAAATGGTACTTGATGCCTGTTTGTTAAACACTCATCAGTACACGGTTAGGTTTAAAAGGTAATTAAAGTAATCCCGGGAAAGAAGTGGCACCCTCCCCTACACCTCGGTGTAAAAGCAAATAAAAAGTGAGCCTTTGAGTCGCCCTCGACTATGTTCGACCACTTTACTTACTTTATTCTATTTGAACATAACCATGTTTTTGTAAGTTTGGCAGGCTGTGTAGGGGTCGTTGTCTTGTTAAAAAGACCCAACGTAGTATCAGGCCCAACGAATGTGCACTCTGACGTCAACGTCTCTCCAAAATACCCCGATAATATGCTCCATTTCTACCCCCGTTTAATAATTTAAATTATTTCAGTGTTCCCTACATCTTGAGAATATCTTTTAATGGGGATTTATGGTGTGGTATCGGTTCCGTTGTCATAAGACCGTTCTCCTAGGAATTATTTCCCCGTAAGAGCTCAACATTTTCAAATTATAAATATATATCGTGTGAAATAAATACGATTGCACTTAAAATGCGAACCCATAAAATTGAATTATTTTTTGCGTCATTTTTCATTTCGGTGTTTCACGGGGACAATGAAACTTGCCATTGTTTTTAATGTTATCGAAATGAATAAATGCGAAATTAATTCTGTGTAATATATTTTAATCCGTCACGATACATCCCTTCCAGACATTACCCTCTATTTTGAGGGAAGAGTAGCATAGCATACGTTCGTCCCCTCACGATACCATCCTCCCAGGATTACCTTCTTCTTTTATTATTATTTTTTTTTTTGGGGGGGGGGTACTATCTGTTCTGTTGTCATGATATCATGCTCCTAGGTATTAACGCCTACTTTTGGGAGGGGGTGTTTGTTCATCATGATATCTTCTTAGTTATTACCTCCTCTTTTGGGTCAGTGTGTGTAGTGAATTCATCATGATATCTTCTCAGCTTAGCCAAGATATACGACGTGAAGATGCATCTATTTGCTAGTATATATATATATATATATATATATATATATATATATATATATATATATATATATATATATATATATATATAGGTGAAAGAAGAGTGATAAACATGTACGAATGTCCAGATTTATTTCAACTTCGATCGTTTAATGCAAGGTATATTCGGTAATAAAATTATGTTTATTATTCTTTCCTTAAGCCAAGGCTTTTCAAAGATCGAAATCTTATCATCAGAGGAATTACATAGATAGATAAGTTGGCAGTTGGAAACCCAAAACTCAATATTTGAAAAAAATATTAAGTAATGGAGGGTGAAAAAAAAGTTCGTGTAAAAAAGGTATGAGGTTAGTCCAGTTGGTAATTGTCCGTTGATAAGGTGTCCAATGAAAGGAGATTTGGATGAAGAAGCGTTTTCGTGAAAGTAGCATGGAAAAGCGTATAAAAATGAAGTAACTCCAATAGTAAGATGTTGAGTTACAAATCGTAGGTGGAGCGCACTTAATCGGAATTGATCATGAGAAATCGGGCCATTTTACAATTTTTTTTCTCTCTCTCTCTCTCTCCCTCTCTCTCTCTCTCTCTCTCTCTCTATATATATATATATATATATATATATATATTGCGATTTTTACGTTTTTGCTTTGTTTTATAAAATTAGCACTGAAGAAAGCCACACCAAGAAATAAATGCACAGGAGCATTTTACAAATATATTGCTGTTTGCCGAAACAATTGTATTCTGAATAAAATATATTCCTTCCATCTGTTTGTTTTACTTCTGTTGTAGTTTCCATGTGGCTGGTTAGTATTCATAGTTTATGTGGGTTGGTTTCTGCATTCGAGGATTTTCCTTAAGATTTCAGCTGTTTTCATCATTGCTTTCCGTTGTATAGTCTTAGCTTCCCCTTTCATTCCACTTTCTCCTTGTCTTTTTTTCAGGTTTTCAGGACTGTTCCTACTTCTACAATTACTGGTATTATCTTGACTTTCTTCATGTTTCATATTCTTTTTCAGTTCTCTGGCAAGCTCCGTGTATTTCCTTCGTTTTTCCTTCTCTTTGATCTTTACTCTGTGGTGTTCCATCATCATCATCATCATCATCATCATCATCATCATCATCATCATCATCATCATCATCATCATCATCATCATCATCATCATCATCATTATTATTATTATTATCATTATTATTATCATCATTATTATTATTATCATTATTATTATCATTATTATTATCATTATTATTATTATCATTATTATTATCATTATTATCATTATCATTATTATTATCATTATTATTATTATTATCATTATTATTAGTATTATCATTTTTATTATCATTATTATTATTATTATTATTATTATCATTATCATTATCATTATTATTATCATTATTATTAGTATTATCATTATTATTATTATTATCATTATTATTATCATTATTATTATTATCATTATCATTATCATTATCATTATTATCATTATTATTATTATTATTATTATTATTATTATTATTTCATAGTAGTCTCAACTTTTGGATGTTTTTAGTTGGAGTTTTCTTTTTTTGAACATCAAGTCAATTCCCTTGACCGTAGACATTCAAGCGGTATTTATCTACCTCCCACAATTATCATCATTATTATTATTATCATTATTATTATCATTATTATTATCATTATTATTATTATCATTATTATTATCATTATTATTATTATCATTATTATTATCATTATTATTATTATTATCATTATTATTAGTATTATCATTTTTATTATCATTATTATTATTATTATTATTATTATCATTATCATTATCATTATTATTATCATTATTATTAGTATTATCATTATTATTATTATTATCATTATTATTATCATTATTATTATTATCATTATCATTATCATTATCATTATCATTATCATTATTATCATTATTATTATTATTATTATTATTATTATTATTATTATTTCATAGTAGTCTCAACTTTTGGATGTTTTTAGTTGGAGTTTTCTTTTTTTGAACATCAAGTCAATTCCCTTGACCGTAGACATTCAAGCGGTATTTATCTACCTCCCACAATTATCATCATTATTATTATTATCATTATCATTATCATTATTATTATCATTATTATTAGTATTATCATTATTATTATTATTATCATTATTATTATCATTATTATTATTATCATTATCATTATCATTATCATTATCATTATTATCATTATTATTATTATTATTATTATTATTTCATAGAATTCTCAACTTTTGGATGTTTTTAGTTGGAGTTTTCTTTTTTTGAACATCAAGTCAATTCCCTTGACCGTAGACATTCAAGCGGTATTTATCTACCTCCCACAATTATTATTATTATTATTATTATTATTATTATTATTATTATTATTATTATTATTATTATTATTATTATTATTATTATTATTACTTGTTATCATTCTGTTCTTCTTCTGCTGCTGCTTTTTCCTTTTCTTCCTTCTCATCTTCATCCATTTTTCCTTTCTTCCATGCTTTCCTATTTTTAACTTAATTTTAAATGTATTTCCTTTAAATTATTAAAAGAGATTAACATATTTTCATTGATTGAAGAATAGTTTCTTCTTAATAGTAATAGAAATACAGTAATTAATTAATTACATTTTTTTTAAATTAATTATACAGAAAGTTGTAGAAAGCACCGTGGAATTTCCACAGATCCCACTAGTTTAATAATTACTGACTTTAAAATTATTTTTCTACGAGGTTTTCTCATAATTCTTTTCAATATAAATTCATGTAATTCACGCGAGAGTTAACAGCCCTGCAAAAGGACGCACGTGTTTTGCATCATTCATCAGATGAAAACGAGATGATTTGAACACTGCCTTAGTGATAACCGATACCAACGCCGGTCGAGGCGACAACGAATTGTAATGTCTTTATGTCAAACATCCGAGACAGCGAAGGTAAGACGTGTCAAATGCAAATAATTCATTTTGCACAATCAGTGATATAAAAAAATTACCTGCCAGCAAATCGAGTTATTTGAATGGGTCGTTTTTTAAATCCAATAAAAAGAGGAGTAATTTACTATTTAGGTTATTATTTTGCGGTATTTGATGCTGTTAAGACAGAAGTTAGAAGGAACGTGCTTCTACGGTGTATGTGTGCTGAAGTTTTAAATTGTTTCTGCTATTTGTGTTTGCTATTTGATACATACTTTGATAGACAAATCACAACGTGGGGGTGAAATGTGGCACATCTAACTAAGACGACGAAGCGCATCATTTTACTGTCTCTGCCAGGACCGACACCACTATTAACTCTCGAAGGTAACGGAAGCCAGAACGGGTATATACGGTGTCTGCGTTGATACAGACAAGGGGGAAATGGTTTTGTGAAGTTCCGGGTAAAATGTTGTTTCTGCCATTTGTGTCTGCTACCATTTGTGAGAGGTTGCTCTTCTTTAAGTCGAGATTTCTCCTCTCATAATTCTGGCGAAACTTTAAAATACCTTTATTTAATGTTTTACGAGCTCTTTATTTTTATCAGTCTTTTTTGAGGTCCCGTTGAAGTCCGGATGCAAGTGGTTTCCTTATCTATTTACAACCCTAGAATTCGTCATTTATTGTGTCCTGAATAAATCATAGCAAATGGAATAGTCGCTGTGAAATACTTTCCCTATTCTTCTAAATAGAACGATACGATAAAGAAGCGGGAGGTGACGGTGGTTAAGTGGATAACGGCACAGACTGAAGACCTGGGTGTTCCAAGTTCGAATCCACAGTACCACTTTCACTTAAGGATGTTGGCAACCTTCTCGTGGTCCTTCCTGTAAGTACCCGATGTCTTTCCAGAAAGATTTCTAACTAGAAAAACATCGGGGAAACTAATGCCAACACCAGAATCATCTGATTCACACGAAAAAAGAAGACGATAAAGAAGCGGCATTCACACTAAATGGGTTAAACCGACTTACTCCGAAAGAGGAAGTTTCTAGGGATTATCAAATTCACAAGCGGTCCTCCGTCCATGTGACGTAACATCTGTTTCTAGCACGTAGGAGGTCGAGCTGACATCTGAATACACTAAGCTAACCTTCAACTGAACCCCATTTCTTATTATTCTGAACTAACAAAATTACACTTGCTTAATATTTATCACCAAGAATAGATGAGACTCATCGAAATAAACGTTCATAGATCGAACATTTATGGGGAAAGATCGATAAGACAGATTCAATTATTGATTTCAAACATACTTACGTCTTTACAAACAGCTTGAGATAATTTTTTGAAATTCGGCCCGGACAGATCAAGCAGAGTACCAGGTTTACTTATATTGTAAAAATAAACTTTCATCCCAATGATCGTTGGAGCTGCAAAAATATTACAAAAATTCAAATGTTATTTACACTAATTGAAGCACCGGTTTACGTCAGGCCCGGGACGATCATTGAAAAAAATTACACCCTAACAATGTTTCATATTGTTTTATTGAACCAAAGTTAACCATTACAAATAGCCCAAGATTGTCTTCAATATTGGTTTGATGAAGAAGCAAAATGTTATTGCAGAAAAAAAGGATGTATGTAAATCTCTTGTAGCCGTAATAAGATTGTAATGACGGTCCAAACTTCAGAAGGAGTAATTTACTCCTCTCCAGGAGTTAGGCACAAGACCAGTTTTTATCCTACTCCCACAAGTAAGATGTGACCCAAGCTCGGGTCGGAAAGTGGGGGTTGAAAAGCCAGCGCCCGAGAGGTGAGCACTCTGACCATCAAAAATTGCCTGGGCATCCCCGTCGGCATTCCCCGGTAGGGGCGCCTCAAGCAGTAAGCAATTAACTTACTCCTCCCCAAAGAGGGGAGACAAAGCCTGGGAGGGTGGACCTCCTAGAACTGCACAGGACAATCCCATAGACCGGCGTAAATCAAGCCCCGAAGGCCAAGACAATACCAGTCTATAGGGTGCAGTATCCATCGGAACAGATACTACACTTTGATCTCGACCAAAAGGCCGAGAAGACCAAACTTCAGAAGGAACTCCTCTTCAAACAACACCGTAATAGATACTGAAGATTTTTCAACACCGACGCCTTCTAAAATGTCGACATCCTCGTCTGCTTTTAATTCGTTTGTTTTTAAAGTCAGTTAGTCGCTACACACGCAAATTAGTTGTTCAGGCATACAAAAAAGTTTCAAACCATAAAAATCTTCGATAAGATAGATGCAATTATTGATTTCAAACATAGTTACGTCTTTACAAACATAATAAAAATGTTCCATTATGAATACGAGCATCTAATTCGCCTTCGCTTCTATTGATACAGATACAGATTCCCGGGGTATCTTTTACTTTACTCAGCAGACTAAAAACACTCAAAAAACAAATATACAACAAATAAAAGTAACTGTAGGCGATAAAAGTTATTTTCAAACTTACCTGTGGCATTTGTTTGTATTTTTAACCCGTTCGAAGTGCTATTTATTAGAAATTAAATTATTCGTCACACCAACATCGCAAAATCCAAGATGGCGATCGAAGGGGGGTATGTAAAAGAATAATGACCGGCCGTCATTTTCTTTGTGCAAAAAAAACGTTTTTTTTTTACATCTAATAAAAACCCATGTATACTACGTAAAAATACAAATGTCATAGCTACGTAGGAAAATATCTATTCTCGACGTAGGTCGTCTTTACTTGTTGCATATCTATGTTTTTAAACACTTTCTCGTTCGTTTGTTTGACCCCGTTCACGACTCTGCGGAGTAAAGTAAAAGATACCCCATTCACGTTTCACTAGATCTTCTCCTGGACTCGTGCAAACATCGATGTTTACGGCTAACTGCCATCAAATAAAACATGGTACCTAGTTCCGACCTGCCTATGTTGGCGGAAACGTGAATGATTATCACTTACGATGACTTCTGTACTCGATCGCAAGGCAGGTTCTGCGTTCGTTGAATATACCGTAAACTCGCGTTAAGTAAATATTAATCCTGGTCACTGCATTATGTAGTTACCGCTCTCGGGTGATCGTCACAACAGTTTCAATTACAAGTAAGTGCACTCCCGGGTAAAAAAAATGAGTTTGGTTAAATTTTGAATATTCATATTTGAAAAAAAAAGCCCCAAAACATTAAAATTGGCTAATTTAGAATATTCATTTTCAAAATAATTTACACAAATTAGCAACTTAAACATTTAACTAATACCGGATAGCTTCTCCATAATCCTTCCGAAACAAGGCGTATTGGGAAATATTTTTAACAAACCAACTTATTTATTTATATTGTTTACTAATTCTGTTCACTGTTGAAAAGGAAGCTGCAACTTATTCCTTGTTCAAGACGGTAAACAAATTGTTTATACTCCAATCCTCTCTTTCTAATCTCTCCAATTCCGGCTTTCGTAATTTCATTCAAATCCTTTTTTTCCTTCTTAGGTGACATTTTATATCAAATATTATAATAAATTTAGCAGCTCAGACATCAAACCCTGCCCGGACAGGATAAGATCCGATATCAATAAAATTACTTAAAAACACAATATTAACAAAATAGGCAAATGAAGTCCAGTGACAGATGAGGTGTTACATTGAATACGGTGTTGTTGGAGAAAAGTCTACTACGTGATAAATATCCGGTGGCAATCACGTGTTGCTTTGAATACGTTGTCACTGAGGAAAAGTATACCACGTAACTAAGTTCCAGTGGCGAGCACCTTATTTTTATCAAGAAACTGATAGACGATATCAGCTTCGTACATTGTTGCGGAGTAATATTTTCGCACTTTTCTTTTACCGCCTTAGCGTAATCTTTTGTTTGCTAATTTTCTACCAGTTAATTTTTACCGCCTCTTAGCGTAATCTTTTGTTTGCTAATTTTCTACCAGTTAATTTTTTATCGCCTCTTAGCGTAATCTTTTGTTTGCAAATTTTCTACCAGTTAATTTTTTACCGCCTCTTAGCGTAATCTTTTATTTGCAAATTTTCTACCAGTTAATTTTTTACCGCCTCTTAGCGTAATCTTTTATTTGCAAATTTTCTACCAGTTAATTTTTTTTTTAGTTGTTTTCCACAACTTCTCGATCGGAACTTTTTCCGGGCTACAAAAATGTCTGAAAAGAGTTATCATTCAGCCATTTAAAAAAAATTAATTTTGCAGTGTGAGGTAAAACAAGACATTTTACCGGAAACATAAAAAAAACAATTTTTAAACTGTCGGAATTAATCCTTTTTCTTAAATACAAACATATCCAATGATAAATGCCAGTATACTGAAATCATATGCCCTTAATAGGGTTTAGATGAAAATTCATATACACTAAATGTACAAAAGCAAGGAAATTCCAAAATTTGTACACTTTTATTGTAATCAAGGGTATACAGAGTGAATCTTTATGCATGAGTGGATGAAGTGTGTGAGGTGCGCTGAAGAAAAATTCCTACCAGTAAAATACATAGCCCTGTTGTGCTCGCATACCCTTAATGACAATAAAAGTGTAAACATTTGGGAATTTCCTTGCTTTTGTACATTTAGTATATATGAATTTTCATCTTAACCCTATTAAGGGCATATGATTTCGGTATAATGGCATTTATCATGGAATGTCACTACTTTTGTAAAGGCTATGCCTCAATACAATGGTCATTTTTAAAGTTTTTTTTGAATTTTCTGGAAAACTAAGGTATATGGTAAACTGAAATTAAAATGCCATCAACTAGACCCTAGAACCTCTATCTCTGCCAAAAATCAGCTGAATCCATCAAATAGTTGATGAGATACAGGGTGGCACATACGTACGTACGTACACACGGATAACACAAAATCATGCCTGATCTTTCTGGATCTCTGGGTTGCCTTGACTAATGATGCTGAAGTTCTACACACTTATAGAACTTTCAAATAAAAATTTTGTGCAAAGATTGAACTGATTTGGTTTATTGGTTTTTGAGTTATGATTGATCAAAGAAATAAGATTTCCAGCATAGGCCATTCGTGAAGTCTATTAAGAGATAGAGCGCTCTCGCGCCTCCCTTGTCTTGTTTGTGTTAATGCTCTTATCACTCAGAATTAACTCTACAATATCTAGTAATGAAAATTCATCTTGAACCATAATTCCTCCATTTACTTCTTTAACTGTTGTTTGAAGACAATCACTCGCGAATCTAACCTCTGATCTTCGAAGTTACCGCTCGAGAGCATCGCTCACAAGAGAAAACCGCGACTCATCCGACCAAATAACTCTCTAATACCATTTTGAGATAAAAGTATCATATTTAGTAACAAAACTCATGCCATCCATGATATTCTTTTCTGATAACTAAGGCTTTTTTGCACATCATTTTCATGATATCTCGTTTTCTTTCAATGGCTAACATTGTAAGGGTGTCTTTCTTGCAACGAATAGTTGCCATTTTTGAGTCATTTTTTCTTGTTGATAATTTTGGGACGGCCTGGGTTTGTGCTCCTTTCTACATTAAGTATATTAGATGAAACAGATTTTCATCTAGATAACATATTAAAAGGGAAGTAACTCTTTGCCTTGGTTATTCTCTTACCTCAAAGATATTTGGAGAGTAGAGTTATGTCCCTTGTACATATTCAGAAAAAGACACGTGTTACATACCTATCTCCAAGTAAGACATTTGGGACTAAGAAGTAATTCTTTTGTTTAACTTGTAAATGGAGAATAAATGTTAATTGTTGTTTTATATAAGACTTTTATTCAATTCTTGTATATATATATATATATATATATATATATATATATATATATATATATATATATATATATATATATATATATATATATATATATATATTCGTCCTATATCTCACAAATAACCACCACTACACATCAACTGGCGATGAGAGATTGAGATAAAGAAAGAAAAACTAACCTACTTTTTCACCGGACAAAGAAAAAGATTTTTCTCTTGAAGAAAAAGCATGAAAGAAAAAATGTCGATTTCTCAAAACTTATTGGAAAATATTTTTTACAAACCAACTTATTTATTTATATTGTTTACTAATTCTGTTCACTGTTGAAAAGGAAGCAGCAACTTATTCCTTGTTCAAGACGGTAAACAAATTGTTTATACTCCAAATCCTCTCTTTCTAATCTCTCCAATTTCGGTTTTCGTGATTTCATTCAAATCCTTTTTTTCCTTCTTAGGTGACATTTTATATCAAATATTATAATAAATTTAGCAGCTCAGACATCAAACCCTGCCCGGACAGAATAAGATCTGATATCAATAAAATTACTTGAAAACACAATATTAACAAAATTCTTGAAAAATTAGCCAGGTTCAATTGTTTGCTCTGTAGTTTATCGAGCTGTTTATATTATGGTGATCAACCCTATTTTATGACTTCATGGACACTTTCTGACACAATCAATAGTGAGAATGGTTGTAACATAGAGAATAGCAATAACAAATACTGAAGCAGTATCTGGCAACCCATTACTTCTGTACTTTCTGTAAATATATACTCTTCTTAACTACCTCCATGGTGTCTTATTTCTTATCGGTGTTTTAATGTCACAGCAGTTAGTCAATTACTCCGAAAAAAAGAAGATCTGATTTCAATAAAATTTCTTGAAAGACATAATATTAACAAAATTATTTTAAAAAAAGCGAGGCTCTATTTTTGCGGCCGGGAGTGTACATGAACCGTTACAACAATTTAACATGTTCTAACGTGTCGAAACATGAATTACTAATGATCGGCACGAACTTTCCGGACAACCTAATATTAGATATACCTACATGCCTGGTACCTCGTGTGTCATTCACTCTGAACAGGTTGAGCTGGCTTTATCCGAAAGAGGAAATTTCTAGGGAATGTTAAATTCACTAGAGGTCCCAGTCGCTTGTATATCGTGGCGATGAGATGTTTTATTTGCAGGGAGGTGTCGATGTCCTCCTAGATACAGCGCCTAATATTCCTAAATGGTCACCCATCTAAAACTGACCATGATGCACGTCGCTTAACTTCAGTGATCTAACGAAAACCCATGTGTCAACTTGATTATACCGTACTATTAGGGGCACGACGACAGAATAAAGTAATCTACATATAAATAACCTACAGTTAAGATATTAAAAGTTTTAAGCATAAATTTTTTACTAAAATGACAGGATCCGGCATTAAGCACAAAATGGTTGATATGACTTATATCTTTATTGTTCGTTTTTGTCAAATGAGTAGTCATTGAGGGGCGTTGAGGGGTGGAGTGTGTAGTGGACTTTATGGAAGTTGATCTATTGAATTATCTAGCCATCCGCTTTCTATTGAACCAAACTCGAGTTGGTTTATATAGCATATTTGGAGACACACGTATTATCACATTCGTGGCTGCCAGCTGTGGATTGTTTATTTAGCGAACGTATGTATTTCTTCCGATGTATCTGCAGATGTCCCTACGTCATAGCTGGATGTTATTCTTTCCGGCATGTGTTATCTGTCAGTTGAATACTTTTTTTAATTACGGTACCCCAGAGACGGATATTTAACACAAATATACATTTACTTGCCTCTGCATGCGGACAATATATAATATCGGGTTTAGAAGATGTTAGAGTCCAGTGCTTACAATAATATGGTCAGTTTTAAAAGAATAGCCTGAAAGGCCCTCTTAATATTCTTTTACAAGTGAGAGCGACTCAGGCGACGGGCAATAAACAGCCCCTTCCCACTTTCGATAATGTTAGATAATATAGGGGATGGTTCACAAGTTGTATACCTTTCCACAAGTAGGTCAGAAAAGGGTGACGTCATATCCGGAAGTGAGTAAAGTTACTTCCGTTTTGCTCATCCTTTTTTTTTCCTGGACTTTGTAAGAACAAGACGCGTCTTCCCACGGCTCGTGTCTAGGCTGTTGTGGGTGTGTCTTTATTCTATGGGATACTTAAAACAACCACAGTTAATTGTTTTCGTTTTTCGGAGAAATGTAATAAACTAGCGAACCGTATTAACATGATCTTATTGTTTTATTTTGTTTTGTTTTGAGAGCAGTTTATTTCAAAATGACCAACGCACTTTGAATCCAAGATGGCGGACTGTGCGAAGTTGAATTATTACTAAGCATCTTAAGAATCGTAGCCTTTGGATGAGTTTAAACATTGTAACGTTGGGATATGGTTGTCATTCACCTAATGGGTTCAGGGTGACGCTGTTATCAGGATTCTTCCTAAAATAAAGACAATTTAATCTTAAACTGTATATATTTTTTATTTACTTAACTATGGATTCATGTACTTAACTCTGAGTTTCCTCTGTCTAAATCAGGGGCGGGCAACCTTTTCAGAGTGAGTGCCAGATGAGACTTTTGGAAGGAGATCGCGGGCCGGAGTGAAAAACGAAATCTCAGAATTACTATATTTTGTTTACATGAATAAATTGTACAAAAATTGCATTGAACACTCTACAAATCTGATATTTTTTCTCAGGAGACTTCTGTATGTAATGTTATAAAAGGCGCTGACGAAGGGCCATTTTGGAATCATAAAAAATAATGACGGGGAGTAGAAGTTGATCCAGCATTCGTTTTGACACACCTCACATAAGTTCTCTGTTTCATGCCCTTTCCTTGTCTCTCGTTTCCTCTTTGCCTCTCTTTTTCTCTTTTTCTATTTTTATATCAGGCCAATGATTTGAAATTAATAGTTAAATAAAAATGAAATATACATGCATCATCGCTCGCTGATATTTATACATTTTTATCCCAATATAAATCTTAATTGAAACGTACTTTTACGTTTATGTCACAAAATGATATGAGTTTTACTGGGAGGTTCGCGAGCCGGATTGCAATAATAAAGCATAGCAGGATGACGGGCTGGACGGTTAGCCTTCGCAGGCCGGATGTGGCCCGCGGGCCGGAGGTTACCCGCCTCTGGTCTAAATCATACCCCGCGGAACCTTATATTACTGTGGAAGACGTGATTAACCAGAACCTTGATCGAGTGGAGGGAATAGTCTTGATTTACCTTATTGCCTATATAAAAGATTTCGTCTTTGTCTAGCATGTAGAAACACGAGGTGAGAAGGACAAGTACATGTTGGAATTAGAGTATTTATACGTATCGACCATGTGTGACCGGCGTGCTTTTCTATCCATAAAAGACGGACTTAATGGAAGTCAACAGAAGGCGTTTTAGCACTCGAATGACTAAGATCAGTGAGCGATAAATATCAGCATTAAAAATGGTGTTGTTGGAGAAACGTCCAATACGCAAAAAGGTCCAGTGACAGATGCGTTGTTACATTGAATACGGTGTTGCTGGAAAAAGTCTACTACGTGATAAAGATCCAGTGGAAACCACGTGTTACATTGAATACGGTGTTGTCGGAAAAAGACTACTACGTGATAAAGATCCAGTGGAAACCACGTGTTGCATTGAATACGTTGTCACCGAGGAAAAGTATACCACGTAACTAAGTTCCAGAGACCATCTTTCCCTTTTTTCTTTTTATTATTTCCTTTTTGATACTCGCCAAAAAGTCTAGCAACCCCGATATTTAACTAAACTTTATTTCAAAAATCATATAATACGGAATAAATAATACAGAAAGAGTTTAATATTTACAAGGTCCAGCCTTTTTGGTTTAGGATTGCTGCAATTCTGCAAGGCATTGAGTAAATAAGAGATTTACAATAATCTGCAGAAAAACTATTGTTACACACTTCTTTGATGTTCAATTCCGAATTGACTGAAGAGGGCTTTAATTCTTCCAACTTAATTTTCAATTGATCCCAGGCGTTTTCTATATGATTACGGTCAGGCGAATTGCCAGGCCATGGTCCGATAAGTTCAATCAAGAAGCCATTCGTTAACTGATCGTTTCCTGTCGCATGGGCCTCCATCATGCATAAAGTAATTGCAGCTTTTTTTTTTACTTGCATATCATGCTTAAGATGCCTCTACAGGATGCCGTAATAAAGACCTCCATTTATAGTTGTTCCTGGAGGCATAAAATAGTATTCAGATTCCAAAAGTTAAATAAAAACAGTTTGGGTTAGGGTTACGGGTAGGGTTAGGGTTAGGATTAAGGTTAGGGTTAGGGTTAGGGTTAAGGTTAGGGTTAAGGTTAGGGTTAGGGTTGGGGTTAGGGTTGGGGTTAAGGTTAGGGTTAAGGTTAGGGTTAAGGTTAGGGTTAGGGTTGGGGTTAGGGTTGGGGTTAAGGTTAGGGTTAAGGTTAGGGTTAGGGTTAGGGTTGGGGTTAGGGTTGGGGTTAAGGTTAGGGTTAAGGTTAGGGTTAGGGTGGGGGTTGGGGTTAGGGTTAAGGTTAGGGTTAGGGTTGGGGTTAGGGTTGGGGTTAGGGTTAGGGTTGCCAAACGTGTCAAACTGTATTTTTAGATTTTTGCTTGAAATTAATTTACCCATCACGGGGTCGGTATAATTGAATTAATCTAAACTGAATACTTGAGAACCAACCCCTTCCCCTGAAATGGAAGAAGCCGACATGATACCCCCTTCAATTACGCATGTTACTCGCTATTGTATACGATAACCTACCCCGCCATACGGAAAGTAAACGCTAACTTGTAAATGGCAACTGTCCTAATCTTAAATCCTTTAATATCACATGATTAAACTAACGAATGCGTTATCTGATCTTGTAACAGGTGATAGATGAACCTGGCTCAAACCTTGTCAATCCTATTCAGAAAACATTATGCATTCGCTAAACCATTTCTATACCTAACTTAAAAAAATAGGCTTAGTTATATGTAACAACTGCTCTTCTTTCCGTTTCTGCGCGACCATATTGTCAGCGACACCTGGTTGCATCAAATAAGATATTTAAAGGATAATTCGATGAAGTGTCGAATAGATAAATAAATAAATAAATAAAAATTCCTACCTTCTGTGGTGGTTGTAGGTGGGGCCTGTGTGGTTGTATAGTTCAGGAAGCTGAGTTGATAGGTTCCAGCCTTGACGTCGGTAAGTAATGCCCCAAGTTGAGCCAGATTTTTACCTTGGAATTTCTTGAAGTGACCGTATTTGCGAATTGCTTCCGTGACGTCACCTATTATAGCAGAGTCTTCTGTGTCGTCAAAAATCAGACTAAATGTGACCGACTTTGCTTGATCTCTGTCACGAGAAGCGAAGAGAATAAAAAAGTAATAAAGAAAGAAAATATAAACTAGTGTGTTGTATTACCAATAAATATTTACTACTCTACTAGCTTATGCACTCGTCTATCCTGGACTGGAGATTATATTTGTTCTATATTCCACTGAAGTAATATATTTTTGAGAAGTGTCGATATAGTTCTCAACGTGTAAATATTTATTCTGGTCACGACATCAAATAAATAATATTTGCGAAATGCTTCCGTGACGTCAGATATAATCGAAGAGTCAACTGAGTCGTCAAACATCAGATTAAAAATGACCGATTTTGCTTCATCTGTCAGGTTCATATTATATTCCAATAACTATGCTTTTATTATATTATTTTTATTTTTATTTTTTCACATTTCCAAAAAACATAACATTTCTGTGAGATATATTTTTTACGGTCCGTTTCATTTGTCTTGTGCCAAACAACATTTTATGTCAATATCGTCTCTGCAACATTACAAAATCATCAGAAAAATATATATAAATGTCAATGTCTGTGTGTGTTCCCTAGAGAAATAAAGGTTAAAGAATCTACATGAAAACTAAAATGTAAAATTTTCCGGGAAAGACAATGAAAGTGCTCTCAAATCTTAAAGTTCCTTCTTAAGAGAGCTATATATATATATATATATATATATATATATATATATATATATATATATATATATATATTTAGTAAGTTATGAAAATATGTGTATGGCAATTAAGCTACACAGAGGCTACTGCGTTTCATCCCCGGGAAAATCTTCAGGCTAAAAAACACAAAAGCACATTTAAAAACCAGGAACGTCGAATTAAAACAGCATATGAAAACCATTATTGGGAGCTCAAAGAAAATGGACGCTCACCAATAATTGAATGAAAAACAATACGACAGGTCAGTACATGTAGAAATTTAGACGACCCGTGTAGATTATGTCTGAATGAGAAATTCGAAATCCTAAACTTTAAAAGCCCCCAAAATCTATTAAACTTAGAAGGTAGATAGCAAACAGCTGCCTGCACAGAATAAAATTTACCTTAGGCTAACAATAAATAAACAAACAAATAAGTAAGTAAAAAAACTAAACTAAACTAAAACCTAAAAACTTAAAACCTAAAATAGAAATACAAGGAACCACGTGTTAAAATCAGGTCATGAATTATATTGACACAACAAAGAAACAGGGATAGGACATTCTATAGAAAACAGAACAATAGAATAGAAAATAGGAAGTAAAACAAGCCGGACCTTTGTTCGTGAAAAGCTCAAAGATTGACTAAGGTAACAACTAAGAATCTGATTGATTAACTAGCTAGTCGTATATATAAAAAAACAAACTCCATGCATTTTAGCCTGAAGATCCCCCCTCAGGGATGAAAGGCGGGAGCCTCTGTGTAGCTTAATTGCCATCATTATATTTTTATAACTTACTACCTAGCTCTACTTACGTATAGAGTACTGTTGAAGTAAATACTGAAAATTGATACATAAAATATTATATCCCCTTATAGAATCTTATGTGGATACATGAAATAGTAATATATATATATATATATATATATATATATATATATATATATATATGGGGTAAGGTACACGATAATTCATGAAAATGGAATGTCGTGGTGGACAAAATGTGTGAAAAATGACAAACGGAAAAAAAGTTAAAGTGCAGGAGAAAAACAAAAACAAGAGGTTTGACCGGTTTCGTTCGTGTTGGTGAATGTCTTCAGAAATGAAGATTTGGAAATAATTTTATTTTGAAAGCACACACATGAGATGAGGGAAGAATGATCTGATTGGACCATATGAGAAATATCCTCAATCCTTCATCCTTAACGCTAAACAAAAAGCCTTCAACATCCACAACAACAAAAAAAGACCGACTCTACAAAAATATCTCCTCACAAAAGAATCAACACAAATAACACTGACACAACGGAAGAAAATAAATCTTACATAGTTCTCCCCAATAACCCCATATCTATCTCCGTATAGAAACAACTCAAACCCGACATAAATATAGTAACATCCACCTAAAAAACTATTAAATATCTACTTAATACCAAACCCCGCTCCCGACTACCCCCTAAAGACACCTCTCATTCTGCCGGCATCTACAAAATAAAATGCGCCGCATGTCCGATGTTCTACATTGGAGAAACGTCCAGAAACTTGAGATCTCGCATTTACGCACACAAGCGAGACCTCAAACATGACATTTCCACTAACGCTCTAGTGATACACAGGAACACTTTCTCCCACAATCTAAACCTTTCAGACTGCACGTTCCTAAAAAACGAACACTCTCTCTCTCACGCCGCAAATGCATTGAAAGCGCAGCTATACTCCTTTCATAACCATCAAACTTCAACCTAAGGCTCGATTCTTATACCCTAAGGAGGCACTTAGCAAAAGTTGCACTAAAACAATGCAATATATTACACCACTTCGACCTTGATTAAATATCTATCTATCTATATATAATATATATATATATATATATATATATATATATATATATATATATATATATATATATATATATTATAATAATAGCAAGCTCTCATTGCTAATCAAATAATCTTAATACATCTCTCTCAAACTTAACCCTTATTTTCTATTTTTAGAAATCTCTCAATATTTTTGTTTTTCTCCTACCCTTTAACCTGTTTTCCGTTTGTTCATTTTTCACACGTTTTGTCCACCACAGCATTTCATTTTCATGAATAATCATGAACCTTACTCTCTCTCTCTCTCTCTATATATATATATATATATATGGACTGTCGGTTTAGAATTTCTATTGCTCTTTAAAAACCTAATGTGTGACAAATTAGCAGACTTATCCCTGATTCATTCAGATTAATCTTTGGGTTCTAGCATCCAGTGTATCAATTCTATGCTCACTCCCATGTGTTGTCTATCCTGGCCAGCTCCTCTGTCTCTCTTCCATCTTATCACCTTTCCCCCTCCCCCACCGCCTTATCCATACTAGCTCATTAGGTGTGAAAGTAAAAAAGAAAAAGAAAATAAATAAAAATATAAACAGAAGAATGAGAAACAAAGACGAATGTGTCACCCACTTGTCATATTTCAACATCACTTAATGTCTTCTCATATGGTCCAATCAGATCATCCTTCCCTCATCCCATGTATGTGCCTTCAAAATAAAATTATTTCCAAATCTTCATTTCTGAAGACGTTCGCCAACACGAACGAAACAGGTCAAACCTCTTGTTTTTGTCTTTTTTCACAGACACACATCTATATATATATATATATATATATATATATATATATATATATATATATATATATATATATATCTTAATTTGATTAAATTTACCTCATAAGTATGAAATTTACCGGCTAAGACAATGGGAGTAGTCCAGTAAATAATAACTTACCCGAATTTCAAGACATCACACCACAGAAAGCGAGAAACGAGATCGCTCTTCTTTATGATCATATCCATCTGCAAAAAATGTTTAATTTCAAAACAAATAACATGCTGATTATTTTAATTTTATTACTTTTCTTAAATTGTATAAGAATTAATTGCGTCAGATATTTCTTGGCAGTGATGTGCTTTTAAAAATTAAGTGTAGATATGCATTGTCAGATGCAACGGGTTGTTAGGTATGATTGACATGTACGTTAACATCGACTGTAGCAACTTAGTACATTGACTACTATGAGAAAAGTAGATATCTGATTGTCAGCTGTGACGAACGGAAGAACATATTGAAACGCATACGCACACATCTCATCATTATGATTATTAATTTAAACTGGCGAGACCCGTGGAAATTCCACAATGTTATCATTCCTCTGTTGTATATTACTGCTGGGCTTAAAACTATTTTCATTCTATGCGCGTCAGGTACGAACAGAGACCCCACGATAATATTGTTAAACTTTTGTTAAACACATTTTGAAATAATATTATTTCTTTTAATTGCATCTCCAGCGATCGAGTGAAACCATCTCTTAAAAAGGGCGGGGTGATAACGTAGGTACGAACATGAAAGTGCCTTAGCGTATTATATAGATATTAGCGGGACCCTGGTGAAATTCCACGGTGCTTTTTACATCAATCTGTATAATTTACTGTGAATTATGATATTGCATTTCACATAGTAAATGTATGTTAGAGACCGTATGAAAAAAAAACGAATCTATTTCTTTCCGTTAAAATAATTGTCATTGTCATTTAAATATTTGTGAAATAAATACAACTAATAAGTTTCTTCGTTATTTATTTATTAAAATAAATGAAACGAATATGTCTCTTCTTGATGAATTTATTTCAAATTGTAGCAATTGAATTCTTTTCAAGCAATAAATATTCTGTCTTCTTACTGTAAAACAAATTGTTAGCTAAATCCAGGGAAGCGCGAGAGCGCTCTATCCCTTAATAGACCCACGAATGGTCTATGCTGGAAATCTCATTTCTTTGATCAATCATAACTCAAAGACCAATAAACCAAATTAGTTAAAACTTTTCACAAATTTTTTATTTGATAGGTTCTATACGTGTGTAGAATTTCAGCATCATTAGTAAAGGCAACCCAGAGATCCAGAAAGTTCAATCATGGAATCATGTAATCTGTGTGTACGTACGTACGTATGTACCACTCTGTATCTCATCAACTATTTGATGGATTCAGCTGATTTTAGCAGAGATAGAGGTTCTATGGTCTAGTTGATGGCATTTTAATTTCAGTTTACCATATACCTTAGTTTTTCAGAAAATTCAAAAAATCTTTAAAATGACCAGTATTCATACATATATCAGTTATGTATTGAGGCATAGCCTTTACAAAAGTAGTGACATTCCATGATAAATGCCAGTATACTGAAATCATATGCCCTTAATAGGGTTAAGATGAAAAGTCATATACACTAAATGTACAAAAGCAAGGAAATTCCCAAATTTTTACACTTTTATTGTCATTAAGGGTATGCGAGCACAACAGGGCTATGTATTTTACTAGTAGGAATTTTTCTTCAGCGCACCTCACACACTTCATCCACTCATGCATAGAGATTTATACTGTAGTGATGTGATAATGAAATGGTTTGGTTGATATGTAGTCATACCCTTAATTAATAACAATAAAAGTGTAAAAATGTCACTTTTTGAAATGTATTTATTTGAAACGATATGGTGATAAATAATTTAGTCAACGGGACAACATCATTTGATTTTGGAACAATTCATTCTAAAAAATAGCTACATTAGATTAAACAGCAATCACCGTCTTTGCTGATTGGACGATATCATTTTTTAAAGTAGGTGAAAAGTGATAACGTACGTACAAACATGAAATGCATTAGAGTATTATTAGATAGATTTAAATGTGTGTGAAAGGTGATAACGTACGTACGAACATGAAATGCCTTCGCGTATTATTATATAGATTTTAAATGTGTGTGAAAAGTGATAACGTACGTACAAACATGTAATGCCTTAGCGTATTATTATATAGATTTTAAATGTGTGTGAAAGGTGATAACGTACGTACGAACATGAAATCCTTTAGCGTATTATTATATAGATTTTAAATGTGTGTGAAAAGTGATAACGTACGTACAAACATGAAATGCCTTAGCGTATTATTATATAGATTTTAAATGTGTGTGAAAGGTGATAACGTACGTACGGACATGAAATGCCTTAGCGTATTATTATATAGATTTTAAATGTGTGTGAAAGGTGATAACGTACGTACGAACACGAAATGCCTTAGCGTATTATTATATAGATTTTAAATGTGTGTGAAAGGTTATAACGTACGTACAAACATGAAATGCCTTAGCGTATGATTAGATAGATTTTAAATGTGTGTGAAAGGTGATAACGTACGTACGAACATGAAATGCTTTAGCGTATTATTATATAGATTTTAAATGTGTGTGAAAGGTGATAACGTACGTACGGACATGAAATGTCTTAGCGTATTATTATATAAATTTTAAATGTGTGTGAAAGGTGATAACGTACGTACGGACATGAAATGCCTTAGCATATTATTATATAGATTTTAAATGTGTGTGAAAGGTGATAACGTGCGTACGAACATGAAATGCCTTAGCATATTATTATATAGATTTTAAATGTGTGTGAAAGGTGATGACGTACGTACGAACATGAAATTCATTAGCGTATTATTCTATAGATTTTTTGAAATACATGTTCAATTTTAAATTCACCTAATTTCGGTTAAATTCTTAAAAAGCTTATACACTCACATCATTGCAAAATTCCCGGCTATATTTCAGGAATATTTCCGAATTAATGTCCGTGACGTGTGGGCTCTTGCTGATATTATAGGCAGGATAAGTGGCCTCCAGGCGGAGATTTTCTAAAACAAACAAATACATGTTAAAATTACATTATCTGAACAAATTTCACTATCAATATAAGAAAAATGTTTTAATTGTTTTCATTGTATTATTTGTATTTTGCGAGAAGAGGGTAATGACGTCTGGGGAGAGTTGTTGTGTTGCATTACCCGTTCTTTAAGGGTATCCGGTAAGATCCAACAAGAATGACAAAGAACAGAACGTATATGGAAACACTTTGGTTTTCTTTATTTCCCATCACCGGATGGTTTACGCCGACTACACACACACATATAAAAAAAATCTTTTGACATACTTTTGCCTCATGAAAGTATTTTTTCTTGCTGGCATCACAGACTTGGTTTCCGCTAGAAACTCGTTCATATATACATCCGATTGGAAAGCAATTTGCTCTGCATTGTCTATCCGAGCGTGAACTGAAGCAATTGTCCCACAAGCACTTCCAATTGTCTGTTTGATGAAATACAAGTCAAAGGATTCCTTCAGGGTACCAACTTGCTTATCAGTCGCATTTTTAGTCAGCAGACACGAAAGCCTAACAGCAAGACGGGATTGGGTACCATAGCTAATAAAGCTTCATCAATGCCATAAACATCGGTAAACTCAAATTCCTCCGGTACTTCGATACTCCGATCACCAAGTCCTCCGGCTCTTCGCGTTTCTGAAATCGCCGCATTTCCTCGCTTGCACTGCGAAACCTTATCATTTTTAACAGTTATCAAGTCGCTTTCTTTCTTTCTCAACGTCCCATCGACAATAGACACGTCCACAATTCATTTTTACCACTCTTCATTATCTTACAGTTGTCCTGTGTGATAACTCCTAGTGAGTACAAATAATATTAATAAAAACAATTATAATAGCAACAATGACAATAATAATAATAATAATAATAATAATAATAATAATAATAATAATAATAATAATAATAATAATAATATAAGATTTTGCCGTTCCAGCCGACCACAGTGTGAAAATCAAGGAGATGTTAAAACGAAGCAAATGCACGAAACTTGCCAGAGAATTGAAAAGGTTATTAAGCATGAATAAAGTCAATATAATACCAATAATGGTAAAAGCATTGGAAAAATCTTCGAATAAGAAAACCAACCCGAATAAGCTACGAACGGAAATCATTTATATGGATGTTACAATAGGAAGAAAACAAAACCACAGAAAGAACAGCAACAGAAACTGCAAAAAAAATCATTAACTGTATCCCCCCCCCAAAAAAAAAAGTGATAGCACAAGCCTCGGGTGATAGCTCACAAAAGAGTCGTGAAGGATCAAGGAGGATGGGAAGACCGAGGAGGAGCAGAACAAACCAGACCTCCACTGGAAGAGTGCGGAGAGTGCTAGGACCTTGGGTAGGCGTATTGCCACCCAAATCCCAGAGGAGACCAATGGTTGTTACCAGCACAAAACCAATGGTTAGCGGCTGCTGAAATACCGCAAAGTCATTTGCAATGGTTATCGAAAAGTGTTCTACACCACTGGAAATCTGAGGAAACTTGTTGTTGCTAAGACCCCAGGGAACACCACCGGTTATTATCAGTGAGCAATTACTGACAATGACTTGTGTGAGACCTCCTAGTGAGTACAAATATTATTATTATTATTATTATTATTATTATTATTATTATTATTATTATTATTATTATTATTATTATTATTATTATTATTATTATTATTATTATTACTATTATTATTATCATTATTATTATTATTATTATTATTATTAGTAGTAGTAGTAGTAGTAGTAGTAGTAGTAGTAGTAGTAGTAGTAGTAACAGCAGCAGCACGAGGAACAGTCCTGGAAAAAAAAACTGGTGAAAAAAGACTAGAAGAAATTGGAATTAAAGGGAAAATTGAGACCATACAACGAACGGCAATGATGAAAGAATCCGAAATATTAAGGAAAGTCGCTGAACGCAGAAACCAACTCACACAACCAACAAACGCTGATCAGCCAGAGATAAATGGAAAAAGGGTGAGAGGGAAGAGTAAAGGAAAAACAAAACAAAACAAAATCACACACATGCGGGTACACCAGCCTCGCTTGATACCACACACATTTTTGTGAAATGTCAAGGAGGGTGGAAAGACCGAGCAGGAAGGGCACCAACCAGACATCCAATGAAACTGTGAGAGAGTACTGGGTCCTTGGGGAGGCTTATTGTCACTTAAATTCCAAAGAAGACCAACGGGCATTGCTAACGAGAAATCGGTGGTAAATGGCTGTTGCGATAACGCAAAATAATTTGCAATAGTTATCGAAAGATGTAAAAAATGCTTGAAATCTGAAGAGACTTGTTGTCCCTCGGACTCCAGGGGAACACCACTGGTTATTTTCAGTGAGCAATCACTGATGATGACCTGCGTGAGACCTCCTAGTAAATACATTTATAATAATAATAATAATAATAATAATAATAGTAATAATAATAATAATAATAATAATAATAATAATGATAATAATAATAATAGTAATAATAATAATAATGATGATAATAATAATAATAATAATAATAATAGTAATAATAATGATAATAATAATAATAATAATAATAATAATAATAATAATAAATTAATTAATTAATTAATTGAAAGCTATAATAAAGGCAACTAGACACAAAGAGTTTTTTTACCCACACGATGAAAATGACTTCCATGCAAACAGACCAAGAAATACCCCTAAGAAAGTTCTTATAGGAAGGGCTTAGGAAAATAAGTGGAGATTTAAGTAAGTACTAAAGCATTAGGAAAAATTCTGGTAAAAAAATGAATAGAGAAACTAGAAACTACTGACCACGAAACTAAAAAACACACCGAGGAAGAAACAGTAGGAATTGAACGCATCAAAGAAATAATGAACGGGAATAAAAAAAAAACTACTGTTCCTAAGTAATGAAGCTTGGAAGAAAGTAAAAACAAATAACAGATTAGAACAACTTATTTTATGCTGGTGCCAAAGCTGTAATTATGATGCAAAACAAAAACTCCACCAAAAAGAGTGCATCAACAAATCCTTGATCGGTAATAAGATTTCAATGTCAAAACATAAAAGGCTAAAAAAAAAAGAGATAATGATGGAAGAAGAAACATACGATTGACAAAAAAGGAGAAAGAATATCCACGAAACACGAAGAACTAAAACAAAAGATGCTATCAAAGATTAGAAGACTGAGAAGATAACAGAAATATTCCAAGAGTACAAACTAAACGGAACTTTTGGTAATTATGAAATATAATTTTACCGAAACCTAAACAGAGAAAGGAGTAACCGGTCATCGAAGAAACTAGACACTTCTGGAGCAATATATAGGGGAAACAGCAAGAATGTAAATTGACGGAAAAACATGACTAAAGATCTTCAAGAAATTGAAGAACGAATAGAAACCGAGATTAATGAAGGAACTCTCAATCGATAAGTGATGAAAAAAATTGGCTAACGTCGACACTATAAATACCCGGGCATTCTGAAAATGGACGACATCAAACCAGTAGAGATGAAAGTCAATATTAAAAGAGAAGACCTGAGAAGTAAACATACTCAATATAAGAAACATGCTATAAACTTCCGAAACAGTCGCGAGTGTTGACGAACAAGCTCAAACATAAAATCAACATGTTTTTGCTTTTTTTGCAAATAATTTTTTTAACGAAAAAAAAGTGTTGTTTTGTTTCTTCTAAAGTGTATTTTTCTTTTTTTTTCTTTTTTTGGTTGTTATTCGGTTATTACGATATAAAAATAACTGTTTTGTTGAATTACTTTTTTTTTGCTTTTCTTGCTTTTTTTGCTTTTTTATTTTACGCAAAGTGTGATATTTTTTCGTTGCACAGAAGAGAGTTTTTGAGGATTTTTTCTTTTTTTTTCGGTTAATAAAAGGAAGTTTTTTTTTGTCGTTCGCCGAAATGTAATTGCGATTTTTCATTTCTATCGTCTGTCTTCAGACTCGTTAAAAGTCGGAACTGCTTCGGAATTCTCGGTTCATACTCGGACCTGCTTACGTCATGACTGCAATTCTACGGCAGTCTATGTTTGATTGGCACACAAAAAACACAACCTAAAAATAAGTTGAGATAAGTTATCTCCCTTGATATGATAAGTTGCCACCCTAAAGTAAAATAGGACCGGACTGACAATGAATAAAAGGGGGAGAAACGACAGACATATATTGATGGTGTTGTTCATTGCTGGAGAAAGATATATTTTTCTTACCTGTTTCGAACTTTTTGATATGAGGATTGATCATTTTTTGTATTTGGATTATTCGGACTACTATTTTCGTCTTGGCTGTTATTTTCACAACGTTTCGGCCGATGTAATCTCCAACATCCTTCAGGTGCGTCTCGTAGAATACGGAAATCTGTACGGAATTTCGAATGGAATCATGTATTTAATCCACGGGGGTAGATTGCACCTTTTCTGTGATGAGATTCCCGAGTTCGACAGGACGAACTTAAACAAAGTCGGATGTTATATCGACTGAAACGGAATGGAATCCTTATTTAATCCACTGGAGTAGCTTGCTCTCGTACCATCAGCCATGACAGGGTGAAAGTGGGAAGCAGCGAGGTTATCATTCTTGATAAAATGGGCTTATGATGTGCTTCCGTCACCAGCAAATTTAACACGCTGGGAGCAGAGCCGAGATGATAAATATAAGTTCGGGCAAAAAGGAACAATAAAGCACATCTTGTCACATTGTCCACTAGGACTAGATAGGCGTACATGACGACATAACAAAGTACTGAAAACTATAGGAAAAATGTTCAGAGTAAAATTGGATGAAATAAATGATGGGGAAAGACCAAAGATTGAAAAATTCGAGAAGATAAATTTTGTGAAGGAAGGGAAAGTAATAAAAACACCGAATAGAAAGGCGACAAAGACAGATATAAATTGAAAAGGAGAATAGAAAATCGATGTTCATTTAGGAAAGCCTCAAGTTTTCCTTGTGATTCAAACAGCTCAAAGACCGGATATGGTAATATGGAGTGAAGATTAGACGAAAGTAATTATAATGGAGCTAACAGTTAATTGGGAAGATAACATGAAAGGTGCAGAAGACATGAAAGAAATAAGATACTGAAAGCGAATTGAAGATTGCGAAGGCAACGGATGGAAGGTGGAATATTACCATATTGGAATAGGAGCAAAAAAGTAGATTGGAAAAAGAGCAATGGTCAGTACTAGATCAAGTATTGGACTCTCCAGCGTGGAGGGGGGGGGGGCGCCGCACCAGTGTTATCGGTCGAGGATAAGCGTTCCCGATGATGCCATTTGACTAGATCCAAGAATGGAGATGCTGGCTATGAAACACCGCAGTGTTCGATACTTCTTGTATCGTCCATATAGATTCCCGAGTTCGGCATAAACAGTTTTGAGTTCGACAAGATGCACCTAGAAAAGGTCAGAGGTTATATCGGCCGAAACATTATGAAAATAACATCAAAGATGAGAACAGTAATCCGAATAATCGAAATAATATAAATCTTTCTTATTGGACCTCAGTGAGAATTAACCTTGAAATTAAAGCCGATTTCACCTTGAATCACGGTTAAAATATTGTTAAGATAATGAATGTTGATGTTCATCGACGTGGATGTAATTGTCTTCAAAATATTAAAGTGGTTTTTTTTTTCATGAGAACCAGATTATTAGTGTTCAGCATTATCGGACATTTGACGGGCAGATGATCCATTTCATGGGAACTTGCAAATATACCTTGGTAACAAATACAAAGGGAGCACCTCATATCTTTGCGAAGTTAAGATGTAAAATCATGTCAACACGCACGTGCTTTATGCTCGAATGGTAGACGTCAAACTGGAAGACTTTGTAGTTAGACTTTTACCACGAAATTACATACTCGTAAGTGAAACAATTTAAGAACGAGTTGTGAAAGATGGCGTTAATTTACATGTTTTACTTAATTCACCCCAAAAACAAGGCAAATGGCTATCGAGACATAACGAGCTACTGTGAATTAAAGATCAGATTTATAGGGCCAGCCTTAGTGGGGAGTTGTACAGCGAAATGTTTGTTCACATTACATTTAAATTTCTGCATGTTAGTCAGGGAAACAGGGAGCATAAGGAGAATTCCATCGTCTAACAGTTTAAGGAAATAAGCTATTATAGTAGAAAGCCTTCCGGGATCGTGGGACCTCTACAGTGAAGGGGTTGAATTTTGCTGATTGTCAGGTTGGTCGAGGGTATTCACGTCGAGGAATCACAAATGCAGCAAGTTCGTCGGAGCACATTCCATTGAAGCGCATGTAAAACAAACACAGAGGTGCAACATAGCGGCGATGGGACAGAGGATGAAGCTTGGTAGACAGTGCTGGACCTATTAGAGTAGAGGCGGTTTTTGGACCCTGTCTAAAAGGGAGAGACTAGTGGTTGGTGCACCAGCTCAGATGTGACAATACTACTCCATGCATTGGCGAGTGGTGGCTTTGTAGAGATATACGATACTAGCAGGTGTAAGGAGTTTTCTAGCACATAAAAAAACTTTTTTTTTCTTGCAAAATTTCAAGGTGTCTCTTCCAATTTCCTGAATATTTGTCTCTATCACGTTGAATCTGAAACACTAAGAATACAAAGTATACTGATGATTTGGCTTACTATAGTAAGGAGCTCCTGTTGTCGTTGGGGGTGGAGTCGTGGTAATATTTACGGGTGACCATACGAGCCATTCTTTTGAAGAAATCAACAGCGGTCCGAGTTTGGTCAGCAAACGGTTTTCGAAAACAACCTTAATGCTTTTCTTGTGAATTGCTGTCCGGATTTCTTCTTTTAGACCTTCCGTTTTGTTGCCTTTGAAGAGAAGCGACGTTCGGATCTCATCCGGGTTTTTTCTGCAAACAAACAAACAGACAGACAAACAGACTATATTTCTATTATAATAATAAATGTGCGTTTATCAATGTTTCTTTCCCAAGGCGTTTTGCCTACATACTTTAACTAGAACCATACCCGTCCCAGGACAGGTAAAATTAATCGCTCGAAAACAACAGGTTTGCACCACTTTTATGTCCCCTTTCGAAGATTAAAATCAACATATACTAAATAATAATAATACTAAACCTTATGTCTAGAATTCTTATTCCAATTTTAATCAAAATCTATGACATGATTTTAATACTAGAATATGTCTAAGATCAAAGGCTTAAGATTAAAGTGTCTTAAGATAAATTTGAAATTCATGGAATCTTGCTTAATTCGTGTCTAATGACTATGGATCAAATTCAATGCAAATCTGAAATATTTTAATTTTTAAAAGAGAGGTTGTGCCTATATTCTGAGCCCTAAACCCCCCTTTAAATTCTCTAAAAACACTGTAATTTGTGGATTAGTTATTGATTGATGCTTAATAACGAGGATAAAAATTTTACAAATATCGGAGTTATCTAAATTTTCACTAAGGCGACCCCCTTTACCCTCTTTACATGGAACTAAATAAAACTGAATACAGCCTAACTTTACAAAAAGAGATAGCACAAAATACATGCAAAATATTTATTAGTTTGGAAAAAAAATCTAATTAGCCGTAAGATATTATTAACTGAAAAAAATCACTTATCTCTTTCTTTAGCTATCCATGTATTTATCTCATCACTCTCATCTAATGTTGATTCAACCACTCTCTAATATTTCTCAACCTCTCGTTGAGAATTTAGAGAAATGGTGATTTTACCTTGTATAGCGTGGCCATTTAATTTACATACGTGCCCCTCTACACACCGCCAACACATATGTTAATTAGACGTAAAATTAATAAGCCTCTTTTATTCTAAGTGTGTATAATAATAAGAATAATAAATAATACTAATACTTCTATATAATAATAACTATAATAACAGCAATACTATTAATGATAATAATAATAACAACAATAATAACAACAATAATAATAATAAAAACAATAATAATAATAATAATAATAATAATAATAATAATAATAATAAATAATAATAATAATAATACAGAAGTAAAGCGACTTCTTTGTTTCAGTTATCTAAAGAGAATGTCTATTTGTTTTCGCCCAAATATGGCTCACTGTATATTGTAGTTTTTTTCAAAACATTTATATCCAAGAAACTTTTTATTCTTTGTGGATTTTTCTGATGATTTTGTAGTGTTGCGATATTGACATAAAAATGTACTTTGACTTACGACAAAAGAAACGGACCGTAAAAATACATCTCACAGAAATGTTATGTTTTTATAAATGTTAAAAAAACAAGAAAAACAAATAAACATGGTTATTGGAATATAAAATGAACTTGACTTATATATATATATATATATATATATATATATATATATATACATACATATATATATATAAATAAAAGATAGAAGAAATAAGAGTGATAAACATGTTTGAATGTCCAAATTTATTTCAAATTTCGATTGTTCAATGCAAGGTGCATTCTGTAATAAACCAGTGTTTATTATTCTTTCCTTAAGCCAAGGCTTTTCAAAGATAGAAATCTTTAAAAGAGCACAAAATAAATTTTCATGAAAACCCTTCCATTAGACTAATCTGCCTGTCCAAATCAGACCTAGGCATTATAAGCAAAAATAGTTTAGATAGGATCATTCACAACTTAAAAGAAAAAATACTTACACCCTCTGGCAATTGGTTTTTAAACCTCAAAGATAAATCTAACCCCAACTTAAACTTTATTACTTTCGACATCAACAATTATTATCAGTCCATTTCCCCTATCATACTTAACAAAGCTCTAATCTTCGCTCAGAATAATTCAGATATCACGGACTCAGAGAAAAAAACTAATAATTTGTGCCAGGAGATCCCTTTTAGAATTTGACAATAAATTTTGGACCAGTAAGGATACCCCCAATAACTTCGATATCACTATGGGAGCATCAGACTCTGCCCAAGTTACTGACCTTGTAGGATTATACTTGTTGAAAGAATTAAAGTTTGAATTCAGACATTTACACGGTGGGCTATACAGGGACGACGCACTTTTTGTTTCTAGGGAGAGATCTAGACAATACAACAACACCATAAAAAACTTGCACAATTTCTTTAAAAACTTCGGATTAACCATAACTGTAGAACCTAAGAAAATAATTCCTAACTTCCTTGACCTAACACTGGACATAAGCTATCTAACCACCCAAAATCCATAATTAATTCAATAGTCCCCTCAGTTTCAAATAGAAACTCAAGACTCTCTGCTAATAGATCCATCTTCGAACGAAATTCCAGCTTCTATAATAATGCACTCCTTAATTCAGGATACACTGATAAAATAAAATATGAAAATAATCCCCCTCTCCAGAAGAACAAACCTAAAATATAATTACTTACAGAATGACTACACAGGATAGACAACGAACCAACACCACGCCATCTATGAAACACAAAACATATAAAAATAGACCCACTAAAACTATCAATATTGACAAACATGCTAACCCTCAGAACGCAGTAAAAATAAAAATTAAAAATTTAGAAGAAAGAATAGTATTTGGTTTAACCCACCTTATAGTTGCAATGTAAAAACTAATATAGCTAAGGAATTCCTCAAAATTTTAGATAACTCTTGGCCCAGAACCCGAGCATACAACCCCGTAGCATTTCCGATACTATAAATAACACAAATACTATAGCAGCAACCCCGCACAAAATACACCCATATATTGGAGCAAGTGCCTTCCCCATCAAGACCCGAATTTCAAACCATATCTACTCTTTTAAACACAATAATAATAATGCCACTAGCACCTCTCTATCCAATCTAATAAAAAGCTTCAACATTAAAAACACTCCCTACTCCCTATGTTTGACTATATTAAAAAAGTCTAACTCCTACACTCTTGGATCTGCCTTCTGCCAACTATGTACACTGGAAACATTTTATGATAGCTACAGCACCTAAGAACTTAAATGTTATTAACTTTAAAAATGAGCTCATTTCTAATTGCAGGCGCAAGCGAAAAATTGAATACATCAATTTCATTACTCCCTCTGATACTTCTCCTCCCAGCCAATTACTATTGCTCTAGCATCAGTCAAACTTCTAAATTCTATACTTTGTTAATTTTGTTAAATTTTTATTCTTAAGTCCCCCAACCTCACCAATAACCATCCCAATAACAAATCCTCCCCATTGCACCTAATAACCTCATCAATCATAGCACTTCTGGTAAATTAAGAACTAACATCATTCCTCTACACCCCACCGATCCTTAACCAATCTAATGTCTTGACCATTATCTACGCTTAGCATTATAGCTCCTATTCCTCTTTACTTCATCTTTACTCCATACCTCTTGCTTTCTTCTGTTTGCCAACTTACCCATAAACTCTTCCATTGCCTTTTAATTTTACTCGCTTCTTATTTCCCTGTATCCATTCTATCGACTTTGTATGAGCTTCTCTCTACTTGTATTTTCAATTTATCTAAATTTTAACCACGTTCCTCGTTTCCTCCCCCATAATTGGTCTACCTGCGTCCCTTATAAAACCACTTACACTCTAACACACTAACATCACTCTTAGTTTACTTGATTCAACCCACCCCCACCCCATAATTACTTATATTTAAATCAGTTGTTACAAGCGATTTTACCTTATCCCTTTAATAGCCCCAACCCCTAATTTAAAATTTTTAATATAATTGAGTTGTTCGGGCTAGATGTATAACTACACATTTGCCTTGCCTTAATTATTAATTATTATTATTTTTTATTTTAATTTTTTATTTTTTTTAATTCTTTGGGCCACTTTAATCATTTAACTATTCTTTAGACCTCATCTAATTACTCTTTTACTCATCTAATTTTATTTTTATTTATTTTATCCTAAAATTTTTTTTATTTAGTTAATCATACTTTTAAACTACTTGGAAGTCTTTTTTAGCTTTTCAGAAAATTTAACATGTGTACGCTAATCTTGGCCCGTTTTTACTACTTACTTACCATTTAAACTATAGATTCATATTCTTTGGATCCCTAATGTCCGCGATGGTAGCCCTTTAAACTTTCGATATTATTTCATCTGCCATTTAAAATCCACTTTAACTACGACCCCTACCCTACTCTTCAAATTATATACACATCTTTTTTCACTTAATTTTCACATACAGTTAACCTCACCCACATATTCTTTATTCTTTTCTTTCCTTTGCTTCTTATGCTCTCTAACTTTACCCATTCCTTATCTTCCCTTTTTATCCATTCAACCGACCCTGTATATGCCTCTTCCTACCGACAACATCACCTTCGTAGATTCCACTTATCTCACATTTAACTACGCTCCTTGGTTACTTCTTTAATCGGTCCCCCCTTTTTTCTCCTTATAAAGCCTCTCATTACTTCAAAGAACAGGCTCTTCACTTGAATCTACCTAAACCCCGCCCCATATTACTTATAATAGAAACCAATTGTTACTAACAGCCTAACCTTACCCCCAAACTGTTCCCCTACCTAAAATTTTAATATAACTGAGTTGGACAGGCTAGATGTATAACTATGCATTAAGCTAATCTTACTTATTTTTATTTAATTATTTAATTGTCTTTACCATTTAATTATTAACTTATTTTTTCATCTGGGCCTTATTTTAATAAATTATTTCAATGTTTCAATCATTTATTTATTTATATACCTTTACTTATTCTACTATACTTTTTTATAAATTAGGTAGCCATTTTAATTTCTAGAAATTTCAGCTCGTCAACGTTTTTGTCGTCGCCCAAGTTTTGCTTATTACTTTTAAATTGCAGACTTCCTTTCATTGGAATTCTATTTTTATCATCAGTAACCATCTACAACTCTCGAACTCCCTTTGTCCCCAACCTAAATTTAGGTTTTATTTACGACCCATTCTTCCCATTTCTCTTTTTTCTCTTCAAATAATATTTTATTTTTTACACTCAATGGCATATCTCTTAACTTTTGACCAATCTCGCCCGCACCTACCTACCAATCCTTTATCACTTGAACCACTCCTCCCCCATCCACCCCGCTTTTTCCTCCCAGCTGCTACTGTGACTTTCTCAACTCACCCAACTACTTTACTTCCTCATTTTTTCACTCTCCCCCCTCCTCAACCCACCCTTAATTTAGCATAGCTTTTTAACTTAGTTCTTTTCTTGGATTCGCTCGCTAGCATATCTGTCCAATTATTCCTCTCGCTTTTTTCCACCATGGCCCAGGAAGTTGCAAAAAATGGCCAGTTTTCTTATATTAATTCCATTTAAGTGCGCTCCATCTGCGTTTTGATTTCAACATTTCACTTTTGGATTTATTTCTTTTTGAACACTTTCTCCATACTGCTCCTACGAAAAATTTTCTGTTTTTCGTCTCCTTAAAAATCTCCTCAACGGACACTTTTTCAACGGACAATTACCATCTGGACAAACCACATATCCTTTTTACACGAACTTTTTTTCACCCCATTTTTAATATTTTTAATATTTTTCAAATATTTGAACTTTGGCTTTTTCTAAAGCCAACATATGTATCTGTATTTCTCCTCTGATGATAAGATTTCGATCTTTGAAAAGCATTGGCTTAAGGAAAGAATAATAAACACTGGTTTATTACAGAATACACCTTGCATTGAACAATCGAAATTTGAAATAAATCTGGACAGTCGAACATGTTTATCACTCTTATTTCTTCTATCTTTATAATTGCTCCATCTCGTATATTGAACTTAACCTTTTCACTATAGGTCCTATTTTCTAAAAGTTTACTTTTGGTTTATATTTGATTATATTTGATTATATATATATATATATATATATATATATATATATATATATAGTCTATTAAAATAATATATACATATATATACACATATATATATACATATATATATACATATATATACATATATATACATATATATATATATATATGTATATATATGTATATATATGTAATTATTTTTATTTATAAAGACATGTACAAAAATGTATAAATACGAAGCAGTTTTTTCTGAAACGAAAACATATATATATATATATATATATATATATATATATATATATATATATATATATATCCTACATCAATATTTAATGATTTCCCATTAATTGTGATACCAAGATCTTTACCAAAACCAAGGACAACAAAAAAGGTTCCGCTTCTGTGCGAAGTGTACAAAATGATGAGTTTCCACATTTCTTACATAAAGATAGAATTGATAATTTTACATATTTGTGTGCAATTATTGACCATCATGATTTTGTGCCAGCAGTTACCTGCTACAAATCTAACAATTAAAACTATTGAAAACTTAACGTTTGAATGTTACAATGCAAGTATACTCACACACATTTCTTTCCTGTTGAAAAACAGAATAAATAAGTTTCATCATTGGTCTCAAATTGAGGAAGCAATTCGTTACCTTAGTAACATAAAAATTGAACTGGAGGAACAGGTTTTTAGACAACATATCGAAGTTATGTCACGACGAATAGTTGAAAAAACAGTTTTCGAGTCGGAAATGCTTGTCTGAGATTTCGAATATTTTGACACATCTTGGTCTCTTTATAACAAACTTTGAGATCATTACAAATTACCCAGCATGAAAACACTAGTGAATATGACCTCAAAGGTTTTGAAGGTAGATGATCTGAATATTCTTGGTGATGTGTTTAGCAAACTGTCAGATAAACATAAAAAATGTATCATCCTAGTTGATGAAGTTTATGTTAAAGTGAGTTTACAAAACCAAAGAGGAAACATATTTGGTGTTGCCAAAGATTCTGAAAATGCATTAGCAAAAACTGTATTGTGTATTACGATCAATTATGATTATGGTGGACAAAAGGCTTTTATTAAGATGATCCCAGCTGCTAAACTAAATTTGGAATTATTGTTTCAGAATGTTAGAAATGTTGTTGATTTAGTCAATCAGTCGAAAGGTCATGTAATTGCAGTTATTTGAGACAATAATCGGACTAATCAAGCTTTATTCAAGAAATTTGATACTGTTAAAAATAAGCATTGGGTTACTAAAAATGGTATATACATGCTTTTCAATTATGTACATATATTTAAAAGTATTCGCAATAAATGGATAACTGAGGCTTGCTGAGAATTGCTGTTTTATTCTGATGGTAAAGAAATAACAGCAAAATGGGAAACAGTAAAGGAACTTTTTGCGCATGAAATAAATCAATTTGTTTAGTTATCAAAACTGACAGAAGTAGCGGTTCTTTCAAAACTAGTTGAGAGACAAAAAGTTTCCCACTGTTTGAAAGTGTTTTGTGATGGGACTGTAACTGCAATGAAAACTCATCCATTATTATGATACAAGAGAAAATTACTTTCATCGAAGAAGTTTTTAAATTTTCGAAAATAGTGAGTGTGAAAGATATTTATGGAAATGTCAAGACAAATGAAAAGAGTATTATCAGATCGAAATGATGCCAATTTTGGAAGTATGACAAAACACACGAAAGGAAAGCAAGGAAAGAGAATAACCTTTTTCACAAGAGTCACTAGTATGGCTATCGAGAATACATGTAATGGTTTAATTGATGTTTGCAGACATTTACTTGACAGTTGGTTCAATTTTGTCATTCTTGGAGAATTTACCACCAACTATCTTGAAATTGAATTTTGTAAATTGAGACAACGTTATGGTTGTACTTATTTTATTATCGTACAAAATGTTATTCAGAAATTCCATATTCAAAGAAGAAAATTACTTTTTCGGTTGAAATTTGATATTAGAGAGTATAGGCATGATCCAGGCCATACTTGCTCAAAATGCGGATATCTGTTGGATGAATTGGCATGCCAAACAGTTCATCAGCTGGCAGACCTAGAAACTGATATCCTCAAATATATTAAAATGTCGCTTTTTATACAGCAAGATATCTCACAGGAAAAGATTGTCTTATAAAGGAGGAAATATTCAATGATACTGCTATTTATTATCATAAGTGTGGGAGTTCTTTGAAAGAAATAGATCATGGTGATTTAAAAGTTTCACTGGATACCACTGTTCAGTGGGAAGTTGTAATTACAAACTAAAAAACTGTGCAAATTACGATTTTTTGTAAAGCAATTTACCA
>OY744552.1:21518396-21553396 GCA_963556195.1 Sepiola atlantica | reverse complement strand
TTTCACCATCAGAAAGCAATGCTTTTTCAACACAGGAAAGGTGACGGCTGTTAAGTGGAAAACGGCACGGACTGAAGACCTGGGTGTTCCAAGTTCGAATCCAGTCGGTTCTACAGCACCACTTTCACTTAGGGATGTTGGCAACCTTCTCGTGGTCCTTGCCGTAAGTACCCGATGTCTTTCCAGAAAGATGTCTAACTAGAAAAACATCGAGGAAACTAATGCCAACACCAGAATCCTCTCATTCACACGAAATAAGAAGAACACAGGAAATTTAGATTTTTCTATTGTTTTAGAAAATTTGCAACACTTAAAAATTTGCATCACTTAAATAACTATAATTTTAAAACTAATAATCCGATTAGACTCACATTTTGACACGTGTCATTTGAAGATTAGTAT
Source organism: Sepiola atlantica (assembly GCA_963556195.1). Classification (NCBI taxonomy): domain Eukaryota; kingdom Metazoa; phylum Mollusca; class Cephalopoda; order Sepiida; family Sepiolidae; genus Sepiola; species Sepiola atlantica. The sequence goes on along the minus strand of OY744552.1, from coordinate 21,552,994 downwards.
TTTATAAAATCATGTTTTTTTATCAGGGGCACAACCTATATGTCAGGCCCGGAACTTATTGAGTGATGTGTTTTATAAGGTGTTAGGTAATATCTGGGAGTAAAACGCTTGACAATCCATTCACACCTATTTCATTGTAAAATGTATAAATGAAGAACATTTCTGTATTAAATGATTAAATAATAACATGTCAGTTATTTCTCTATTTTCAACAATTTAAACATTTTTTTTAACGTAGTTCACCCCAAACAAGGCAGGCCGCCACTGTAGACGTAAGGGGCTACTGAGAAGAAAGAAAAGGGGAGAAGATTGGAGGGGTCAACCTAAACTGGGATCTGCGCAGCGAGATGTCTGTTTACATTAATTTTAAATTTCTGCATGTCAGTACTGTCGGGGAAACAGGGGTCAGGGAGGGAGTTCCAGAGGCCAGCCGCACGAGGAAAAAAGCTATTTGAGTAGAAAGCTTTCCGGCATCTGGAGACCGCCACAGTGAATGGATGGGATTTAGTTGATTGTCGAGTTGGTCTAGTGAATTTACGTCGATGGGGCACCAGAGTAGCCAATTCATCGGAGCATAATCCATTGAAGTATTTGTAAAACAAGCACAAGGATGCTACATTGCGGCGATGGGACAGGGACTGGAGCTTGGTTGACAGTGAGGGACCTATTAGGTTGGCGACTCTTTTTTGGGCCTTGTCAAGGAGGGAGAGACTAGTAGATGATGCACCAGCCCAGATGTGGCAACAATACTCCATGCATGGGCGGATGGTGGCTTTGTAAAGATAGAGGATAATGTCAGGTGTGAGGAGTTTACTAGCACGGTAGAGGGAGCCAACCTTCTTTGTGGCAGCCTTGGCAATGTCTTCAATGTATTACTTCCGTTTAGATTTCTCCCTGAAATTATTCTAAACTGAGGCCTGACAGACCGACAAATGGACAGGGCGACTTATAGAGATGCTTGGACGTATATAAAATTAAGAATAAAAATAAAGATTATTTCCTCACCATGGGTGACATTTGGTTGTATCATGATATCAGGTTGATGCATTTTAATATCTTCAGTGATGTTTATTTGTATAGTGGGCAGTGTGATATTAGTGGCTGTCAAGAGTAATTCTCCCAAGACAAGATATTTCTGACCATCGACAAGTACACGGAATGCGTTTGCTCGAATCACTTCCATTATATCTGATTCGACCATTTCCGTATTGTTGTTTGCAAATATCAGCTCCACATTGACGGCCACCGGATTTTCCCTGGGAGATAAAATTTACGAAAAAAATATTGAAATGACGAAACAGAGAGTAAACAAGGACAATTATTCTTCATATCTGTATGCTTAGGAGTTACATTATTTATCGCACTAACGGTGAGATTAAAACGCCAAATTCATATTCACAATAGAATAACAATGGTTTTCTAATATACTGACCATGTGTATGCAACCAACGTCGTAAACTTAACTAATTTGCATACCGTTTTGAAAAAAAAGACATCTCATTGATTCACTATGAGTTTTTATTGTGTTGTTATTCAATTATTGTTGTCATTCAATAGTTCTATTCACAAATATCGTTTTTTTTATTTTTGGAAAGAAGCTTAGTATTTTGAGTGAAAAGTGACTTCCGGCTCTTTCCGGTGAATTTACTTTTAGGGGTTGTAATTCTTGGTTCCCTCAATTTAAGGGAGGGCAACGCCTGGAAACCGGTCTCGCTAGTATATATATATATATATATATATATATAATATATATATATATATATATATATATATATATATATATATATATATATATATATATATATATATATATATATTGAATGAAATTAAAGATGATTGAATTATCGGTTAATAATAAGCTATCGTAATAATATAAAGCTCAATATATTAAATAGAGCAATATACACACACACACCCATATATATATATATATATATATATATATATATATATATATATATATATATATATATATATATATATTTACATATATATATATGTATATTAAGTTCAAGTATATTAATAAAATTAATATAAAACTAATATTTAAAAAAATTCAAAAGTGCTCAGTAAAAAGTATATATATATATATATACATATATATATATATATATATATATATATATATATATATATATATATATATATATACGCTATCTTCTGTCTTCTGGCGTCGATTTTGTTACATTTTGTTAGATTCTCTGCACAGACGGAGTTTTCCTCTGGTGTTTATTATTTTTGACGAAGGGAAGTTTCTTTTCTCGAAATATTAAATAATTGATTTTTAATAATCATCCGAACAACACACAAACAGCTAACACCACACTTGTTATGTAAGATTTTAAGAAAAAATAAATAGTAAGTCCCATTTCGTATTCGATTTATTATTTTTGTTCCTTCCAGCTTACATCCTACCCGGAATGTGCATTTCCCACAGCCTTTTAAAAACATACTACTAATATATATATATATATATATATATATATATATATATATATATATATATATATATATATATATATATATATATACTCTACTTGTTATTGAGCACTTTTGAATTAAAAAATATTAGTTTTATGTTAATTTGATTAATATATTTGAACTTATATATATATATATATATATATATATATATATATATATATATATATATATATATATGATGAAAATACATTTTAATAAAGCTCGCCCACGAATACGTCTGCTGTACTATATTGTAGGAAATAAGTAACAAAATCAAGTCACTTAAAGATAGCTGAAATTCATTTTTCTTTAATTAAATCCTTCCGGTTTTATTAGGATTTATTTTAGAGGTATGATTGATATATATTGCGAAATACATAGTCATCTTTTTTTTCTTTTCCCATTGAATGATTGAGAATTTTCGCCAACTCCTGTTGGCTTTTTAACCAAATATGAAATAATAAAAATCAGCAGAAATAATAAATGTTTACCAATGGCCGACTCGTGGGCTTGTGAACGCCCGGATGTCGGCAATTGACTGTGCCTGCGTATCGAAGGGGGGTTTGCTGGGAAATTCTTACCTCTAAGCGAGTCGGCCATTGGTGAACATTTATTACAGTGCCAAGTTTGCACTGGACGGTACTCGGATGAGGCATTCTCTATTTTGCACAGAGCTCGTTCGAAATCGCATTTAAAGATTCTCGAAGTGGTTGCTATCAATTTACTACAACCGTCTCTGTGCAAATAAAAAAGTACACCCATAACTTAGAACTAATGGGTGTACGTTAAGAATATCTCTTCCCATTTGTCTTTTTTATAATTAATTATTTTTTATACGCTCGATAATTATTTATGGTCTTTTGACCACGTTTTTAATCGTGATTCCCCCTAATAGTCAACGATTACCTTTAAAAGTGTCGATTGAAAGACGTTTCGGTAATTTTATTTATTTTTTCACCTCCTTTGTTTTTCCTCAATACTTGTTAACAAAATCATCCTCATAGAGACAAAAAGAAAGTTACAAGTGATTCATTTTTGTTCCCCTTCTCGTGGTTCTTTATTCCTCTCTTATAATATAAATTATAAAATACTTTATAAGAAGCTCCTTTGAAGTAAAATTGAAAGTAAAAAACCATCAGAGAGATTAAAAATAGACATGTACTTTAAGCCCCAATGGAATACTCTGTCTCTGTTGTTGAGTTCTGTTGTATGTCTTGATATTTATACTCGCAACTTTCAGTGTAAATATCACTTAATTACTCCATAATCACGTAACAATCTGAACGCTTACAGATTCAAGGTGTCTCTGTAGAACCGTGTTCGCGCCCTGTAACAATCTGAGGTTGTTATTTCACTGCGCTGATGAAAAGACGTCGTAAGTAGGTAAAATATTTAAAAAGTGTAATTCAATATTATATATACATATATATATATATATATATATATATATATATATATATATATATACATATATATAATGTTTGTTTTAATATATAATATATATATATATATATATATATATATATATATATATATATATATATATATATATATAGATAGATAGATAATAAACAATAACAAATATTTATTATTATTTGTCGCTCCTCGAAAAAGTAGAGCACTGTAAGTGTAGTATTAACGTAGCATGGTGTCACTAGCTTTAAATGCAAGAAAGTAGAACGCTCTAGACGTTAATGCCGCCGATAAAGTGTTAAAATTATCACTGTTTATTCGCTATTTAAAATTGGCCGTGTGGTTTGAGTTGCAAAATACTTGTAATCCGGGGTTTCGAATCGCATGACCGGTAGTGAATAGTCATATTTCCATGCTGACGAGTCCCGATTATTAAAAAGGATGAAACGTATACGTACATAGATAATAAACAATAACACACACACATATATATATATATATATATATATATATATATATATATATATATATAGTTCAGTTTGAAGGTACCTATACAAATGTTAGATTGTAACTATTACGTTTTTCTTTACTTACAGGAATTCCTTCACTTTGCATGAATGATATTTGAGATTCTTCATGAAGATAAAGTCAATCTAGAAAAAAGAAAATATCATTACAAATATACTCATACGGACAAATTAATTTCCTTGCTAAAATTTTAATGGGTATATTTTCGAACATAACATCATATAATTTGAAAGTTAGGTGTTGAATTGAATATGATCCAATTTTTTTTTTCAAAAAATTAAATAGAAACATTTTTAGATGCGGGTGGGAGTATGTTATATGTCAGATCTTCCAACGAACTGTATTTAGAAGTGTATCATTAGCATTTAATTCTTATCGTTTTATGTGTGTGTCGGGGTAGATAACAGGTTACCTAATCTTCTACAGAAATACTTTCTTCTACTTCTATAACAGTTTTGCAGTGGCCGTAACGAAAGAAACAAAAAGAGCACCATTAGAATTATATCCTTATCATTTCTTGATATTCTACAGAAATATTTTCTTCCTGTTCTTCAGGTTACACAGAACGTCTATAATAGTAGATAATTTTCATGGCGGCCGTAATGCAAGAAACAAAAAGAGCACCATTAGAATTATATCCTTATCATTTCTTGATATTCTACAGAAATATTTTCTTCCTGTTCTTCAGGTTACACAGAACGTCTATAATAGTAGATAATTTTCATGGCGGCCGTAATGCAAGAAACAAAAAGAGCACCATTAGAATTATATCCTTATCATTTCTTGATATTCTACAGAAATATTTTCTTCCTGTTCTTCAGGTTACACAGAACGTCTATAATAGTAGATAATTTTCATGGCGGCCGTAATGCAAGAAACAAAAAGAGCACCATTAGAATTATATCCTTATCATTTCTTGATATTCTACAGAAATATTTTCTTCCTGTTCTTCAGGTTACACAGAACGTTTACAATAGTAGATAATTTTCATGGCGGCCGTAACGAAAGAAACAAAAAGAGCACCATTAGAATTATATCCTTATCATTTCTTGATATTCTACAGAAATATTTTCTTCCTGTTCTTCAGGTTACACAGAACGTTTACAATAGTAGATAATTTTCATGGCGGCCGTAACGAATAAAACAAAAAGAGCACCATTAGAATTATATCCTTATCATTTCTTGATATTCTACAGAAATATTTTCTTCCTGTTCTTCAGGTTACACAGAACGTTTACAATAGTAGATAATTTTCATGGCGGCCGTAACGAATAAAACAAAAAGAGCACCATTAGAATTATATCCTTATCATTTCTTGATATTCTACAGAAATAGTTTCTTCCTGTTCTTCAGGTTACACAGAACGTCTATAACAGTAGATAATTTTCATGCGGCCGTAATGAAAGAAACAAAAAACATTACATATTTATTCGTTTATCCACTTGAACTTCATTCCTCCCTTATGTTGGTAGTAGCGTACATTTCAGACAAAGATCACAAAGGTGTCAGAGGTTAATCTTTCTTATATAAACTAAAATTCGTGAGACGGGAAGTCCATAAACTTTAGTCGGGTGTGATGTAAGACATACGACAGAGACATTAACTTACTTAAACTTCATTCCTTTTGGGTTTTTTTGTACAAAACTCACACATTAACTCACAAGAAGTACTTAAGTTTCCCTCCCAGCTTCTTGTTTATTATACCATTTTATTGATTTGATCTGTAGTTAAGTGTAGTTCTTTTAATTAAATTATTTTGACGTTATGGATACAAGTGATGGAAAAGAATAGTTTGACTTCTTTTCATTTTGTCATAAGGAGATGAGGGTAGCTAAGTGGTTAACGATACGGACCCACAACCTTGGTGTGCCAAGTTCGAATCCAGTTCATTCCACAGAAACACTTTAACTTAGAATCTTGCAAACCTTCACATGGTCCCTCCTGTAAGTAGCCGATATCTTTCTAGAAAGCATTCAAACTAGAAAGATATCGGTGAAACTAATGCCAACAACAGAATCATCTGATTCATACATAATAAAAGAATGAATAATAATTCGTATTTTTATATCAACACAAACAATGGAATCGATTATTGCCAATCAGAAAAAATACTAATAGGACATAAAACTCTGAATTTGTGCGTACCCTACGATTTATCGGGCGTTGGTCGTGAGAATAGACTTTTATCCTTCTACAAAAATCACATATATGCTTACAAGACGTACTGATTTTTTTTATCGTTCCCGCTTTTTGTTCACTGTTACTATGTTATAGATTTGATCTTCAATTAAGAGCAGTACATTTCATTCAATCCTTTGAATTTATTACTTGGGAGATCAAAAAAGATCTACACATGAGTTCATTCCATATTTTGTATCATGTTATAGATTTAATCTTCAATTAAGATGAGTTCATTTCATTCAATCCTTCGGATTTATTACTTGGGAGATCAAAAAAGATCTACATATGAGTTCATTCCATATTTTGTATCATGTTATAGATTTAATCTTCAATTAAGATGAGTTCATTTCATTCAATCCTTTGAATTTATTACTTGGGAGATCAAAACAGATCTACACATGAGTTCATTCCATATTTTGTACCATGTTATAGAATTAATCTTCAATTAAGATGAGGTAATTTCATTCAATCCTTTGGATTTATTACTTTGAAGATCAGAAAAGACTTACACATGAGTTTATTCCATATTTTTTCCTCTCATAGAAACATTACATTTGTTGAATGTATTCATAGTTCGATAATCACAATTAAATAATGTTTTTAGTATTTTTGATTCACTTTTTAAAAAATCTTCTTTTAATATACTAATGCGCTTTGTTGTTGTATTCTGAAGTAACTAACACGACTGTCACCCTGTTGGCGGGGTCACGAATTCGCCGACTGTAGCCCCATGCCGAGAGGTACCCCCCGGGGTAACACTGTTGGTCGTGGGTGGCAACCCATGATGCCATAGGACGGGATCCTGGTGGCTAGGCATTCGTCCACCTCGACCCTTACTTTGGCTAGACGGGAAGTCGAAGAAGCCCGATCCGATCAATCCTCTGGTCACGTCATTACCTAATATATATAAGTGTATTCCCAACCATATTATTTGATCTGATTCTTAAAAAACTCAAACCCTTATTTCTTTTTTTATTTTTATTTTTCTCCACAAATAGATACTAGATTGTGGTGACTGGGGGGCATTTACGTTTAGAACGAAGAACAATGTAATCTGAGAGCAATGTATTCTGAGAGCAATGTATTCTGAGAGCAATATATTCTGAGAGCAATGTATTCTGAGAGCAATGTATACTGAGAGCAATATATTCTGAGAGCAATATATTCTGAGAGCAATATATTCTGAGTGCAATGTATTCTGAGAGCAATATATTCTGAGAGCAATATATTCTGAGAGCAATATATTCTGAGAACAATATATTCTGAGAGCAATGTATTCTGAGAGCAATGTATTCTGAGAGCAATATATTCTGAGAGCAATATATTCCGAGAGCAATATATTCTGAGAGCAATGTATTCTGAGAGCAATATATTCTGAGAGCAATATATTCTGAGAGCAATGTATTCTGAGAGCAATATATTCTGAGAGCAATATATTCTGAGTGCAATATATTCCGAGAGCAATATATTCTGAGAGCAATGTATTCTGAGAGCAATATATTCTGAGAGCAATATATTCTGAGAGCAATGTATTCTGGTTATCTACGAGCCATGTAATCTAGGAATATAAATGATTGTCCTATCTATGAAATTATATTTGTTAATTTTATTGCGAATAACACAAAATTAGTGGTATGGGTTTTGGTTTGAAGTATTGTCGGGGTCTTTTCCAGCTTGGGGGTTGTTATTCTCAAAAAGTCATGTTTTCAAAGAGTAATGTTGTCAAAAAGGAATGATTTTAAAGAGTAATGTCTTCAAATAGTAATGGTTTTAAAGAGTAATGTCTTCAAGGAGCAATATAATCTAAGAGTAATGTATTCAAGGGACAATGTTTTTAAAGAGTAATGTTTTCAAAGAGTGATGTTTTCAAGGGGGGGAATGTATTCTAAAAGCAATAATTCTAAGAGCAATGTATTCTAAGTGTAATGTGTTCTAAGAGCAATGTTTTCTAGGAATATAAATAATTATCCGACCTATAGAATTATATTTCACGTACCCTATAATCGGAGGATCCTATTACCAACAGTATTTCTTTCAGTTTTATGCTGTTGGCATCTTTGCTTTATTTTACCCACCGGATGTATTTCTTTTCAGCTTTATGTAGCTTGTATCTGTAGATGTGGTTCTTTAACCTTTTCAAGACTAGCAGGAGACATATGTTTCAAACATGCTCAATGAAATATATGTCCCCTAAACTATAATGATATTTATTTAGTCTTGTAGGATGTTTGCTACAAGGTCATTCAAGTTGTTCAGTCGCTGTGCATTGTGGGAATTTTTAATAGCAGCTCGAAGTTGACAGGTGTCGTTATTTGGGGATAAATGTTTGCAATTATTTTATAGATTCAATATTGAATAGGTTGCTATCATCCTGGAGGTCTTGTACGATGAGAAGAGAATGTCGTCATTTGTAAGTAGAAGGTAGGATAATCAAATGTAATAAGAAAAGATACAGACCCCTTTTTCCTCTTTGATACGAAGAAAAAGGGTTATCGTTAGATTGATTATAAAAAAAACTCCTTTATATTTTAAAACAATTGTATTGATCGTTTCACTAAAAACAGTCAGCGACCAGGAAGGAGAGATACAAAAGCATGCCGAGTTGACGGGCACGCGTACATCCGTGTCATTTGTTGTGTCTGGAATCCACTTCTCTCGAGCACGTCAAGTCTGTGTTTGGGACGAGACAGGAGCATAGCCGTCTCTTCAGCTTTACGCCAAAACATCCAACTAGAGGAAACGCGAGAAAACATTATACAACAGTTGAGCGAATGTACCTCTCACGCATAGTATTCCGACTGGATTATGTATCAATCACTCCGCGTATAAGGATAAACTTGCTTAAAAGAAAATAGTTCGTGTACATATCACTGCTATAGTGCGAGGTTTTTTTATGACAGTCGCAATGAAACAAACAAATACATTATATATTTTTTCTATTTTGTACTATTACAAACACCACCCGCCCGCTTACAAGAAATATTGAATTTTTCGTTTCCCGATTTTTTTTTTAACATAGTTCACCCTAAACAAGGCAGACCGCCACTGTAGACGTAAGGGGCTACCGAGAAGAAAGAAAAAGGAGAAGGTGGGGGGGGGGGGGGTCAACCTAAATTGGGATCTGCGCAGCGAGATGTCTGTTTACATTAGTTTTAAATTTCTGCATGTCAGTACCGTCGGGGAAACAGGGGTCAGGGAGGGAGTTCCAGAGGCCAGCAGCACGAGGAAAGAAGCTATTTGAATAGAAAGCTCTCTGGCATCTGGGGACCTCCACAGTGAATGGATGGGATTAGTCGATTGAAACAAACAAATTAATAATGACTAAATAAATAATTTCCTCTTCCTTGCATCTTTGACTAAATTCATTCGTATCGACCGTTCGAGATTTTGACAGTTACTGCGCCAACTATTGAGAATCACCTTTGATTTTTTTTTTAACAAAATGTCAACCACCAAAAGAATTGCTTTGCGGATAGGATCACTCTATCAGCGGAAGGAGATTAGCAAAATATAATGTGACGACCAACTTAAGCTGACAAGAGTAATTCGTCGCATAGTCAGATGCGAAACTGCCACATGCATTATACAGTTTGAATGTATCTGTCTAATATTGTACTTTATTCAACACAGAAGCCTGATTCAAGTGCAGGTACTTCAAATGTGGTATAACCTGCTTCAGAGCGGATTCAACAAAACCTAGTCTAATCATGAGATACTGCCTGGGGACGCCATGGTTTAATACTGACGCTTCTACTCCGAAAGTCATACCTGACAATAGTATCTGTTCCGATGGATACTGCACGCCTGTCCTGTGCAGTTCTAGGAGGTCCACCCTCCCAGGCTTCGCCTCCCCTCTTTGGGGAGGAGTAAGTTTATTGCTTACTGTCTGAGGCGCCCCTACCGGGGAATGCCGACGGGGCTGCCCAGGCAATTTTTAAATGGCCAGAGTGCTCACCTCTCGAGCGCTGGCTTTTAACCCCACTTGCTCGACCCGATCTTGGGTCACATCTTACTTGTGGGAGTAAGATAAAACTGGCCTTGTGCCTAACTCCGCGAGGAGTAAATAAACATACCTGACAATAGTATCTGTTCCGATGGATACTGCACGCCTGTCCTGTGCAGTTCTAGGAGGTCCACCCTCCCAGGCTTCGCCTCTCCTCTTTGGGGAGGAGTAAGTTTATTGCTTACTGTCTGAGGGGCTGATACCGGGAATGCCGACGGGGCTGCCCAGGCAATTTTTAAATGGCCAGAGTGCTCACCTCTCGAGCGTTGGCTTTTAACCCCACTTGCTCGACCCGATCTTGGGTCACATCTTACTTGTGGGAGTAAGATAAAACTGGCCTTGTGCCTAACTCCTGGGGAGGAGTAAATAAACATCCTTTTTTGGCTTTTTGGCTAAGATCAAAGTGTAGTATCTGTTCCGATGGATACTGCACGCCTGTCCTGTGCAGTTCTAGGAGGTCCACCCTCCCAGGCATCGCCTCCCCTCTTTGGGGAGGAGTAAGTTTATTGCTTACTGTCTGAGGCGCCCCTACCGGGGAATGCCGACGGGGCTGCCCAGGCAATTTTTAAATGGCCAGAGTGCTCACTTCTCGAGCGCTGGCTTTTAACCCCACTTGCTCGACCCGATCTTGGGTCACATCTTACTTGTGGGAGTAAGATAAAAACTGGCCTTGTGCCTAACTCCGCGAGGAGTAAATAAACATCCTTTCTTGGCCTTTTGGCTAAGATCAAAGTGTAGTATCTGTTCCGATGGATACTGCACGCCTGTCCTGTGCAGTTCTAGGAGGTCCACCCTCCCAGGCTTCGCCTCTCCTCTTTGGGGAGGAGTAAGTTTATTGCTTACTGTCTGAGGCGCCTCTACCGGGGAATGCTGACGGGGCTGCCCAGGCAATTTTTAAATGGCCAGAGTGCTCACTTCTCGAGCGCTGGCTTTTAACCCCACTTGCTCAACCCGATCTTCGGTCACATCTTACTTGTGGGAGTAAGATAAAACTGGCCTTGTGCCTAACTCCGCGAGGAGTAAATAAACATCCTTTCTTGGCCTTTTGGCTAAGATCAAAGTGTAGTATCTGTTCCGATGGATACTGCACGCCTGTCCTATGCAGTTCTAGGAGGTCCACCTTCCCAGGCTTCGCCTCCCGTCTTTGGGGAGGAGTAAGTTTATTGCTTACTGTCTGAGGCGCCCCTACCGGGGAATGCCGACGGGGCTGCCCAGGCAATTTTTAAATGGCCAGAGTGCTCACTTCTCGAGCGCTGGCTTTTAACCCCACTTGCTCGACCCGATCTTGGGTCACATCTTACTTGTGGGAGTAAGATAAAACTGGCCTTGTGCCTAACTCCTGGAGAGGAGTAAATAAACATACAGGATGATCTGTGTTAGTTAGTAAAGCCGAATTGTCAGAAACTAAAGGCGCTGATTAATTGAAGAATACAGTGCGTTTATTTTTTCTTCTCATTTTAACCAGAGATCAATTTGATCTTCAGTTAAGCCGAGATTTGTAATATGTTGGCTGATCTTCCCGACTGTCAAGATGTTACATGTTAAAAACGACCCTTGAACAAGAGTTTTAATTTGTCAAGCTATCTCGTTATGTTGAATAACTGCCTTCCGTCATGGCGGCCAAATGTGACGTCATGACATTTCCACCGGTGTTAGGCCTAACGATTATGCTGTATCAGTTTGGCCTTTTTTTTGCAAATAATAATTTGTTTTCTGATTTTTGCAGTATCAAATTACATTGTTAACTTTTTTTGGTGAAAATATTAAATAATTTATAAACTGTTTTATTTTTTATTAATTTCAAATATTAATAAATTAACAAATAATAAAAATCAGTGTTTTTTATAAATGGATTTTAAATATATTACAAATATACAATTTAACAGTGTCACACAGTAATTTATTCTTTCTTAACGTATCCAATACAGAATATTTCCGAAGAAATTGTCTTATTTTTATATTTTATATTTTATATTTAATACACATTTATTTAATATACATTTACAATTTAACAAACAATAAAATTAAACGAATGGAAACATATTACAAATATTTGAATTATTTCACTTTTATATATAAATATTAAATAATTAAAATGAATTTAAATGAAATGACCTACAGAAAAAAAACTTTTCCTTATAGCTTGTTTTCGTTGTTTAAATTAAATATATTTAACAGTTATTCGTTTCACGGTACTTTCGGTAACCGGGTGAAAATGACAGTAGGGCATTATTTTAGGCCTAACACTAATGGAATGTCATGACGTAGCATTAGGAAGCCATGACGGAACACAGTTATTCAACATAACCATTGACATCCTAAAAGTATTTCAAATAAATCTCACCTGTCTGTTGCCGGATGACACCAACCATGGTATCATAAGAACTGATATATGTTGGAACGAGAAAACCCGGAAGGAAGTAAGTATGAAAAGAGTGATATCATCCACAAAGTTAAAGAAAATTTATGGAAGTCAAAAATATACTTGAGTTGGGATTTTTCCCGTTAAAATGAAGGACGAAGACTTTAGTCCGCTGGAAGATAAGTTGGTGGCATAAAAACGTGACTAGACAAGAATAGAGATAACAAACAACTTGGGTAGATGAAGGAAAATGTATTTACATAGATCAAAAAAGATAAGAAAGAAATAGAATGTTGCTTGTAAAAGAAGTGCCTTTGCGGACTCACTGTAAATGCCAGTTGTCTTGTAACAGGATGCTGTGAAGAGTAGTTGAACATCAAGAGGGTTTCGCGCGTATTATATACGCTAAAAAGGCATGAGCCCGCTCTCACCTCACACGGCAGAGAAGAACAATGTTGATCGGCTGCGAGGCTAGAGCAAAGAGACCGTTATTTTCAAAAAAGGCGGTCTCCTGTATTTTCTGCGGAGATTGAAGCAGTGGTCTGTGATTGGCTGATTTTCATCCAATCACAGGGCACTTAGAATTCACTACGCTTAATAATAATTCTAATAGAGTCAAGCAGGACATAAAAAATATTTTCATGAATTGAGTAGTGAAAGCAAACTGAGGTTGCCTCACTCGTTCTCTCACTATGCCACCATCATAACGAATAATTTACTAATATAAGAACTTTTTTAACCGACAAATATTGTTACATATCCGAAGTCGGTGTACGGGAAAGTTGTTGAAAACAGGTGCACCTGGCGATTGTCAAAAAATAAGATAATTATCGGATGACCAAAAGTTAATTGAAAATAAAATAAAACTCACAACCAGACAAACACCTGCACAGGAAGAGGTAACTATCGGATGACATGAAGGTCAGTTTGATAAGAAACACTGTACCAAAACATGAAACACCTGCAACGTAAGAAGCGACATAGACTGATCAATTGTCATAATGTGAAACTATGTTGACAACAAGATATGCACTTGCAGTTGAATCACTTAAACGGTAAGAACCCAATGTCAAAAGAAAGAGATATGTCGGAAGGGTTAAAGGCCATTTTACCAGGTGCAATTGTATCATGCAAGGAAAAGATATACAGATTTGTTGAATTGTCAAATGAGTGCAATCCGTCACCGGGTGCAACCTCGATGAGGTCGTCAAGGTGGCCACAAAATTTATTATAGAATTCCAACTGAAAATTGAAAGAGGAGTTGACGATCGAACCTTGGTGAGAATCAACCGTCTGATTCCCTGTGCACAAATCCTCTCCAACCACCACCCTCATCGTCACCGACAAATAAATATACATATTATATTTTCCTAGGATACCGTGTTGTCATTTTTATTAAAATGTTGGCTAATTGATCGGAAGACTAGGGATTGAATATTTGGTCAAGTCTTATCAAAGACTACAATATGGTACTTGATGCACCATTGCTCAACACTCAGCATTATAAGGATCAAGTGAAAGTAGAGTAATCTTGGGAAATGGGTGACGCCCTCCCCTACACATGCATACCTACAGATCCAGGTTGAGAGATATCTCTGGCCGAAATAGCTTGTTACCTTACTGTGCCAGAAAAATAAAAGAATTAAGAAATTAAAAAACAAAAGTTTTGACTGTAATTCAACCGAACCGAATTTCGTGCAACTCACTTTTTACCTTTTTTCTCAAAGTTTTGACTGTCATTCAATTTCCAACCAAATTTCGTGCAACCCACTTTCTCTCTGCCTTTCTCTCTCAAATCCAAAATCGCTTCTGCTCCTTCCCAGATGTCCGCTTCATTTATATCACCTGATATCCACATGCAAATCAGACCACCATAAACACCTGCACCTAGGAAGAGAAGCCTTTTTTAAATCTGCATACGACATGCAAAGCACCTCCTTCTTTTTCCTGATGGTGAGTGTTCCTCTTTATTGTCACAGTGTAGTAGCAAAAGTAAAGTAGCCTTTGGGTCGCTCTCGACTATGGTCGACAACTTTACTTATTTTAAAGATCTTTCTTCGTGTTGCTATTTTATTGACAAGTATACATGCTAAACATTATGCAGATGCCCCAGTGATGTGCTAGCATCATATTCGTTCTACCAGTAACCCATACGCTAACAGGAAAATGCTATCTATTCGATTGTGACGGAGTGCTATGTACATGTTCCCCTGGCCTTCTAAAGAAATGGAGATGATCATGGAATTGTTACTTACATCACTGCAAAACTTAAGCGCCCTTTCAAGAAAAATGTGTGAGGTGTTGTCTTTCAGTTCAGGCACAAAGGTTAAGTTGTAGACCGGGATTGAAAGGTTCGCTAAAAGCCCATCTGAAAAAAAAAGATGACTAAATAAAAATGATAATTTTTGGTTTATCAAGCATCCATAAAAATAAACAACAACAAAAAATATATCACTAATATAGATTTGGTATTTGTCTGTCTGAAGGCGAAACTTTATTACTACTTCTGTTAATGTCCCACTATACTTCTATTACAAATGGAGATTAGGGTATCTGTCTGTCTGAAGGCGAACCTTTATTACTACTTCTGTTAATGTCCCACTATACTTCTATTACAAATGGCGATTTGGGTATCTGTCTGTCTGAAGGCGAACCTTTATTACTACTTCTGTTAATGTCCCACTATACTTCTATTACAAATGGCGATTTGGGTATCTGTCTGTCTGAAGGCGAACCTTTATTACTACTTCTGTTAATGTCCCACTATACTTCTATTACAAATGGAGATTTGGGTATCTGTCTGTCTGAAGGCGAACCTTTATTACTACTTCTGTTAATGTCCCACTATACTTCTATTACAAATGGAGATTTGGGTATGTGTCTGTCTGAAGGCGAACCTATACGATTACTTATATTAATGTACTATTGTACTATGAAAACATCAGGTCAGTGTAGTATATGTCCTGTTGTCATAAGACCATCCTCCCGAACATTACGTCTTCCTCTGTGGAATGTAGTGTAGTATATGTTCGGTCGTTATGATACAATCCTCTCAGATATTACTTCCTTCTTTGGGGCAGTATAGTATATGTTTGTTTGCCATCATGGCATCTTCCAAGGGAGTACGTCTCCTTTTGGTGGGGTATATGTTCTGTTGTCATTATACCAAACTCCTAGGCATGACGTCCACTTTTTTATACCGCCTAGTGATTGGTTTTCGTTATTATTATTATTATTATTATTATTATTATTATTATTATTATTATTATTATTATTATTATTACTATTTATTTTCTGAGTGATTTCTGCATCTTGGTGGTTGTTCGACCGTTTAGCCCTCCGATCTTCTTCAGATCACACGTGTCGAACTCGGGTGCCTCCATGGAATGTCGAAACCAACCTTCTACTGGAGCGATAGACATGCAGTTTTTGCATTCAACCCCCCCCCAGGCCTTTTGGTATTCTTTCAGTTAATCGTCTATGCACAAGATTGCATTCAAAACCTCCAGATAATCTTCACATTCTAACCAAACTTCTAATCCAAAACAAAACATAACAGATCCTTTCAACAACTTTTAGACCATACATGTTTACCGAGTTGTGTTCGAAATTCTGTGATTTTGACCAATATGCTAAAATAAGATCATTCAGCTTCAAACGCCACAGAATTACATTTTATTTTGAAAAAATCCGCTTCGAACGAGTCGACAAACATTTGTGTTTGAAATTCTGTGATTTTGACCAATATGCTCAAATAAGATCATTTAGCTTCAAACGCCACAGAATTAAATTTTATTTTGAAAAAATCCGCTTTAAACGAGTAAACAAACATTCTTACGCAATAATTTTTATACCGAGTTATAATTGTTTTTTTTTATACCGAGTTATAATTGTTTTTACATTTTCGGCAACAATAAGCACATTAGGTTTTATGGGATAAATAAATAATTAAATGTCACAATGACTGTCTGCATGCGAATAAAGCCGTCGCTTTTCTTACGCTGATAATTGTAGTCAAAGATCTGTCTTCAACAATAAGTCTGACAGAGACTGGGCCATTGTGGTGTCGGTGTTTGTTTCTATCTGTCAGGCTGTGGTATTTGTTCTGTTAAGCTATAAGAGGTCCAATTTCCCAAACTTTGTCTTCTCGCTCAATAACTAACTTATTGAGGCGCCCTCACTGAAGAATGCCGACGGGGCTAATCAAACAATGTTTATGAGGCCAGAGTGCACCACCTCTTGTGAGTTACTGGGTCTCCCCAACCTCAGGCCTTGTACCATATCTTCACGCTGTTGAATATCCAGGTCGGGTGTACCGGAAATGTCACGTACTATGACAAACACGCACCTGGCCGGAAGAACCAAAACACGGTTAATAACCGGAAGAAACAAAACTCGGTTTACTGTCGGAAATAAAATAATTAACACCTGCAATGCTTAAGTTATCTAAAAAGGTTAGCTGTAGACGGGCATACCCCGTAGCTAAATAAACGCCCTAGGGGTGTGGCTAGATTGACAGCACATGCAGAATTTCAGAATTTGCGTTTACAGATGGAGCGTGGGTTTCAAAAATTATTATATAAACCAAACCGTAATTGAGAACCACCCCGTCAAATACCTATCCGTGCGCCCCCCTCATTAACCCGCACTCGTTCACCGCCACCGACAATAAAGAGATATAATTATATTGTTATACATCAGTGTTTGTTGTCATTCTTTAAACACAGCAGAAATACAACATTGGGATAAATGTTTTGTTCTTAATAAAATATACTTTATTATAACTTAACTAACATTGTGGATCCAATATCTGCATCCTCCTTCCTCAAAAACCCGCACTCGTTCACCGCCACCGACAATAAAGATATTTTATTATATTTTTGTACATCAGTGTTTGTTGTCATTCTTTAAGCATAGCAGTAATAAAGCACTTGGATACATGTTTTGTTCTTTATAAAATATACTTTATTATGACTTAACTAACACTGTGGATCCAATACCTGCATCCTCCTTCCCCATTAACCCCCACTCGTTCACCGCCACCGACAATAAAGATATATAATTATATTGTTATAGATCAGTATTTGTTGTCATTCTTTTGCAGCAGAAATACAATACTCGCGATGGAAGTGAAGTAAATATACTCACTGTGGATGAGCATCGGCGCTTGTGGAATTTCTTGTATGGATATCAAGTACGGTCCCAAATAGACGAACTCTTGCTCATTGGTTTTCTTGTGGTCTGCGTTTGAATTTATCAAGCGTGGAATGTCTGTCTTCAGTTTTTCCGGTTCCATGTCGAAGAATTCCAGTTCAAAAGAGATGATAAACGAAGCATTGCTGAAATACAATTAAGTTTAAAGGGATTTAAATTATAATTTAAAACGTATAATTAATTATATTAAATTGAATAAATATTAAATTATATAAAATCAAAAATGAATAAATTAAATTAAACAATTTATAAAATAAAATAAAACAAATAAATAAAATTAAATTAAATTAAAATACATACGTGACAAAGAAATAGAAACACTTTACAAAGGGGGCATATCCCTGAAATATCGTCAAATATAAAATCAATTTTATTGAATCCAAAATTAAAGTTAAAAAATAAACTAAATTAAAGACTAAATCAAATTAAATTAAATAAAATTTTATTTAAAATAAATTAATTTAATTAAAAATTTTATTGATTAATAAACTTAAAAATAGAATTATATGAATTTAAAATAAAATAGAAATGTTAATTAAATGAAAATATAATTTACAATTTTAAACTGTTCCACTAATTATGTACCCCAAAACATATTTCTAATAAAAAATTGATATTGAATTGCCCTATTGCTTTTCAAGCCGAATGACTGTATTTCTTAGGCACTGATAGGAATGTTTGTATATTTTTGTATACTTTGTATACCAAGAATATGTATGTGTTTGAAGAGGGCAGAAACGATTGTATTCAAATAAAAACTATGGAAATTCTTTCCTTTCATTAACTAATGTTTATATGAAATTTAATTAAGACCTCTAGTTGCGCTATTGAGCTATAACTTGAAACTTTGTTGGTAATAAAAAAGTTATATATATATATATATATATATATATATATATATATAACACGAAATTACATAATCGTCGATGCAATAATTAATATCGATTTCCTTTCTTTTTCCAAGTCTTGCCGAATTTATATGACACAAAAAATATTGTTGCGTGCGTGATCGTAGGATGTGTATATATATGTGTGTGTGTGTGTGTGCGTAGAGACGTATATACGTGTTTATATCACCAAGTCGTAAGTGTCAAAAGAATATGTCTTTAACTTAGACGTTATTATTTAACAAAAACAATAAGATTCATTTCGATCGCCTTAGTTAAAAATAAGTTTTTAATTCCTCCTCGCGCTGTAAGGGGTGTTCAGATTGGTTGCAACCACTCTCTCTGGTTGTATTTGAATTGGTTGTATTTGAATTGTTTTCTGTCAGTCTCAAAAATGTAATTGTCTAGTTTGATGCTTGAGGAAACCACAAGGTTGAAATAAATTATTGCATCGACGATTATGTAATTTCGTGTTATTATATTTTATGTTATTCTTGCTCTGTTTACCACATTGAGCTCTCATACCCGGATTTCTTCCTGGAATTATTCCATTATAACACAAATATATATATATATATATATATATATATATATATATATATATATATATATATATATATATATATATATAAAAGCTAATTATAATTTATAGAAAGCTATACCATGCAAAGTTTTATTATAAGTTGTATTATATATATATATATATATATATATATATATATATATATATATATATATATATATATAGTGTGGGCGAAACTAGTCGACTGGCAATTTTTTTTTTCTCATCCCCTAAATCTTCTTCTGATCTGTGTTTCCCTTCTTCATATATATATATATATATATATATATATATATATATATATATATATATATATATATATATATATATATGTAGAAGGATGAAAAGGAATTAGAAAAGCAAAAGTCAAATCGTATTTCTATTCAGTTGCTCAGAGTATACTTTTCACAATAGGTTTTACCTATCCTAAAAGTTCGCTTTTAGTTCACCACTTTATATATATATATATATATATATATATATATATATATATATATATATATATATATATATATATATATATGTATATATATATATATATTAACGAATTGTCAACATCTTATGAAGAATCATGCATGCGTGAATATTTATAATAGAAAATTAGAACCAAACTATGATGAAATTTAAAATAAATAAAATCATGTATTATTATTATTATTATTATTATTATTATTATTATTATTATTATTATTATTATTATTATTATTATTATTATTATTATTATTATAATCCTCAGAGCAAGACCTTTCATCTTTTTTTCATATTTATTAGTATTAATCACAGGAAGCGGGGAAGGGGCGCTGAGAGAGATAATTTATATCAGGTATTCGTCGAAAATTTCGGATAATAAAAATAGTAATAATAAAATAAATATAATAACTTATTTTATTAATTTTGAATTGCATTATTGCTTCGTTTCAATGTTCTATTATATATATATATATATATATATATATATATATATATATATATATATATATATATATATATATATATAAATTTATTTGGAGACATATAACGTTCGATAATGTACTTCGTCGTTTCTGTGCTGACCTTTTCAAAGCTACAATTTCACAAAAAAGCAGTCATTTAAATTATCAATCACGAGAATAACTGACCTGCACACGTCAGGGCACCCAGTGTGGACTGACTCGCTGGCATTTCCCCAGACCGCTAACTCTGCTTCGTCACTGAAAAAACAAAACAATTCGTTTAATGTCAGGCTTTGATATGTTCGATTTCACATCATTTGTTTATTTGTTTATTTTTAAATTTTTTTATTTTTATTTTTACTTTTGTTCGCCTTAAATAGGGCATATTGCCAGTGAAGTGTAAGAAGATACTGTGATAGCGACTAGATTTATAAGGGATAACATTGGTGGGGAGTTGAGCAGCAAGATATTTGTTCACATTACATTTAAATTTCTGCATGTTGTTACGGTTGGAAAAAAGGGAACAGGGAAGGAAATTCCAAAGACAAGTGGTCCGAGGAAAGGAGCTCTTAGAGTAGAAAATATTCTGGCATCTAGATACCTCTATATATAAAAGATGTGTTTTTGCTGCTAGTCGGATGGGTCTGATGTATTTACGGTGCAGTTAGTTCACCAGACGACATTCCATGGAAGTACTTGTAAAACAAGCCCAGGAATGCAACACTGCGACGATGCGTCAGTGACTGGATCTAGGAAGACAGTGCGGGACCTATTAAGATTTTTTTGTTGCACCCCGTCCAAGAGGGAAAGGTTAGTAGTTGGTGTACTAGCTACAATACCCCATGTACGGGCAAATAGTGACTTCATAGAGATCTAGGATACTAGCAGGTATAAGACGTTTTGTAGCCTGGTAGAGCAAACTTATCTTCTTTACAGCAGACTTGGCAGCATCTTCTATGTACTCATTCCACTTTATGTTGTCTGAGAATGTCAGATCGAGAAATTTAAACGTTGGAATCTCGAGAAGAGTACTATCGACCATGAAAGTCAGTGGTTGGGGTTAGGGTTAGGGTGAGGGTTTCTTAGGAATAGAAACGAAAAAGTTAGCAATGAAGAGAAAAGATGTAACTGCATAAATCGTAAACTTTGTCCACTACAAAATAAATGCCTAACTAAAAGTGTTGTATACCAAGCAACGATATTTGCCAACGAAAGACCAAATAACAAGAAATACTACGTGGGTATGACATCCCTAGACTTTAAGACCAGATACTATAACCACAAAAGCACATTTAAAAACAAAGAACGTCGAACTAAAACAGCACTAGCTTACCATTATTGGGAGCTCAAAGAAAATTGACACTCACCAATAATTGAATGGAAAATAGTAAGACAGGCCAGTACATGTAGAAACTTAAACGACCGGTGTAGATTATGCCTGAATGAAAAATATGAAATCCTAAATTTTAAAGATCCCCGAAACCTATTAAACTCTAGAAGTGAAATAGCAAACAGCTGTTTACACAGAAATAAATTTACCTTAGGATGATATATAATAAATAAAATAAATAAAAATAAATAAATAAATAAAAAACTGAACAAGTTAAAATTTAAAACCTAAAATAGAAATACAAGAAACCACGTGTTAAAATAAATTCGCCCACTGTATTGACAAAACAAAGGAAACAGGATATAGGAAAATCTATTGTTAACAAAAAATAGGATAGGCATAGGAGCGTCACCAACAAAGCCTTTGTTCGCGGGAAGCCCAACGATTGGCTGAGGGAACAACAAAGAATCTGATTGGTTAACTAGCAAGCCATGTATATAAAAACACCTGACAATAATAACTCCATGCATTTAGCCTGACGATTCCCCCCGGGGATGAAACACGGGAGCCTCTGTGTAGCTTGATTGCCATATATATTTTCATTGCCTACTATATATATATATATATATATATATATATATAAGGTGAGTAAATGAAAAATAGTTAGACCTGTAAATGGAAACAGATCAATATCTTCAGTTGTTCAGAACAATGAGCATTTAGTAAATAAAAATATAAATATTTCTTCTTCTTCTCTTTCAATTGCATTCCTTAAGCACGGCTTTTTGACTCACCTTATTTTTGCTCTATCCAGTATATTGAGCTTTCCTCATCTCACAATAGGTCTAATTCTCTAAAAGTCATCTTTTAGTTATAAACCTTCATATATATATATATATATATATATATATATATATATACACACATATTATGTGTATATATACACATATATGTACACATAATATATATATATATATATACACATATATTATATATGTATAAACACAGTATATATATATACACACATTATATATTTACACACATTATGTATATATACACACATTATATATACATATCATATATATACACATTATATATATATACATATCTTTTATATACACATATATTATATATACATACATAACATGTATATATTTGTGAGTTCTTATAACACATATATTTTAAGTATATACTTTTTATAATATTGGAAAGTAATTTAAATTGCAAGCTTAATGAGATTATATTACAAGTTTCAGAGCATATATACAGTTGCAATCTAATGGCCATAAGAAAAATCAATCCAAAACCATAATTTTGATTTGGTGTCTCAATTTCTTTATTTTTATATTTCAGCGAATACTTATATTTTTGCTATATTGATGCTGTCAATTAAGGAATAGTCGATAGAGGAAATATAGTTGTAAGGTTGAACGAAAGCACATGTAGGCGTAATCTTCGTATTTTAGACTGAGTTCAATAGTTAAGTAGAGGGTTTTATTTACCTCTCCACGAGGTTAGGCACAAGGCCAGTTTTATCTTACTCCCACAAGGTAAGATGTGACCCAAGGTCAGGTCGGGAAAGTGGAACTTGAAAAGCCAGCGCCCGAGAAGGTGAGCACTCTGGCCATTAAAAATTGCCTGGGCAGCCCCGTCGGCATTCCTCGGTAGGTGCGCCTCAGGCAGTAAGCAATAAACTTACTCCTCCCCAAAGAGGGAAGGAAAAGCCTAGGAGGTTGGACCTCCTAGGACTGCACAGGACCAACCCACAGACCGACAGAATCAAGACCCGAAGGCCAAGACGATACCGGTCTATGGGGTGCAGTATCCATCGGAACAGATACTGCACTTTGATCTTGTCCAAAAGGCCAATAGTTAAGTAGAGGGTGTTATAGATATATGGTTTCCGAGTTTTTACGGTACAGTGGGAGGTATTTGGACATCTTTAATTTATTAGATATTGAGAAATTAAGGTTAGTTTCACATAGTGCTTGGATAGAACAAATCGAAATCGTCAAGAAGAAAACAATATTTGTATCGTATTAATTATAGATTATATTTGTATCGTATTAATTATAGATTATCATTAGATTATCACTAGTAAATGTTTACATTAAAACATTTTCGACAAAGGGAGGTAAGTTTTGTAACCTTCCCCAAAGTAGAATGAAAAAAAATCGACATTACCTCCCGTTTTTAACGGAAAATATTTAACTTAAATAACATAATCTCCCCTTTCAAACAACACATGGATTAAGCTGTGAACGTTCATTTTGAATTGACATCAAATGATCTGCTGAAGAAGTTGTCCTTACGAAAACAGATTTAAAAATTTATGCTAATAATATCATCTCTCTCTCTCTCTCTCTCTCTCTCTCTCTATATATATATATATATATATATATATATATATATATATATATATATATATATATAGATGGACGAAGAATGATAAACATGCACGAATGTCCAAATTTATTTCAAACTTCGATTGTTCAATGCAAGGTATATTCTGTAATAAAATTATGTTTATTATTCTTTCCTTAAGCCAAGGCTTTTCAAAGATCGAGATCTTATCATCAGAGGAATTATACAGATAGATAAGTTGGCAATAGAAAAGCCAAAATTCAACATTTGAAAAAATATTAATAAAATGCCCGGCTTAGTACTTTTTCAAAATTTAAACTACTGATTCCCATTCTTTGAAACCCCATTTTTTCCCCATCGGGCACTCCTTTTTCTTTTAATTTCGAAATTATTATTGTCTCTCGCCCTAACCCCGTCTTTAATCACGGCTCCCCCCGTTTTCTTCTTTTTCAAATAATAAATGCACTCAATTGATCTAAATCAACCTAAATTCTAAACCACGGTCAATCTCTACTGGCATCGGACTTAGCATATGCCAAAAATAACTTTATCACTAGAACCCCCCTTCACTCCCCATACTCCCTTTCCCATCAGCAGTCATGGCTTTTTCATCTAACCCTCCTACCATTTGCCCCACCTTCCTCTTTCCTTCCCACCTCCTAATTTGACCTTGATTTTAACTTAGGGCTTATTTTCTCAGAACTACTTCAATTTTCCATTGCTAATGTCATTCGCCTACGACTCATTTCTTGGCCGAGGAAGCATTGTTTTTAAATGGTCAGATTTCTTCATTTTAATTCCGTTTAAGTGCGCTCCATCTACGACTTGAACTTAATTTTCACCATTGGATTTACTTCATTTTGAACGCCTTTCTGTGATGCCTCCACAAAACATTTTTCTTCTCCATCGAAACTTTCTTCCATTGGACATCTTATCGGCGGACAATTACCACCTGGACCAACCCAATATCTTTTTACACGAACTTTTTTCACCCATCATTTTCTTAATATTTTTTCAAATGTTGAATTTTGGCTTTTCTATTGCCAACTTATCTCTCTGTATAATTCTTCTGATGATAAGATCTCGATCTTTGAAAAGCCTTGTCTTAAGGAAAGAATAATAAACATAATTTTATTACAGAATATACCTTGCATGGAACAATCGAAGTTTGAAATAAATTTGGACATTCGTGCATGTTTATCATTCTTCGTCCAACTATCTTTATAATTGCTCTACCTCGTATATTGAGCTTTTACCATTTCACTATAGGTTCTTTCTACTAAAAGTTTAATTTTAGTTTCATATTTATTCTATATTATTTATACATATATATGTATGTATATGTATATATAAGTGAAATTTTAAGCTGAATTATTTCGACACTTGATTATTGGGGAAATGGTAGTTTGATCAGTACCATTGGAGAGCCATGCATATTATAACTGTCCTGTTTTTAAATCTCCGAAACAGTTACATGGTAAACAGCTGATGATCCCGTGCTAATATTAGATACTTACGTTAAGGTCTCCTGTTTTTGTTTCACTGTTAGATACTTAATCCCCCTTTTTATTTTATTTACTTACTATTATATATTATTTATTTATGAATTTTCCAACGAATGTTAAGTCTGCACTATTTTGGATTTAGTTAGTTTCCCTGGGAATTTAAACTGCATTTTCCTTTTTTTGTCTTTTTGTTTAAAATAACTCAAAGCTTTTTTAGACTATATATATATATATATATATATATATATATATATATATATATATATATATATATATATATATATATATATATATATATACAAATTTATTGGAAAGTAACGCCCTATACTTGTAAGTTATTACTGAAATATGATTCTTACAAGAAATGTAATGGGGGGAACAAGGGCTATGCGTTATTTTTTTCTACTTTAGTCCTCACATTCCACGAACAATGTTTTTGACTATGGAAAAAATGTGTTGTCTGGGTCGGCTGCTGTTTTCAATCCTCCGATAGTATTCATCACGAATCATCTATCAATCTATCCATCTTGTTGATCCTAATCTCCGAGTGGGTTTTAACCTTGATAAGTATTGACTCATAAGTAGAAGAAAAAAGAAAAAAGAAAAATGTTTCTTGTGAAATCAGCTGATGCGGTTTCCAGGCAGCATTAGAAGCTGGTGGCAATTGCTGGCACCTATTTCGAATTTTGAATAAAACCCCTATGCTATACACTTACTTATCATATTCACTTCCTGTAAAAAATATATTTCAGTAATAAATTACGAGCACTTAATTATAGGAAGTTACTTTCCAATCACCCTGTATATATATATATATATATATATATATATATATATATATATATATATATATATATATATATATATATATATTGTGTGTGTTTGTGTATTTAGGCAGCATTTTCTCATTCATGCAAACGTTGTTAAAAGTAACCGAATTCGTCTGTTTAATTATACTTTTTTATTTTTAAAATTTTTCAGATGGTCTTTTTTGTATTAAAATAAAACAAACTAATAAATGATCCATAGGTTTCACGAACGTTTTCGATTTTTCGTCGAATCAGCCTCAGGTGTCAAAAGCAAATGAACAAAAATGCTGGAGAAAGAAGAGAATTAAAAAAACGGCGGAGAAACGCGCAGAGAACGTTTTTCGCATTTTTCCAGGAAGTCGTTTACGATTTAAATTCAGCAACGCTGGATGGGATAACATAACAAAATCGCATTACGCTAAAGATTTTAAAATGTTACCACTGGTTTCATATGTGATGTTAGTAATTTTAGGTTGTGTTATTATTTTTTTCCGAAACCAATTTACAAATATAAAAAATACTGGAAGTTATCTACATAAAAGCACAACAACCGATCGTTTTAAAAATGTATTACCTAATATAACTCAAAAATTGATGTAGAGCAATTCTTTTCTTTATTAATGCTTTTGGTTCTTTTTGTCTTTTCCTGACAGAGAGCTAATTAAGGGGCAGTAACTCTATTCAACTGTTATTACATCGAAAGCAATTAACTGGAAATTAATTATTAATAAATGAACGTAAAAGAATACAGTAATGGAAAATTTAAGAATTTATTTTGTTAAAATTTGAATTTTGTAGTGAATGAAATCACTGAACGAAATTCAGCGAGTTACGTCTAATCGACGTTATACTTGCACAGTAACCACTCGTGCAACGCCAAAGAAATCCACCAGTTTTCACTGTTGATGGCACAAGTTGCATGTTATGGCCACAACTGCAGGTTTCTTTGCCAGAAATAAGCCCATGGGCTTGCAAGAAATCGATCTGTTTAGCTTTTTCGGAAGTAAAATAAAGTACGTCTTCAAACTGGAACAAGTTCAGATCCATGATCGCAATTTAATACAAAATCAAAGTTGTTAGATATTAAAGACAAAATCTGGCTCAAAATTAAAATTCACAGTTACTGCCCCTTAATTAACTCTCTCTTAGGAAAAGACAAAGAAAAATTTTTTTCGTACTTTTAAGCAATAAGAACCATGTTTTTATATCTAACTCATTTTAAAAAGTTTTTAGAAGTCGGGCGAGTTTGGGTTGGCGCACCCCTAAAGTTTACAAAAAAATAATGTGCCCATGTTGCTCACCGGGTTTCTGAGAATATATATTCAAAAATTCATAATAATTGGTTCATTAGTTTAGGAGTTTATCCTGCACAACGAAATATTTTACTTAACTTTATATATATGCACTACCTAAATGCTAAAATTTACAAAAAAATTATCTGCTCCTGTAACCTACCATCGTTTCTAGAATAGATATTCCAAAATTGATAACGATCTGTTCATTAGTTTCGGATATTATCCTATATATATATTATATATATATTTTATTAGACAAACGAAAAACACAGGTAAGGAGGAATTTTTATCTTTTATTTATTTATTCATTTATTTATTTATTTATTTATTTATTTATTTTTTTTTTTTTAATAACTAATATAAGTTAGCAAAACATTTATACGGAACAAAACTTAGATTTAGTATACGGAACGTTTATGTTTTTGCATTTTAAGGGAAGTGGGGTCTGATCAACTCTGCTGGGAAGTCATGAAATTAAATACTGTCTTGTTTTTAAATTCCCGAAACAGTTTTTCATGGTAAACAACTGATGATCCCTCAAATAATGTTAGAAGCAAATTAATATAATAACTGTAAAAACTAAATTGACTTACATGAGTGATTTTCCACTGAACGACTTGGGACTTAAGGTTTAAAAATTTTTTTTTTTTAGTTTTAATGGTTGAGAAACTTCCGAGACTATATATATATATATATATATATATATATATATATATATATATATATATATATATATATATATATAGTATTTATTTAGGTAATATTAAATTATTTTACCTACATATGCAGGCGTTTCAAGCTTACGCTATCATCAGTGTAGGAGATTATAATTTTAGACGGTCACAAGATCCGAACCCAGTCACAGAGTTCGCCTAAACTCCGCAAGAAAGCACTCCAATCAAACGGACACGAGAAATTACCACCTAAAAAGGGAATTGAGTTCTCTTTATGATTAAACAGAGAGGGAACACAGTACACAATCGAGCGTGTTCAACAAACGTTGTCGGAACATGGCATTTAGCTACGTGAAGGTCTATTTTAACTTCCCGAACTTCAATTTTTTTCAAGGGGCTTATAACAATATTTATTTAAGCAAATATCAAATTATTTTTACCTCCCTACGCCAGCGTTTAAAGCTTACGCTATCATCAGTGTAGGAGATAATAGTTTCAGACAGTCGTAAAGTTCCGAACTCAGTTACAAATATATACACATGTGTGTGTGTGTGTGTGTGTGTGTGTGTGCTAGAAATTGTTCACCTCAAATGCTACACAATTATGCACAAAGTAGAAAATATGCATGAATATGAGTAATAGTTAACTGAACCCCATAATCCAATAGAAATACAGAAGAAAAAAAAACGAATAGTGAATTCATGAGAGTCCATTGTTTTAAGAATGAGAAAATTAGTTATCCTTTTGAATCTACCACTGAGTATATTTGGAAGTTGTTTAAACTTTTTAAATAGACAAGTGGGCTAGACTTTATTAATATATATATATATATATATATATATATATATATATATATATATATATATATATATTCTTTGTCGTACAAAACTTTAAAATGGCATTGAAGAGACAATATTTATTACACATGATGAATTAAGAAATTAAAAAGATGAAAGGGCAGCTGACCGGTTTCGTACCTTGCTCAACAGAGCCAGATATCAAGATATCGTATAAAATATATAAAAAAGATGCTATGAGATTTATAGCGAGGGAAAGGAGTAAAAAAAAAGAAAAAAAAAGTTCAATCAAATAGAAACAACATTAAGCCCGAGGAGATTTTCTCTTTGCTTGCAAAGAGAAGGTCTCAAGGACTTAATATAGATTGTTTCTAGGATCTTGAGATGATAGGGAGAGTGCGACTTACTAAGAATGGAGAATAAGTTGACACTGGATTTAGAGGCACAGGTGCGGTTATTTATAAGATGTTCACCTATCGACGAACCATAAGTGTTATGTAAAACGTCCGTTGGTGAATAATTTGCATTGCGAATTTTTGTATGCACTACGTTTAGATGACGTTACAAAGATTAGACATCCGGATCAAACAACACGTGCCCACAAAAATTCGCAATGCAAATTATTCAGAAGAATATATATAAAACAGGTTTAAATATTTAAATAATTATTTTTATTGGCATTTAAAAAAATATAATTCGCTATTTTAATTCGAATTCGTTTTTATTAGTTTAATGTCGTTTTATACCTGAGTTGTCTGTTATTTAAGTAACAGTTTTTATTTTACTTGACCTCATATTACAAATGTGATTTCTTTTAAGTGGTATTTTCAAAAACACCACCGGCTAATTAATTTCTTTGTTACTTCACCTCATATTAGAAATCTATTTTAAACTTTTCGTTTTTAAAGTTTTCTTTTTTAAATTTTCTTTCAAGGCAAAAATAATGAACATGACTATATTTAAACAAAGTTCTTTAAAACGTTCCGACAAGAAATATATCTCTACATAGGCAACGTTAGGCGAATACCGCTAGTTATATATATATATATATATATATATATATATATATATATATATATATATATATATATATATATGTGTGTATGTGTGTGTGTGTGTGTGTGTGTGTGTGTGTGTAAATAGAGAGAGAGAAAAACAAAGAGAGTGACAAAATGTGCAGATTATATTTGAATGAAAACTAGAAGCAAAATTTAACATTTTAAAGATCCCGAAAATCGAAATAGCAGCTAACTGTAAACATAGAGGAAACTTTAGGATAACTATATATATATACATATATTTTCTTTCCTTAAGCCATGGCTTTTCAAATAATAAAATCTTATCAATAGAGGAATACAAACAGATAAGTCGCTAAGGGAAATTACTAAAAGTCATAATTTGAAAAGATATCAGATAATATAAGATAAATACAAATATAAAAAATGTCCAATTCAAGGAGAAGAGGTTGAAAATATAGGAAAAAGTTTATTGTTGAAGGCATCATGAATATATATATATATATATATATATATATATATATATATATATATATATATATCACTATATATGTCAGGTTCATATTATATTCCAATAACCATGTTTTTATTTTATTATTTTTATTTTTCACATTTCCGAAAAACATAGCATTTTTGTTAGATATACTTTTTACGGTCCGTTTCATTTGTCTTGTGCGAAACAACATTTTTATGTTAATATCGCCTCTGCGACATTACAAAGTCATCAGAAAAATTCACAAAGAGTAAAAAGTTCTTGGATTTAAGTGTATTGAAAAAAACTACACTATACAGTGGTTCATTTTTGGGTGAAACCAAACAAAAAACAAGGAAAAGAGCAAACTCATACGTGGGGGAACCCGCTAATACGCCATTTTGAATTTTTCGTTCAGAGCTGGTACATCGTAAAAGTTTGGTGGACATTTATAAATTTTAATTCAGTAATATTTCTTTAAATAGTTAATAAGTTCTATAATTTATTCATAAAAATTCTAATTCACTTGAGTGTAATTTTTCCTTCTAAAGTTACATCAATTAGCCTTCAGATGTCTATTAAGGTCATTTGGATACGAAGCTAACAACGAAGTTTAGAGCCAATTTCATAGACTCAGCCATCCATTCAAGCAACTATTAAGATTGTTATACTTCTGTGTTTTTGTGGAAGATATTTAGTATTTATTTATAAATCGTTTAAACTAATACTAAGATAATATTAATTACCCAGAATTCTTCACTTAAGTAGTAAGTTTCTATTAAATGCGAAACTAATAGGGGAATTTGCCCCTTACAACGAAAATAGTTTATAGTTACCTAGACATGAATCGAAATACCAAAAAGAACTATTAAATATTTATTTATTTATTTTATTTACCTTAATCATTTATGTTTTTATTTAATGATGTTTAAATACCTCATTATAAAGTATTATGAGGATTCAAAAGTACTTTTAAGGACATTTATACTTAAAGTTAATTGTGATTACGTTTTATACTTAACTCGTATTATGAGGTTAATACCGACAAGCATCAATGTCAATATCAGATCCCACTTTAATTGTATGCCTATATTTAATATTAGGTTGTGTGCATATTGGCTCTGTTGTCACTAATTTACAATCATCGAGCTAAATCTTTTAAGGAGCCTGCAAAGTAAAAGGGCACTGATAGTATATGGTAATACATATAATGTAATTAATAATTATATATATATATATATATATATATATATATATATATATATATATATATAGAGAGAGAGAGAGAGAGAGAGAGAGAGAGAGAAGGGGCGATAATAGATAGAAAAAAGAGGAAGATTGATAATGGGTGTAGAAAGACTTAGTTTATCCACCTTATCCTATTCACTTGGCAGTTGTTGTACCGGCGATTGACCTCTGTTCTCTGAAACAAGTCATTTACCTGAAAAGAGAGAATAACATGTTTTATTAGACCAGTATGTAACATTTTCTTTTTAATAAAAATGAACTAAATCCAATGTATTCTCCGAAATAAATTCGGTTTATCCTTTGCATATATGCAGTCACATCGAAGCGTATTTGAATGGCACGGCCAATTCCTTTCTTTTTTGTTGTTCATTGAATACATTTAGGTGGTTTAATATCAACATTTTAATCATCCTTACCGTTCTAATTGTCAATTTTATGCGAATATAATTGTATATGTATGTATATGCTCCCATTGTTGTCTGTATCAATTGGGTTCAAATATTAAGTGAGTCGCTAGTCGTATCCTTTCATATATACGCATGTATTCGTGTGTGTATGTGTGGTTGATAATGTCACTTAATTTAGTAGAGAGACAGTAAATAGGAAGCACATTAAATAATATTAGCTCTTGTATGGAACACTGTTATGTTTTTCTACTCACTTGAGATATCTGATATATATATATATATATATATATATATATATATATATATATATATATATATATATATATATATATATATATATATATCTTCTATATGAAGTACAATTGTTTTCCCCCTGCAACTTTGACTACACTAGAAAAATAACCAAATGCATCACAGGCTAAACTGATTTTCTCTGCAAATTACCCGGTTCCCCTATTGTGTTCCTACAAAGTATTAAGTTACTACAAATTCATTCTCTTATTATCACATTTTATCATGGAAAATTACTCGCACAAAAATAAATTACAAAGAGGGGGTAACTTATCCTTCTACTCACTCTAATTTTTCTACTACCGTGTGATTTGTTTACATAGGCAAACTTTTCAAAAATTCCCGGTAAATTAAATAATGACAGAATAATAGTCTATCATTTTTAATTCATTCTATTAATGCATTACGATACACAGAATTAATTTTAAAAAGAACACACACACAAACATAATCTATTCTAACAACATGGCGAAAATAATCACTACATCGTAAGATATTTCACACGTTTTTAAATGATCATTTTAAATTAATGCTTATTTACTCCGTCCAAATACTTTTTCTAATGATTTCCTTTATTACAGAAAATACGAAACAGGACATTTTCTTTCTTTCTCCCATCCACGCACATAATGACTTCTTCATCTTTCACGTTAGCACATGGGGTACTAATCATGTAATGTAAAAGTATCAGTGCAATGTTTCAACGACTTTTTAGGTTTTGAGCGTTAGAATACCACTTACTTCATGAACGATTTTAAACCATTGAACGGGTAATTTGAGTCAGTTAAAGTAAGATTCATAAAAATAAACAGCATTCCCCGGTAGGGGCGCCTCAGGCAGTAAGCAATAAACTTACTCCTCCCCAAAGAGGGGAGGCAAAGTCTGGGAGGGTGGACCTCCTAGAAGTACACAGGACAGACCCATTGACCGGCGTAAGTCAAGCCCCGAAGGACAAGACAATACCAGTATGGGGTGCAGTATCCATCGGAACAGATACTACACTTTGATCTTGGCCAAAAGGCTGGTTTTATTTACTCCTCCCCAGGAGTTAGGCACAAGGCTAGTTTTATCTTACTCCCACAAGTAAGATGTGACCCAAGATCGGGTCGAGAAAGTGGGGTTTGAAAAGCCAGCGCTCGAGAGGTGAGCACTCTGGCCATTTAAAAATTGCCTGGGCAGCCCCGTCGGCATTCCCCGATAGGTGCGCCTCAGACACTAAGCAATAAACTTACTCCTCCCCAAAGATGTGAGGCAAAACCTGGGAGGGTGGATCTCCTAGAACTGCACAGGACAAGCGTGCAGTATCCATCGGAACAGATACTACACTTTGATCTTGGCCAAAAGGCCGGTTACGTGAACGTATTGATTTACTCTTCTCCAGGAGTTAAGCACAAGGCCAGTTTTTATCTTACTCCCACAAGTAAAATGTGACCCAAAGTCGGGTCGGGAAAGTGGGGTTTAAAAATTGCCTGGGAAGCCCCGTCGGCATTCCTCGGTAGAGGCGCCTCAGGCAGTAAGCAATAAACTTACTCCTCCCTAAAGAGGCGAGGCAAAGCCTGGGAAGGTGAACCTCCCAGAACTGCACAGGACAGACACATTGACCGGCATAAATCAAGACCCGAAGGCCAGGACAATACCAGTCTATGGGGTGCAATATCCATCGGAAGAGATACTACACTTTGATCTTGGCCAAAAGGCCGGTTAGGTGAACGTATTGATTTACTCCTCTCCAGGAGTTAGGCACAAGGTCAGTTTTTATCTTACTCCCACAAGTAAGATGTGACCCAAGGTCGGATCGGAAAGTGGGGTTTTAAAAATTGCCTGGGCAGCCCCGTCGGCATTCCC
>OY744552.1:21493396-21513396 GCA_963556195.1 Sepiola atlantica | reverse complement strand
ATCTCCCAAAGTAGTGATTTAATTTTGTCAGGGGAAAATAAAACATTTTTTAACCCTAACCCCTAACCCTAAAACCATTTTAACACTTGTTCAGTAACCATAACCCTTTACCCTAACACAGTTTTAACACTTTTTCAGTGATACTTTTTCTAACAAAAAAATTTACATGTAAAAAAAAAGAAATTATTATCCGTTTACTTTTATTTTTCTTCACGCAAAAATATGTTTTCCTTTCACGCTATTTGACTAATTCTATTATTTTATTAATACCGATCTTTTTTTTTCACTACTTGCTTTAAATCTTAGTTATTTGTTAGATGGAGGCAACCGACTATTTTGTTTAGCTTCTTCCGGTCGTATACGTAAACATTCGGAAACTACCGACACTAAAATTTAGCTTGGGTCCTAATCTGGACCAGTACCCATAATTATATTACTTATTTTTGTCCTTATCTGTTTGACATTATAGATATTCAATTTTTAAAGTAGGGTCCAATGATGTGAAGTATTGATTGGGTAACAGGGGGTGTAAGTTATATACAAATAAGTAAAATTACATTAAATAACATAAATTTTACTTAATTTTTCTTTGTTTTTTAAAAATCTTACATGGATATGTATCTCAACACGATTAACATGCTGTAAAAGTGCCCCTTGTAATCCCTAGAGGTACAACGACGGGTTGGGGGCCCTCATATTATAATCAAAACTCTTCTGAAGAAGAACACTGGTCTCTCAGGATTTGAGCTTCTGAGCGCAATGAGTGGGTGAGCATCATGGTTCACGAACTCCGTGAATGTTTCAGCACCAATTGATGGATGACTTAAGCCAAGAAGAAAGTAAGATAGTCTTTAGCAGTCTTAGGAGACACCAAGTTATAAATTAAATAAAATAAAATAAAGTAAAATGTTATACTATCTTTAGATGTCAAGCGCGAACCCAGATCCCATATATATTATTGCACCCCGTTTGAGTAAAATTAAATATACAAGTACCTTGGGTAATGTAGGGTTAGAATATGCAGGGTTTCAAAAAGTTATCATTTATTTTAAATTTTTCATAACATCAAACTTAATTTTTAATGATAAACAAAACTTATAGGATAATGAACAATACATATTAAAAACCGAATGTCATTCAACCGAATGTCCCCTACTTGCCACACATTTTTGCAAACGGCTCTCAAATGATTGCATCATACTTTCTAAAATTTTCGGAGTTATTCACAATCTTTTTCTTCAATAAATAATTTTTATCAATCAATTGTTTGTGGTTTGCTTCTGAAAACTTTTTAATAAACTCCAACGGGAAAAAAATCAGGAGGCGCCACTTTGCCACAAGAATATCAATTCTAACAAGCTTTTGTATCGTATACACCATAATAGCGGTAATGCTAAAACAATATGGCGTAGTACAAGATGGCGCTAAATCAAGATGACGTAATAAAAATGATACAGTAAACGATTTTTTACTTTTATTTCTTTTTTTATAGTTTATAAATTATACACAATGAACAATACATATTAAACAAGCATATCATTCAACCGAATGTTTCCTACTTGTCACACATGACTTACAAATTAAAACATCACATTTTGCAAACTTTTCGGAGTTCTTTTAAAACCTACTTCTTCAATAAATGTCTTAAATTGATCATTTATTGATGATTTTCTTCTGACAACTTCGTTTTTTAAGAAACCTCACAAGAAAACATCATGAGGCGCCAAAAGCGTGCAGGTCATTGCAATGAGCCATTTTGACGTATCAAAAACATATGAAAAAACAAGATTACACAGTACAAGGTGGCGTAAAACAAATGGCGTAATAAAAATGATGGAGTAAAACAAATGGCGTAATAAAAATGATGGAGTAAAACAAATGGCGTAATAAAAATGATGGAGTAAAACAAATGGCGTAATAAAAATGATGGAGTAAAATAAATGGCGTAAGAAAAATGATGGCATAATAGAAATAATGAAGTAAAACAAATGGCATAATCAAAATGATGGAGTAAAACAAATGGCATAAAAAATGATGGAGTAAAACAAATGGCATAATAAAAATGATGGAGTAAAATAAATGGCGTAAAAAATGATGGAGTAAAACAAATGGCGTAATAAAAATGATGGAGTAAAATAAATGGCTTAATAAAAATGATGGCATAATAGAAATAATGGAGTAAAACAAATGGCATAATAAAAATGATGGAGTAAAATAAATGGCGTAAAAAATGATGGAGTAAAACAAATGGCATAATAAAAATGATGGAGCAAAAAAAATGGCGTAAAAAATGATGAAGTAAAACAAATGGCGTAAAAAATGATGAAGTAAAACAAATGGCATAATAAAAATGATGGAGCAAAAAAAATGGCGTAAAAAATGATGAAGTAAAACAAATGGCATAATAAAAATGATGGAGCAAAACAAATGGCTTAATAAAAATGATGGAGTAAAACAAATGGCGTAATAAAAATGATGGAGTAAAACAAATGGCGTAAAAAATGATGAAGTAAAACAAATGGCTTAATAAAAATGATGGAGTAAAACAAATGGCGTAATAAAAATGATGAAGTAAAACAAATGGCATAATAAAAATGATGGAGCAAAACAAATGGCTTAATAAAAATGATGGAGTAAAACAAATGGCGTAATAAAAATGATGGAGTAAAACAAATGGCGTAATAAAAATGATGGAGTAAAATAAATGGCGTAATAAAAATGATGGAGTAAAACAAATGGCGTAATAAAAATGAGGGAGTAAAATAAATGGCGTAATACAAATGATGGAGTAAAACAAATTTTTATTTTAATTTCAGTTTAGTGTATCAGTTTTTTATTGTCAAAAATACAGTTTTGATGGTATTTACATTTTAAAATAGTTGATGACGTTTAAAAGACTCTGCATATTGTTATATGGGTCAAAAACCATCGAAAAGTTTGTGAACCAACAAATCAACGGAGAGGATATACCACTTTATACATAAGAAATGACTTACTTGGTTGCAGGAAGTAATAGCACAATAGTGCAGCCAATGCAGAGAATAGTGCAGCCAAAAACAACAACAGGAGAAGAAGACAGAAACGCCGGAACTGACGAAGTTTGTCTGGTTTGTAAAGCGTCGGATCCATATCTTGGCCCTGATCCTTACTGGAAGTTGCATTCTGGGATTTAATTTTCTTTTGAACAAGAGTCTGAATAGAAACAAAGAATTAAAGACAAAAATAACCAATATAGAATCTCAAATATAATAATTTGCGTTGTGTCTCTCTTTCAATAGCTGTATGTATTAATATAGCACCAAGGGAGGTAATTCAGTATATAAGCAAAAGAAGACAAGCACAAGTATTTCTATCATTATAAGACAATAACCGATATATATATATATATGACGATTAAATCATTGTTATAAATAAAGAGTATACCCAAATTTCAGCTGTTTCAAGGCAATGTTTATTTTAAGTCATACCATGATATATACATTTTTCTCAAAGGAAGCGCTAGAATCATCTGACGAACCGCTTAAGGTGTTAAACTAATCGTCATGACTGATTAAAAGCACATACTTTATTATAATAACGATCTGCCTGAGAAGTGTAATATATATATATATATATATATATATATATATATATATATATATATATATATTATACTTCTCAGGTAGATCGTTATTATAATAAAG
This sequence comes from Sepiola atlantica, assembly GCA_963556195.1. Lineage (NCBI taxonomy): Eukaryota > Metazoa > Mollusca > Cephalopoda > Sepiida > Sepiolidae > Sepiola > Sepiola atlantica. The sequence goes on along the minus strand of OY744552.1, from coordinate 21,509,713 downwards.
TATGCGCTTTTAATTGGTCATGACGATATATATATATGTGTGTGTGTATATATATCAATGTACATGTACACGTCCCATTACGTGTATGTGGACACGTATATGTGCGTGTGCTCATTTATACATATATTTAATTTATGATTTTTCTACTCTTTCTCCCTCATTGCCTGGGGAAACCTCCCATCGTACACACGCAAACCCCAAACGCTGACGAAGACTGAAGGCATCAGTCGAAAATTTTGTTCTCCCTATCATCAACAAGAAAAAACTATTTTTCTTTACAGAAAGAACAATTCATATTCCTACACGTCAAAATATATATATAAAAAAATAAATAAATAAAAAATAAAAAATAAAAAGTTATAACACAATATAAACATTTTTTCACATTATTTTTTTATATACACTCACATACTTATATATATATATATATATATATATATATATATATATATATATATATATATATATATATATATATATATACTTTGTTGCATATTTTTTCTAAGCTGGGAAGGTTATATCCTGGTGAAGGGACATATAGTACACTGACCCTCGAAGGAGGAGGTAATGACTAAAAGGATAATATCATGATGAACGAATACTACCCCATATCCTACCCCTCTAAAAAAAGGAGTTAATGTCTGCGAGGATTATATAATGACAACAGAATGGATACAGGAGAAGGTAATACTGGGAGGGTGGTATCGTAAGGAACGAACATACACTGTACTGCCCCCTGGCAAGTGTTTTAACGCTGATATTTTGAACCTAAACGCCAGATCACTTTTAACTGCGATAAGCAGTGTCAGGAATTATACCACTGTGCTATTATACCTATACTGATAGTGCGACAAATTATAGCACTAATGTATTTTCTTTGTTTACATATTTTCCACATTACCGATAACCTAGAGAACTCTATTCTTTATAAAAGAGTAGTTTTTTTACGATAAGTGGAAATCGTTTTTTCACTTATATATTATATCGTCTTTTGCCTCAGGATATATGATGACTTGAAATAACCTAAATACCTTTGTACATCTTGTTTTTTTGTGTGTCTTTATTCATGACAAAGTTACTGGAAAATACCAGACAAATCGTGTAAACCGGTCATCCCCATAACCGACGTGTGTTTTTTTGGTTTTAAATTGCTCTAGGGATCCAATTAAGTAGCCATCTTTAAGGCGCTCGACAGGTTGGCGACGAACGGTAGGGCACTTTAGGTGGGACAGTAAAGTCGGAGATCAACCGTGTGATATTTGTCTAAGATTATTTTGCTCGGTGGAATAGAATTCCGGATAACAGTCTTGACGATTTTGACTATATAAAACTGTTTTTGACTTAATAACTCTTTATACATACCTGATGATAGTTATGTAGATATATAGACATATTTACAATATTATATATATATATATATATATATATATATATATATATATATATATATAGAGACATATTTACAATATTATATATATATATATATATATATATATAGACATATTTACAATATTATATATATATATATATATATATATATATATAGACATATTTACAATATTATATATATATATATATATATATATATATATATATATATATATACATATTTACAATATTATATATATATATATATATATATATATATATATAGACATATTTACAATATTATATATATATATATATATATATATATATATATATATATATATATATATATATATATATATATATTTATCATTAACATTGAATATGGACACATTTCGCGACTGGATAACTTTGCCGGCCCCTTCAATTTCACATATTTGGACTGCTGTTTGTATCTTGGAGTAATGCCCTTCCTGATTATGCTTCTCAACTTGTATGACCTGGATGGACTGTATGGATTCAACAAAAGTATGTTTTTGGATTGATATGTTTGATGTTATGTATTTTTATATATTTGTGTATATAATTTTATATATTTTCAAAGCGTAATTTTATTGCCTGTAGTAGTATAACTGCGGTAATGGTCCTCTGAAGAGAAGAATTATCTTTGAAAACTCATGAGCTAAGGACTTAAGGATGCTTTGCATGAACTTTGAATTCTAATAAAATTTGATTGACACCTTATTTTATTACTTCATTTTATATTATAATATTAATGCTCTATCCAGTATATTGAGCTTCAGTTTTTTATCCGGATGTTTCACTAATTATAAGATATTAGTTGACGCTTATATCTTTTGTTGGATTGCTTCATATATATATATATATATATATATATATATATATATATATATATATATATATATATATATATATATATATACGTTTTCTTAATATCCGAAAATTTATTCCGGACAGTATACAGTATGTTATGTATCAAGCCGCTTTTTTCTCTTGATGCTATTGTTTGCGCCGATGATATTACTAAAAAGCGATTATTTAGTCCGCAAATCTGTATTTAAGCAAAGAATACTACAAAGTGAAAAATCCTGTACGAGTCTCATTTGACAGTTTGAGGTTTTACTTACTTATTTCCAACCCCGCAGACTATATATATATATGTATATAATTATTTTTATTTATACAGACATGTACAAAAATCCGCTACACTGGCATGTCGATGTTATCGATCAATAGTTATTAGAAACTAAGATCTAATCAGGCGGAAAAAGTCTGATCCTTCACTCAGAAAAGAATAAACGTAATCTTAGGTACAGTGATGGGAAGTGTCCACCTCCGCTGTTAAGAATGAAGCACTTTCCGAGGGAATAATAAATTTGAATTGACATAAAAGTCTTTACAAGATATTATTAAATAAAAAATACACTTTTGAACTTGTGTCGAATTTCCCGATTAATATCCTTTTTATTTGATGTATGATTCCTTGACGGTAGTCATATTAAATTGGAGAGCGAAAGGAGTTGTTTTCATCTGTGTTAGGAATTCACGGCGATTGTGCCAAAACACATTTGGACAGCGGCCATTTTGATTTTCAGATTGAATGAACATTTTTGTCACTCATTAATATAGTGTTATCTTAAAATTCACGAATACGTCACTATTGATAAGTAATACCTTATTCCACATTTTATTGTGTGTAATTTATCGTTTTCCGCTAAATAATATTAGATACAAGTCCGTCCCAAATTAATATCTTTTCAAAAACATGTTATTTGTAAACTTCTTAATTTATCACTTCTGTTAATTAATATTAGATTTTACATAACCCTTCGTGTTCTTCGACGGCTTGTTGTCCTTTGTTAACCAGACGAATCTTGGCTTAAAATAACTATTTACCGTTTTTTATTTATTTTCATTAAATCCGGTGATTCAAACCTTGTATACTAGATATTAAATTCGAATCCAAGCTTCTTACCGCCATTAGGCTATTATAAACAATAATAATAATAATATATAACTCAACAATCACCCCCTAAAAACCAATGAACACCATAAAATTTAATAAATAAAAAATAAAAGAATAAAAATACATATAAAATAACCACCTACCTGAAGACAATTCCAAAGTTTTACTTAATTTTTTATGTACAACATAAGCTCCCCGGATATATTTGACATACTAAAACCACAACTACATCACTCCTACTAATCCCAACACACCCTGACCCCATCCACCACAAATAAAACATTAATAAGGCCATCTCTTTTTAACCGTAATAACATGGTAAATACATGAAGCACCCTAATTTAAACACCTAGAGAAATAACTATCCCATCCCTCAGAATTTAAAGGAATTATAGATGTTTAAGACCTACCGCCCCCGCCGCACACATATCTTTAATAGATTCATGAACTTTATTAGTTAAAGCCAACATCATTAAATAAATATATAAACACAACATGAATGCATATGATAATTCCTTTTGGTCAAGATCAAAGTGAAGTATCTGTTCCGATGAATACTGTACCCCATAGACTGGTATTGTCTTGGCCTTCGGGGCTTGATTTACGCCGGTCTATAGGTCTGTCCTGTGCAGTTCTAGGAGGTCCACCCTCCCAGGCTTCGCCTCCCTCTTTGGGGAGGAGTAAGTTTATTGCTTACTGCCTGAGGCGCCCTTACCGGGGAATGCCGACGGGGCTGCCCAGGCAATTTTTAAACCTCACTTTCCCGACCCGACCTTGTGTCACATCTTACTTGTGGGAGTAAGATCAAAAATGGCTTTGTGCCTAACTCCTGGGGAGGAGTAAATAAATACTTCTACATGAACCCTTTCACTGACAAAATATATTCTCCAGCCACTACATAATTAATCCTCACCATATATATATATATATATATATATATATATATATATATATATATATATATATATATATATATACTATTTCATCTATCCACATAACATTTTATAAGGATATATAATTTTTATGTATCAATTTTCAGTATTTACTTCAACAGTGCTCGATACGTAAGTAGGGCTAGGTAGTAAGCTATGAAAATATATTTATGGCAATTAAGCTATACAGAGGCTCCCGCGTTTAATCCCCAGGGGAATCCTCAGGCTAAAATGCATGGAGTTATTTTTGCCGGGTGTTTTTATATACACGGCTAGCTAGTTAACCAATCAGATTCTTTGTTGTTCTCTCAGTGAATCGTTGGGCCTCCGACGAAAAAAGATCTTGTTAGTGTTACTTCCTATATCCTGTTCTATTGTTCTGTTTTCTATAGATTGGCCTATAGCCTCTGTGCCATAAATATATTTTCATAGCTTACTATATATATATATATATATATATATATATATATATATATATATATATATATATATATATATATATATATATATATAAAATAATTTATATGAATATTTTATTTAAAAAATAATAAAATAATACATAAAGAAATGAAAGAATTTTAAGAAACCCGCCCAGAACCTAATCAATAAATTATACCACTCAGTTATAGCTAAATATAAACACACTTTTGAAGCAATAAAACATCTATCATAAATAATTAAATCAATGTTAATATAACTCAACTACGATTAAACCCCATATATTATTACAATACTAACCCAGTACTTATTTTTAAAGGGACACGTTAACAACGCACCGTTTTTTTAACGGTATATTCAGACGCTAGCTCCCATTATTTTCTTTCAAGATGATCCTTTAAAATACAGAACAACTAATTATAAATATATAAATAAAACACTAAACAAAATAAAATTTTAAACACAACACTATGAATAAAATAAATAATAAATCCGACACATAAATTAAAACCCGGTATCCCCATCAAAAAGAAACTTCAATATTACAACTTTTAAACGACGTATTCAACCGTTCCCTTAGTATTTTCACTTGCCAAGACACCGTTATCTTCTACGATCTGCAAATAACACCTTAAATAAAAATTAAAATAGCAAACTTCAAGAGAATAAATACATAAAACATTTAGTAGAATAAAATAAAAACTATGAATAATAAATAAAATAAAACCCAATAATTCCAAACCAATATATTTTTCTAGAAAGACTTTCCGGATATGCACCGGTTTTATTTTATCGATATAACGCTATTTCTCATCGTGGTTTAACCACATTCAGAACGCCGACGATTCCACTCGGTATAGAGTTTTTTTTTTCATGTAAAAAGTAAGCCCATCTGGATGAAACCGCGGTATGTTTTGTGAAATATGTAACATATAGTTTTCAAATAAATTATATTAGCTCTCACTCCTCTGCGATCGAGCACTTTATGACTTATTTTCAATATAACCTGACACACAAACTGTATATATATATATATATATATATATATATATATATATATATATATATATATACTCGCTATATTTGCAAACGTTTTCGACTCTCATGAGTCGCCGTCAGGCACGTGATGAGGTTACAAAATTAATGTTTAGCTTTTCTTCATATATATATATATATATATATATATATATATATATATATATACATATAAATTTTTAAAGTTCTTTTTTAAGCATCTAAATGAAACTTAATAATAAGGAGTGAGGTAAAATAAAATACCTTAAAAGCATGTTAAAGATGCGATATTAATTTTTAAAGAAAAAGAAAAATTGAAACCGATTTTTTTTTTATAAACTTTCATTTTTAGTTTATAGTAATACAAATATTTCGCCAAATAGAATTGGCTTTTTCAATGTGTCTGTAGATCCTAATCTTATCGGATTGTCCTGTTCCTGCTGGTGCAAACCGGGCGTATGAGATGTTGTTTTTTTTCACTTTCAAATATGAAATCACGCATGCACGCGAGTTAGGTATACATTTTTAAAGTTCATATTTTTTTACAAAATTGATTTTCCTCCCCACGAGGGAAAAGTTAGACACAAGATCGATTTTTAATGTAGAGTAATCCAGCTCCTCTAAAAGAAGTACTCTGAATTGGAACAAAAAGTTTAAGTTGCCTCAGTCTAGAAAGATTTCTCTTTTACTGACCGAGGACAGAATAGGCAAAGTGTAACATTAGAACAGATACTACACTTTGTTCTAAATAGTTATATTTTTACTGAATTATCACAATACAGTTTTAAAAGTAAAGTATAAGTTGAGTTAATTTGAACAATTTTGACATCATTTTGCGTAGTTTATATTTTTTTAAATCACTCCGTTCCACTCACAAAATATTAAAAGAAAAAAACACGCACACGCAATCTGTATTTGAAATGAGATTAGCTTTTTTTCTTTCCTCCTGGATTGAATTGAATTGTAAATTTATTTTAATTTTTTTTACTATATAATTATGTCTTTCTTCATTTATTTTCAAATCTTGTTTCAAACTTTATATTTCTGTACTCCTAAATTTCATGCCCTTCTTTTTGTCCAGTTTTTTTTAATGTGGAAAAAAATCTTTAAAATTAATATTTAAAAATGTAAACATGAGAATATATTTTAACTACAACCCTCCAATCTTCGTTTAATTGCTGCCTGGATGGCGAAGAGGTTTTGCTAGTATATATATATATATATATATATATATATATATATATATATATATATATATATATATATATATATATATAATTAACTTCTTACAAATATCCAGGGGGTATGAATCCGAAGGAAGTTGAAACCGGGTTTATGAGAGTGCTCAATGAAAATTCAGAGCAAAATATATTATTTTGTTGATGATTTTATTCCATTAATATCGACAAAAAAAAATTTATACTTATATATATATATCTATAATATATATATATATATATATATATATATATAAGTATAAATTTTTATTTATACAAACACTATAACTAAACATAAATAAAAATAAACATAAATAAAAATGTATACTTATAAATAAAAATAAATAAATAAAAATGTATACTTATAAACAGCTCTACTTGTTATTGAGCACTTTTTATAAACACTTGAGTTTCAACGGATGTACATCTACAGAAACTAATACAACACATGTACTATATATATATAATCAGTACCATTGGAGAGCCATGAATATTATAACGGTCCTGTTTTTAAATCTCCGAAACAGTTACATGGTAAACAGCTGATGATCCCCGTGTTAATATTAGACGCTTAAGGTCTCCTGTTTTTGTTTCACTCTTAGATAATTAACCCCCCTTTTTTTTACTTATATTTTTTCATTTATTAATTTTCCAACGAATGTTAAGTGTGCAATATCTTGGATTTAGTTAGTTTGTCTGGGAATTTAAACTGCATTTTACTTTTTTTTTTAATGACTCAAAGCTTCTTTAGACTATATATTGGGTATTTAGATCTGTATGGCTAGGTTTCCTTCCTCTTATCTAATTACTTTTCTGGTACCTAAGGTACTTAAGCTTTATTTTTTATTTATTTTTTAATGCAACTTTAATTCCTATATAATTTTATTGCTAGCTACCATATTGCAGAATGGTTCTTGGATATAGTGTTTAGATAGTATAATAATTTTTTTTATTATTGTTATAATTAATGTTATTTGATATGCAAATTACTATATCATACGGTAGTCTTAAGGGTAATATATTATTATTATTATTTTATAATTCAACTTCTATAAGGGAAGGAATGATGCATATAAAGCAAGTGACGTCACGCTGTGTTAGTACTATATATATATATATATATATATATATATATATATATATATATATATATATATATATTGTAACCCGCATATAAGAGAGCTGTCGGGACCGGAGAATAAGTCTCTTATATCCGGGTTCCTCTTATATCCGGGTATGGTCTATTGTGTTTATGTAAGTATGGAAACACCACATATTACGCTTTTTACGCACAGAACACTAGTTTATTTAACAGTTATAGACATAAAAAAATACTTTTCAAACAGTTTTCACAAATAATTCAGTCAAAAATTACTTGTTCGTAAAAAAGGCAGTCATTTTTTATTGTACACAAATCTCTTTGTTAAACCCGGATATAAGAAAGCTGTCGGGACCGGAGAATAAGTCTCTTATATCCGGGTTCGCCTTCTAACAACAACAACAAAAGAAACCTTTTTTACGAATAGTTTACGGATATGGCTATAGTGAAGGTCATAGAAAGACTCACCAATGAGGTGAGAAAATTTAGCAACGTCTTTTGACTGATTTACGACATCACACTGTCACTCAAAACGAACTCTCTTATATTGGGGAGGACGGGACCGGAGAAGAAGTATCTTATAGCCGGGTTTCTCTTATATTCGGATCTCTTATATCCGGGTCTCTTATATCCGGGTCTCTTATATCCGGGTCTCTTATATCCGGGTCTCTTATATCCGGGTCTAATTTATAGACATTAACACAGGCTGTAATTTGGAACCAGAGACAATGTCTCTTACATTCGGGTTTCTCTTATATCCGGTGCTCTGATATCCGGGTTACACTGTATATATATATATATATATATATATATATATATATATATATATATATATATATATATATATATATATATATATATATTTTCTTCTAAAACTGACTTAATCAATGTTTATTTCCCTAAGGCCTTATCCGTATATATTTTAATCACATAAGATACATGATAAAATATTGCTTAGGTTTTGGATTAGGTTATGTTTTTGTTTTTTCAAAATCCATTTAAATGGTTCTAATCAGATTTAATTTACAATTGATTCACCAAGTGACCCATCTCTTTCTAAGTTTCTCTTTCAAACTGAATCTTGTTTACCCCCCCCCCGCCGGCTCTGATGTGTCTATCACTCTTGCTTCCGTGAATCTCTCCCTTTCTATGCCCCTGTCCCTTCCCTTTCTCTCTCTCTCTCTCTCTCTCTCTCTCCCTCTATATCTCTCTCTCTGTATCTCTCTGTTTGTTTGTTAACAGTCGAAAACAAGGAAAGAATAGAAATATTGGAATAGTCCATCATAAACAAAAGGGAATATCACCACAAGTAGCAATACGATTTAACAGATAGCTGAGGGGGGAAGACAGAGTTAGAACGAACGGGAAAAAGAGAGAGTGAGGGGATAGGATATAGCCAGCAGAAAGTAACTAATATGGAATTTTTTCTTTTTCTTTTTTATATTTAACTGGTTTCGCAAACTCACGTTTTCCCGATTCAAACAATCTAACCCCAGCTCAAATGGGTGACCCAACCGACGGGTCACGTCTTTCTTCTAGTAAACTGCTCCATTCGGGGGGGGGGGTGATGAGTACGGACTGTAATCCAGGGTTTCCCTACCTGTACGATCACCTTCTTTTTTACGAGCACTGAGGATAGCCACCCCAGGAAATAAATGCATTGGATACTTGAACATTATTATAAATAGCTTGATCGTTGCCGACACTATAGTATGAAGGTAATAATATGAAAATGATTTTTTAGTGAAATGGTTGGAATATATTCTTTCCTTAATTTTATGTGGTTTAAAAAAACATTGAAATATTTGCTACCATAGCTCTATCCGAACACTATTGAGCTATTATAATAGCTTTATGTTATAAAATTTATATTTGAAATATAAATAATTTAAAATATAAATATTTACATAAATACAAACACAAATATATATATATATATATATATATATATATATATATATATATATATATATATATATATATATATATATATATATGTATATATATATATATATATATATGATTATTTTTATTTACACAGACATGTACAAAATCTTTGAAATATCTATGTGTAGGATAGAATAATAATAGTTATTAATTTATTATTTGCTGTAGCATTTACCACCTCCATCTGCGAGTCTGATTCTGTTGTCATTTTCTAGTTTTCGGCAGCCATCATGTTGGATTTCCAATAGTCGAACTTTTCTTTTGTGTTTACTTTTGATAAGGGGTGGTGTCTCCCGAAATACCAAATGATTTCCAATAATCCGGAAACTATACACAGTTAATACCAGACTTGCTGTTTATTATATAAAGTTGAAAAGTAAAAAAAAAAAAAAGATATTGTAAGATCTCACCTTCAGTTGTTTATTTTTCTTCTTCCCAGCTTCTATCATCTCGATCTAAGATAACCCTCGGACTCGGATCCTATTTCTTAAGCAAACATCTGGCAAAAACCACACTGAAACAATGCAATATATTGCGCCACTGCGATCCTGGTTAAAGAAACTTTTCGTTTTTACAACACTTCATCCATATTTGTTCATTTCTTTCCCTTGTTCTTATCTTCTTCCATTTCAACATCTCCCTGCACGCGCGTTTTATTATTCTTTCCTTTTCAAATAGTAAACGCGCGCCAATGACGTCTTTCTGTGCGTTCTTCTTTTTCTTATGTGTTTACCGTTATCGAATAGATTTAAAATCTTCCTTTTTTTCTGAAGACGTTCGTTGATCCGAACGGAACCGTTTCTTGATGATTTTTTCCTGTATTTACATTTGTGTTTTCCGTTTGTCTTTTTTCACACATCTTGTCTTTAAGGTTATTTCATTTTTATGATATATCGTGCATTTTATCCTCATATATATATATATATATATATATATATATATATATATATATATATATATATATATATATATATATATATATATATTATAAGCACCTTCCAAGTAAAATTAAAAGTTGAGAGCACTGTCGGAGAAAAAAAAAACATTAAAAATAAACATTCACCTAAAAGCTTCAGTGCTACGCTCCGACTCTATCGTTGAGTGCTATCGAATGTTTAGATATTTATACTCGCCGCTTTGAGTGTAGACGTCACTTAATTTCTCCGTTATTACGTGATAATCTCTCGTGGCTTAATGGGACTAGGTGAACGCCAACAGATTCAAGGTGTATCTGTGAACTGGGTTCGCGCCCTATAGCCGCGACCGAGAGTGTTATTTTCCTGTGCTGATGAGAGCTATTATCTCGAAAAGACGTCGTACATAGGTAAAATATTAAAAATAATTCCATAGTATGTATATATATATATATATATATATATATATATATATATATATATATAATAACCACTTATATATATATATATATATATATATATATATATATATACTATTGAATTATTGTATATATATATATATATAATAACCACTTATATATATATATATATATATATATATATATATATATAAGTGGTTACTTCTTCCTATTAAAAACTTGAATATGTTGCATGTTTATATATATATATATATATATATATATATATATATATATATATATATATATATATATATATACAGACATGAAAGAAGTAAATAAACATCCTTGTTATCAATAATAATAAAAATTGCTGTCAGAGGCTCTTGATGGACCTTAGTAATAAACTATTATTTAATTTAAGGGAGGTGACGGTGATTAAGTGGATATCGACACGAACTGAGGACCTGGGTGTTCCAAGTTCGAATCCAGTCAGTTCCACAGTACCACTTTCGCTTAGGATGTTGGCAACCTTCTCGTGGTCCTTCCCGTAGATACACGATGTCTTTCCAGAGAGATTTTTAACTAAAAAAACGTCGGGGAAACTAATGCCAACACCAGAAACATCTGATTCACACGAAAGAAGTTAATTTAAAATCACTCGGTTAACACTGAAAAGTGGAATCCCGAGGTTTGCGGCGATTTGATGCTGATTAAGTCTACCATCTGAATCACTGAGAAGTCTAATGTTTCTTTTGATAAGTATATTGATATTTGAAACAGCAAAAATGTCAATCGGTATAAAATATCAATGTTTTCAAACTTTTACTGGTGCTTTGTAAGGCTCCAGGTGCTGGCCGTCCAAGAAGATAGCAGAAACATGTATTAATTATTTTTTGGGGGGAGGGGTCTATTTATTTATTTCATATCTGCGTGTCTGTGTATATCTATCTGACTGGAAAAATCGAAAGCCTCTGCTAAATCTTTGAATCTGACCCGAACTTCCGAAGGTAACCAAGCGAAGCCACTCTAAAAGTTTGTGCTGATTTTCTGCTCTTTAGGGGCCCGGGGGGAGGGGGCTTAAAAAGATAAACGATGACGTGGGGGGAGGGGTTAAAAAAAACGCTGATTTTTACCTTGGATTTTTCCTCGGAGCAGTAATCCGAATATTGCTCATGGAAAAGCGATGATTCCAAATACCGAACCCAATTCGGATCTTCCTCGCCGAGACGCGTCTTGTGAACACGGCGTTCCATTATTCTGTCTATTTTGAAGAATGAACTCTTTATCACGCGTTTTTATAGAGGGGGCTTACCTACGACCCCACTCACGAGCAAAAACGTTGGCGGCGAGGGATTGGGGGTGGGGGATACCGAATAGTTGGGCGGGGGCGTTCAGGGTGATGTATAGGTTGTCATCATAGATAAGCACTTGTCTGTGTTAGAGGTGGGGTAACATGAACCTCTTGATCGCCCACTTGTCTTTTCAACCTTTTATGAATCTGGTATGTCTAATTATCCGCCGACAAATCACGCATGCGAACATCAATTTTAATTTTTATTCGTTTGTTCATTTTTTAACTAATACAGAATAAGAAATAACATTTTAGTGATAAGGGAGGCATTTTTATATTCTATAATAAAAATGAGTGATTCCCCTTGACGATTTTAATTGTTGTTGCAGTCATAATTGAAAAATGAAAAATGAAACAAAATGTTTCCATTTTAACAGTTTTCCGTGCTGGACTACATTTTCTTGTAATAAACTCTTATTATAGTGCCAATAACATAGTACTAAATAAAAATAAAAATTGGCTAGTCAGAATCATAATTTGATATGTCAGTTTAACTTTTTAAATCGCACAAGACAACTTTATATGTTAGAAAGAAAAAAAGCTGCATATAATTATGTGATTAAAATAACATATTTTATTAATCTTGGATACTTAAGAAACCTATCGTTTTTGTTGAAAATGAGGGTAGACAATAAACTAACTATCCGCTTCGACGCTTTAATCAATGAAATCAAGTGTAGCATTAAGATACATACTACTATTATTACTAAGTATCGGGATTAACTTAATAGTTTTATCAGATTTTTTTAATTAATCTATTTACCTTGCTGATGCAATCGCGTCTGAGATGGCTTCTTCCGGGATGACAGACATAAACAGAGACTGAAGAAAGTTCCGATAAAGAGGTCTCTGGAGGTTCTCCTTTGCCGGACCCTCTTAAGCCTCTTTGTTTGGACAGTACCGATATTGTTCTGATCTTCTGTAATACAAATATTAATAAATAGATATTGCGCTCTTATTTGTGATTTTTCTTAATAATCGAGCACTCCGCTGGAATTCTCTTCAACTAACCTCACTTTATATATATATATATATATATATATATATATATATATATATATATATATATATATATATATATATATATATATATAAAGTGGTGAACTAAAAGCGAACTTTTAGGAAAGGTAAAACCTATTGTGAAAGGTATACAGCTCAATATTTTTGCGGAATATACCTTGCTATGAGCAACTGAATTGAAAAAAGATTGGACTTTTGCTTTTCTAATTCCTTTTCATCCTTCTACATATATATATATATATATATATATATATATATATATATATATATATATATATATGTATATGTTCCTTCCTCAAAAAAGTAAAACGCTCTAGACGTTAAGCCGCCGATAAGGTGTTAAAATTATCACAGTTTATTCGCTATTTAAAATTGGCCGTGTGGTTAAGGCGTCGGATTTGAGTTGTAATCCGGGGTTTCGAATCGCATGACCGGTAGTGAATAGTCATATCTCTATGCTGATTAGTCCCGATTTAATGACGAAACGTATACGTACATAGATAATAAACAATAACAAATATTTATTATTATAAAATATTGGCCGTTCATTTTTTTTATAAGCATCAAAGGATAAGTATTATAAATTGAGAATAAAAGCCCTTTTCAATGCAAGATATATTTATTTATTTTGGGGGGACATTTATCTTATTAATTTCGGAGATATACTCTATCTTCAGAGTTACTTGCCTCTTTTTTAAAAATAAAAATAAACAAACTTATTAGTTTTGTTTATCGATAAAACGTCCTTGTGTTGGGTTGACGTAATGTCCACGTGTGGTGTAATTCGCGGTTCTTTGGTTGAACGGAAATACGTCGGGCACGCTCGTATTTTAAAATATTGGTCGTTCATTTTTTTTATAAGCATCAAAGGATAAGTATTATAAATTGAGAATAAAAGCCCTTTTCAATGCAAGATATATTTATTTTTTTTTACATTTATCTTATTAATTTCGGAGATATACTCCATCTTCAGAGTTACTTGTCTCTTTTTTTTTAATAAAAATGAACAAACTTTTTAGTTTTGTTTATCGATAAAACGTCCTTCTAATAGAATAACGACAGAAGAAAATAATTGGGGTTCTTCCTTTTCTTTGTAGTGTACATGTCTACCTTGATGATACATAGGGGAGTTGAGCCGCTTTCCAAACATGATTATTTCTTTTTTTGCAGTTCATAAAGAAAAGAAAGATTTCATCAGGTTATCCGCTACGTGTCTTTGGCGACTTCCTATCTGTAACGCTACAATTTAAACACGTAACTGTTATTCTAATCTCAACTTAGAATAGAACTTTCCAATGTCTTTTTAATATATGTCTCTCTGTCTGTCTCTCTCTCCCTCTCTCTCTCTCTCTCTCTCCCTCTCTCTCTCTCTCTCTATATATATATATATATATATATATATATATATATATATATATGGTACGTCAATGAAAATTAGTAAGACCTGCAAATGGAAGCAAATCGGTATTTTCAGTTGTTCAAAACAAGGAGTAGTTTAGTTAATAAAAACATTTATTTTATTAACTAAACTACTCCTTGTTTTGAACAACTGAAAATACCGATTTGCTTCCATTTGCAGGTCTTACTAATTTTCATTGACGTACCATATTTTTGCTCTATCCAGTATATTGAGCTTTCCTTATTTCACAATAGGTCCAACTCTCTAAAAGTTTACCTTTTAGTTATAATTTATATATATATATATATATATATATATATATATATATATATATATATATATATATTGTAATTTTAACTTTGATCGCCTAGTTTTATGGGGTTTTTTTCGTTTTGGTTTTTCTTTTGTAAAATTAGCTTACCAAGAAATAAATGCACAGAAAGATAATGGTGTTTGCCAAAACAATTGTATGCTGAATGAAAAATAAGTTTTATGAAATGACGTCAATCTGTCCTTCATAACATTGAAATGTTATACAATTACATAAAAAACATTAAACATAGCATAGCTTTGGCCTAAAACTATTGAGCTATTATAATTACTTAATGTTATAAAAAGTTATATTTGAATAGAAAAATTTATAAATATAAATTTAAAATTTACACACACACACATATAAATATATTATATCTATAATATATTTATATATATATATGTTATCTATAATATATATATATATATTATATAATATATATATGTTATATATATAATATATATATATATTATATATATAATATATATATTATATATCATATATATATAATATATATATTATATATATGATAAGTCAATGAAAATTGATTAGACCTGCAAATGGAAGCAAATCGATATCTTCAGTTGTTCAAAACAAAGAGGAGTTTAGTTAATAAAAAACATTTATTTTTCTTCTCTTCCATTCCTTAAACCATGCTTTACAAAGATTAAAATCTTATCATCAGAGGAAAAATTATGATTGATAAGTTGACAGGATAGGACTGTCAAAGTTCTTGATTTGAAAGAGTTTTTTTTTTAATTTTAAAGTTCAAACGGGTATGAGAATCACCAATAATGATATCCCAAAAAGTGTAGGGCTCAGAAATATTGGTAAAATATTGGTAAATCCAGAGGAATATGTATAAAAATCCAATGACCGCTATTCCACCCAGGTCTGTTGTCCTCGGAAAAGGGTTT
>OY744552.1:21423396-21488396 GCA_963556195.1 Sepiola atlantica | reverse complement strand
TAAGCGTGAAAGACCAACGAAAATTCTATTTCAAAAATAAGCGTGAAAGACCAAGGAACATTCTATTTCAAAAATAAGCGTGAAAGACCAAGGAAAATTCTATTTCAAAAATAAGCGTGAAAGACCAAATAAATTCTATTTCAAATATAAGCGTGAAAGACCAACGAAAATTCTATTTCAAAAATAAGCGTGAAAGACCAAGGAACATTCTATTTCAAAAATAAGCGTGAAATACCAAGAAAAATTCTATTTCAAATATAAGCGTGAAAGACCAAATAAATTCTATTTCAAAAATAAGCGTGAAAGACCAAGGAAAATTCAATTTCAAATATAAGCGTGAAAGACCAAGAAAAATTCTATTTGAAATATAAGCGTGAAAGACCAAATAAATTCTATTTCAAATATAAGCGTGAAAGACCAAATAAATTCTATTTCAAATATAAGCGTGAAAGACCAAGGAACATTCTATTTCAAAAATAAGCGTGAAAGACCAAGGAACATTCTATTTCAAAAATAAGCGTGAAAGACCAAATAAATTCTATTTCAAAAATAAGCGTGAAAGACCAAATAAATTCTATTTCAAATATAAGCGTGAAAGACCAACGAAAATTCTATTTCAAAAATAAGCGTGAAAGACCAAGGAACATTCTATTTCAAAAATAAGCGTGAAATACCAAGAAAAATTCTATTTCAAATATAAGCGTGAAAGACCAAATAAATTCTATTTCAAAAATAAGCGTGAAAGACCAAGGAAAATTCAATTTCAAATATAAGCGTGAAAGACCAAGAAAAATTCTATTTGAAATATAAGCGTGAAAGACCAAATAAATTCTATTTCAAATATAAGCGTGAAAGACCAAATAAATTCTATTTCAAATATAAGCGTGAAAGACCAAATAAATTCTATTTCAAATATAAGCGTGAAAGACCAAATAAATTCTATTTCAAATATAAGCGTGAAAGACCAAGGAACATTCTATTTCAAAAATAAGCGTGAAAGACCAAGGAACATTCTATTTCAAATATAAGCGTGAAAGACCAAGGAAAATTCTATTTCAAATATAAGCGTGAAAGACGAAGGAAAATTCAATTTCAAATATAAGCGTGAAAGACCAACGAAAATTCTATTTCGAATATAAGCGTGAAAGACCAAGGAACATTCTATTTAAAATATAAGCGTGAAAGACCAAAGAACATTCTATTTCAAATATAAGCGTGAAAGATCAAGGAAAATTCTATTTCAAATATAAGCGTGACAGACCATGGAAAATTCTATTTCAAATATAAGCGTGAAATGCCAAGGAAAATTCTATTTCAAATATAAGCGTGAAAGACCAACGAAAATTCTATTTAAAATATAAGCGTAAAAGACCAAGGAAAATTATATTTACAAATATAAGCGTGAAAGACCAAGGAACATTCTATTGCAAATATAAGCGTGAAAGACCAAAGAAAGTTCTATTTCAAATATAATCGTCAAAGATCAAGGAACATTCTATTTCAAATATAAGCGTTAAAAACCAAAGAACATTCTTTTTCAAATATAAGCGTGAAAGACCAAGGAAAATTTTATTTCAAATATAAGCGTGAAAGACCAAGGCAAATTCTATTTAAAATATAAGCGTGAAAGACCAAGGAAAATTCTATTTCAAGTACCTGCTTGGTAGTGAAACACGTGTAGGAAAAAACTCCTTAATTTGCATAAATAATATTCGTAAGAAAATATCTTTTATGGTGATGATTTGTCTCCTGAACGGAATTCTTTGGTAAGCCTTCAAAAAAATCACATATAAATTCTCTGTACCCTGTAATCGAGTATCATCGATCTTGTTTTTATTGGTTTAATCCCGGTCTTCACTCAATAATCTATTTTCTAAGTGAAAAATCTAAATATATATATATATATATATATATATATATATATATATATATATATATATATAAATATATATACACTTATTAATGATGTTCATATTCATATTGAGTGACTATTGTATTTTATCCATATATATATATATATATATATATATACAGTTATTAATGATGTGCATAACCATATTGAGTAGCTTTACAAATACTGGTAGATACACCACATGTGTCACTAATTTCATTGTATGCAAATCCTACGCATTTCTTAATGTAATCTTTCTAAAACTTTCCTTCATTCAATCTCAAAGTCCAGTGACGTTTTCGAAAATTCCTTTTGTCCAGAAAAAAATTTAAGTTGCGTCCATCCGATCTACGCGTGTAGCGATGAAAAATACTGTAGCGTTCAAGACCAATAGACATGCCGATAGGCGCAAATGCGGACATGCGCACAGGGCCTATTTTAGAGATTCGGACACTCGTTTAGAAATGTGAAGTGGCAGAGCACAGTCGGCTCGTCTGTCTGTCTCGCTTAAACTTGAAATATCATTCTTAGATGCGTCCAATTATTTCTATGAGAGATTTTATCCATCAATTGGTCGATTTATCACTCTTTAATTAGAACCAGCATTTCCGTTAGTCTGTCATGCTTATGTTTGAAAAGGCATTTTTGTCTGTCTGTCACGCATGTTTGAAAAGGTATATTGTTTGTTAGTCTTCTGGAGGTTGTAGGTTCAATCCTCAGTACAGGTGATACTAAGAATATAATTAAGAATTGCTTAAGAGTTTTAACAAGTCATGACTACCGGAATGAAAGCAGTCTACCTCCGTGGATCAAATAAATGTCCGTTCGAAATTCCATACAAATTCACGAGTTCGAAATAGTGCACCTTGAAGAGGCCGGAGATTACATTGGCCGAAACGTTGTAGGAATAAAATCCGAGGTGAGAACAGTAGTCCGAATAATTCAAATAATAATAAAAAGGTTCCGTTCGAAATTCCGTATAGATTACCAAGTTCGGACTAAAAATTCTCGAGTTTGAAAAAATGCACCTGAATGAGGTCGGAGGTTACATCGGCCGAAACGTTGTGAATGTAACATCCAAGATGAGAATAGTCGTCCGAATGACCTAAACAATAAAGATTTGAAAATTCCGTGTATCATTGGTTTGTCACGCTTATGTTTAAAATAGCATTTTAGATACGTCCACGTATCCCTATAAAAAGCCTCTGTCTGTCCGGCCGTCGTTCGGCTGTCACATTTAAATTTGAAATAGCGCGTTTTACGTTAAACGCCCAGCAGGTTGAATGGGTGAAAAGATTTACCTTCTTCCCACTTGCAGCAAGGGTTGACATGTCGTCAGTATAACGTGGGGAGGTAAATCCAGCTACCCCTAAAGAGGCACTTTAGAACGGTACAAAAATAACCAAGGACGACCCATCGGCATTTCTCGCTAGGGGCACCTCAGGCGACCAGCAATAAAACAATTAAAACTCCAGAAGGAGAAGGTAATGCCTGGGAGTGTACACCAAATAGAATGGAATTGAACCATACTTCATTCAGATAAAAGGGTCCGGTCCGCAAACGAACAAGACCCTATCAGAATCTACCAAGCATTACCTCCCTCGCTAAATATGAACACAGTAAACATATGCGTTCTTGTTTCTTTAATGGAAACTTTGGCTTTTTTTTATATCGAATATCCAGACATACTAAAAGGGTAATTTACTGCGAAGAAAAGAATCTTATAGATTAGTTAGATAATTCTATTGAAAAGACCTACTTATCTTAATGCGAATCCAGGGGAAGACAACTCAGTCGAGACAGGACAAATTGAGGGAAAACATTATATAGGAGCGGGGAGAGTAAGAACTTTTCTCATTGGCTGATGCCGATAGATGTGTCTCTGTAAGAACGGTCGGAGCTTGTCACTTAAAAAAGATAAATAGTTTTCTTGAAGCATAGCTGGTAAATAAGTATGTGAGTATTTAAGAAGGCTGATAGCAATGCAGAAACCCTGAATAGTGAAAGAGAACATGAACAAAAACAAAACAATCGGAGATAAATTAATCTTCACGATTACTTATTTATTTTTCAATAAATCTTTCAAATATTATATCAGTTCTGTTAATATTAATAAAATCCGGGGTGGTGGATTTTTTAATTCTTTCAAAAGGAATTTTATTATTAGGAATAAATTATACAGATTTATGTAGAAAGCACCGTGGAAGTTTCATGGGGTACCGCTACTATAAGTGTAATCAAAAACTACAATTAAAGAGGTTTTCAAAAATGTATATATTAAACAAAAGTCAAGGTTTACAGAATTATGCAAGACATTCTCAACGACGCTCAGCATCAAATTAACACGCAGCGAAACAGGAAGCTACAGCGTCATTCAACTCCCGATTCCTGTAACGTGTGCATTCTTCTTTAATGAAACTTTGAAGTTCTTCAAGGCTTCTTGGTGACTGGTAATTGTAAAATCTTCCCTTCAAGTGTCCCCAAAACATGATGTCCATCGGAAACTTCTATTGTATCCTCACGTGACCAAATTCTGTTTTCCAAGTGATTTTCCTGAAAAAAAAGAATTAAAACTATTTGATTTTCACATTTATTTCAAATAATTTTAAATAAATACATTCGTTCTATTGATTTGACGAATATTTAGCTGACAATTATTTTTACAGTAAGAAAGCAGAGAATATTTATTGTTTTAAAAAGCATTAAATTGTTAAAATTTTAAATAAATAAATAAATAAAGAAAGAAAGAAGCGACATATTCGTTTTATCTATTTAAAGAATATTTAGCTGACAATGGCAATTATTTTTACGGAAGAAGAAAGAGAATATTTATTGTTTAAAAAAAATTAAGTGTTACAATTTTAAATAGATAAATAAATAAATAAATAAATAAAGAAGAGACATTCGTTTTGTTTAGTTAAAGAATATTTAGCGGACAATGGCAATTATTTTTACGACAGAGGAAAGAGCATATTGTTTAAAAAAAATTAAGTGTTACAATTTTAAATAGATAAATAAATAAATAAAGAAGAGACATTCGTTTTGTTTAGTTAAAGAATATTTAGTAGACAATGGCAATTATTTTTATGGAAGAAGAAAGAGAATATTTATTGTTTTAAAAGAATTTAAGTGTTACAATTTTAAATAGATAAATAAATAAATAAAGAAAGAAAGAAGCGACATATTCGTTTTATCTATTTAAAGGATATTTAGCTGACAATGACAATTAATTTTACGGAAGAAGAAAACGTATTTTTTTCTGTAATAGTATTGCCCCTCGCAGACATTTATTGGTACTGGTACAGTTTTTGACCCATGCTAAAACCGAATTTTCGTCGGCATCTTCCGGCTGTTGACATAAATAGCCAATCAGATTGCGAGACAGAAGGCAAAAATTTGCAATAGTAAAGTGAGTAAATCGTGAAATTCGATGGAGTTTGATGGAGAAAGGCGTTAGCCAACAGAAAATCTGAAAAATTTTGGAAAATGAAAAAAAAAATTTCTTCGAAATACTAACCTTAACCCTAAAAAAATGTAAAAAAAAACGTTTTTTTTTTCACCCTAACCCTAACCTAGTCGGTCTAGTACTAGTAAATAAAAAAACAGCAATTTATCGAAATAGGAAAAAATAGCAATTAAACAAACCTTTACTTGCTCGTGAAAAAGAAATTATAACAGCTTTTTCATGATATTTTCTTTGTCAAAAAATAAACATTTTTTCATAAAGTTTTACATACAGGGACCGTTTCTTCCTTGCTTTCAATGTTGTTTCATTATTTTTTTTCTGTTTGATAGCGTCGCCGTGTTTTGATTTTGACGCCGGGTTGTTTTCATTCTGCAACTTCCGGCTGCTGACGTAAACAGCCGGAAGATGCCGACGAAAAGTCGGTTTTAGAATAGGTCACAAACTGTACTAGTTCCTATTTATTATTTTAAAAGGAATATTATTAACAGTAAATTATATAGTTTGGAATTTCCAGTATAGTAATAGTGTGGATGTATGTGTCTTTCTCTTTTATTTTTTATTTTTCTAATCTTTCTGTTTTTGCTGGAGATGGGGCATCCTACCGGATGCCAGACATTCACCAGCTATTTCAGACACTCCAGCCTAGAGATAGTTTTAAGATTCTAACCGTCCCTTTAAGTGCAGTTGTTTGTATTTCTCTTGCACTCGGTTCACCGGGTATACTCGCCAGATAGCTTTTAAAATTCTTTTTCATTAGTCCTGTTGCTCTTATAATTACTGGTATAATGGAGATTTTTCTAAGATTCCAGTTTCTTTTCATGTCGTACATAAGACCTTGGTATTTCGTAATCTTTTCCCTTTCTGCTCTGTTCAATCCTGCATCATTAGGGACACTGACTTCAACTAGGGTTGCTACTTTCTCCCCTTTGTCCCATATTACAATATCAGGTTTAACAGCTACGTTTTCTAGATATGTAGCTGTAGGGATTGCATAGTTATAGCGGATGGTGTATACATTATTTCCAACTGTTTTTTCTGGTATATGCTCCCAGGACTTGCTGTCACACTTGCGTATGTGTATGTATGTGTAATGGACAAGATAAACTGGTTATGACCTTACGAAACAAACAGGTAATATTACGAAACAAACAGGTCATATTTCAAATCACTGTTAGCTGTGTGACGTTTCTCGAAATGTCTCCCGCTCTTATCCCTACACCACCCTCTGCACCTATTGCTAGCGTACCCCGTGGCAAAGGCCCAAATGATAATCTGTACTAACTGGTTTATGGGAGCGTGAACTATATGACAACAAAACACATTATCGTATAAATATCTATTATCCATAAAATGGGCGGAGTTTTTGACGATATTAGCTGCTTTAACCGCAAGTAAATTTATGTTTTCTACAAGCAAACCAGTTCGTTTAAGGATGCATTTCGACTCGCGAGCGGCATCCGATTTAGACGATGTTTGGGGTGGGTTGTTTGGTCCAGACCTGCCTTTGCCATATTTTCTCTCGATTCATTTTTCCTTATTTAATACTTTTTGCATTTCTCCATTTGGTAAAATTAAATTTTCGGACCTAACATAACGGCGGAATGTGACGTCAATGAGTCGCCTGCAATTTGCCAGCGGTGTTAAGATAAAGAAAAAGGTCCCTGAGTTTATAAAAAAAACAAATTACTATTCTCCAGTGTTTTTAATTTGTTGTTGTTTTTACGGTAAAAAATAATATATTAGAAAAATGTTCTTTTTGCATTTTATTATTAAAATAAAATCAATGTTTTTTTTATAAATAAATTCAAAATATAACAAACTATTTTTTTTTCAGATTACAAATTTACAATTTAATAAATAATAAACTTTTAAAAATATTTTTCAAATAATAAAATCGTTTTTTTTTTTGCAGTGATTTTTATAACTGTATTTGAAAATTAATGAAATAAACTTAATAATAACTTGAAACACTTTGCTTTAATTAATTTTTACTTAAAGTTATTAAAAAAGTTATTTCGGGTATTTCATTAAGAAAACAAAGCAGAAAACAAATTATTATTCGCCGACTCGGGAACTTTTTCAGACTTACACTGCCTGCAAAATGCTGACGACACATTGACGTCACATTCTGCCGCCATCATAGGTCAGAAAATTCAATTTTCCCTCCATTTTGTAGGAACCTGAAAGAATGCTTTGTAGCACAAAGTCGTCTAAAATTCGGAAGTAACACTTATTCAGACAACACCGGAACAATACTAATACAACTGCTTAAAACGCTGTTCCAACTGCACGAATCTATTTCTCATCTGTTCATGTAGACCGCGTTTTTTCTGGCTGCATTGACTTCCTTATCACCGCCATCACATACAGCCAGAAAGTGGGGGTTAGAAAAGCCAGTGCACCTGAAAGGGGTGCATTCTTGTTCCTCAAAAATAGTATGTTAGAATCGGGTCGTGTTCCCGAGCGAGTTCATAAAATCAAGCAATTGTTGCATGCAAAAACAGAGTAATAATTAACAAACAAAAGGAGGTAGTTCAAATAAGGTTTATTGAACGTGTGTGTATGTGGGATGATGACGTGTGTGGTGTATGCATATGTGTCGATAGAAAACAGTTCTTGAAAAGAGTATGTGAAGAAATGAGTCCGACGTGGGAAAGTCCTTGAAAACCGTATACAAAGAAAATGAGTTGAGAACTCTTACCGTTGTTGAACACGTGTTGACGGAGCGCTGGCATCTTAGCGTCGTTCAGCGAGGCCAATTGAATAGAGAAGAGGCCTTTTCCGGTGTCTCTTGGTTATATATCCCCTAAGGTCAGATAACTCCTGGTCGCTTTCAGCGCCACCTGACGGTGAACAGCGACACCTACCGGCCGGTTAGTGCAGTTATGTTTTGAAAGGAGGGGATAACTGCTACAAGGACCCCCCCAGATTGAAAACTATTGAAAATATTATTCAATATGTAGTTGTAGGTGAGAAAGTTTTGAATCTGTCTGTAAGTCACTAATAATATATGTAAGTGTTGAAGTTGTGTGGGAATGTTACTTTCCGACCAGATCTTGTCTTTTGTTCTGGTGGGGCATAGTCACATGGAGTATTCGATTCCTCTGTGGTGTCGAAATCTGTGTGATAGATATGTGTCTGTTGGCTTGACTGTGATTCTTCCACTAGAGCAGGTTTTAATCTGTCAATGGAAACAGTGTCATTCTTGCCGTTTTTTGTAATGGTGAAAAGATTTTTTTTTGCCCGTCTAACTACTTTGTAAGAACCTTGGTAGCGTAATGATGAAGGCTTTTTCACAGCATCGTCGCGAACGAATACGTATTCGCTGTCAAATAGCGTCTTGGGTATGTGGACTTGTCTCGATACTTGTCGTGTAGGGGTGAAAAGTAGTTTCGACATCCTTGCCTTTAGGTCCCGTACAAATGTAGTTGGAGGGTGTATATCATCTTTGTTATGAAAGTATTGTCCCGGCAAAGATAATGTAGTACCAAAAACTATTTCAGCCGGTGTGCAACCCAAGTCCTGCTTTACAACGTTCCTAATTGACAATAGGACCAAAGGCAAATTATCAACACAGTGGAACAGGGATGATATGCAGTCGTCCGTATGTGTTTGGTGCCCAGGAGTAGGTTGAACTCGGCGAAAAGCCTCGACTGGAACTGTGTGCCCCTGTCAGTCGTGATGACTGCGGGTACACCGTATGTGGCTATCCACTCCCTCAAAATCGTCTTGGCTACTGTGTCTGCTGAGATGTCCTTTAATGGGATTGCTATAGACCAACGGGAGAATCGATCAATGATCGTTAGTAGATAGCAGTAGTTCTGGCAATGTTGTAGGGGTCCAACTATGTCTATATGCAGGTGAGAGAACCTGGCATCGGGATTGCTGAATGTTCCAATTGGGGGCTTGGTATGTCGATAGACCTTGCAACGCT
Organism: Sepiola atlantica; assembly: GCA_963556195.1. Classification (NCBI taxonomy): domain Eukaryota; kingdom Metazoa; phylum Mollusca; class Cephalopoda; order Sepiida; family Sepiolidae; genus Sepiola; species Sepiola atlantica. The sequence continues at coordinate 21,479,105 of OY744552.1, read as the reverse complement.
GGCAGTTTATGCAGTTGCCAGCCCAAAGTCTGACATCTTTGTTCATCACAGGCCATACAAATCTGTCACTGATCATTTTCAGGGTGGCTCTTTTGCTGGAGTGAGAGAGTGAATGAAAATTATCAAATATACGTCGTCGCAGTGAAGGTGGGACGTAAGGTCTGGGTGTGGGTGTTGTTGTGTTGCAATAAACCTCTTTGTCGCTAAAAGGGGTTGGTACAGGAGTGAGTTTCAAGGAAGTATTTTGCAGAGTTTGTTGCAAGGTGGTGTCTGATGCTTGTTCCTGTGCCAGCAAATCGTGACTAAGAAAGTCCTGGGTGATGGAGTTTGTGTCTGGCCGAGAAAGTGCATCAGCCACAATGTTCTGGTCACCTTTAATATATTTAATTTCAGTGGAAAACTGTGATATATAGTCCAGGTGACGAGATGCTCTGGGTGAGTATTTGTCCGGACGTGAGGATAATGCATATGTTAACGGCTTGTGGTCTGTGTAAATGATGAATTGTCTACCTTCTAGCACATGTTTGAAATGTTTAATTGCGAGGTAGTTTGCTAGGAGTTCCCTAGAAAATGCGCCGTATCTGGACTGTGTTTGGCTGAGCTTGGGGGAAAAGAAAGATATGGGTACCTTGGTGTTATCAATCTCCTGGTGTAGTACCGCGCCTACAGCTGATGAGCTTGCATCTGTTGTTAGGGTTAATGTTGCCTGAACATTGTCAGTGAGGTAGGTGAGTTTGTTGCCTGTAGCTTGAACGTCGAAGGAGTTGGTTTTTTTCCGGGTTGTGGTGTGATAACACTTATCTCAGCACCGGTATCCACCAGGAAGGAATAACCGCTGTTGCGGTCCTTTACGTAAAACAAGCTACTTCTTCTTCTCCCTCCAGCCGCAGTCGTCGCTATTACTGGCTGGGATTGGCATTTCCCTGTGGCTTGTAGTTACAGGGACTGTTGCATTTTCTGGCATTGTTGCCAAATGTGTAGTGGTACCAGCAAATACCACCCTGGGGTTGGTTGTAAGGGGACCTCTCTCTGCTACGGCTCCTACGGTGCCTGCCTTGGGACTGTGAACGACCTCTTGGCTCCCTGCTTTGAGTTTGGAAGGCCTTTAGCATAGCCTTGAGTTCGCCCATCTCAGCTTTTAACTGCTGCAGCTCATTGTGTTCCTGAACATTGTCAGTATCCGTAGTAGCCATAGTGATATTTGGGGATGAAAGATAAGCTGTTTTTTTTTGTTTTTCTTATGTTTTATATATATATATATATATATATATATTTTCAACACACGGGTAGAAGAAAAAGGAACAAAAGAGGTGGAGTCGTAATTTGTTTCACCCACGGAAAGAAAAACGAAAAATGACGTTTTTGTTTTGTTTGTTAATTTCCACGTGGTCAGAGAAAAGATGGTGGCGTCTTTTTGAATTTTTCCATCGACACGTGGTCAGGAAAAAGATGGCGGCATTTTTGCATTTTTTTATCTCCACGTGGCCAGGAAAAAGATGGCGGTTTCTTTTTTTGCTTGTATATTTCTGCCACGTGGGTAGAAAAAAAAGATGGATGCGTAATTCGTTTTCACACACGGCAAGAAAAAACGAGAAATGACTTTTTTTTTGTTCTTGTACGAAATTAATTACTCTGCCCCATACAACAAAGCTTGCTCGTCGCGGTCACCAATGTTAGAATCGGGTCGTGTTCTCGACTATAAGCGAGTTCTTTTTAAGAAAAAGCTGTTGAATGTATTGTTGAATGGACATCTTACTTAAAAAAAAACATATTTCACCCCAAACAATGCAAACCGCTACTGTAGACGTAAGGAGCTACTGATAATTAGGGTGTAGGTTTTGGGTGTCATCGTAAGTTGGGAGCTGTGCAGATAGACGTCTGTTTACATTAGTTTTAAACCTCTGCATGTAGGTACAGTCATGAAAACAGGGAGCAAAGAGGGAGTTCCAGAGTTAATGGATGGGATTTAACTGATTGTCGGGTTGGTCTAGTGTATTTACGTCGAGGGGGCACCATAGCAGCTAGTTCATCGGAGCACAATCTATTGAAGTATTTGTAAAACAAGCACAAGGATGCTACATTGCGGTGATGGGACAGGGACTGAAGCTTGGTGGATAGTAAAGGACCTATGAAGTTGGCGACTCTTTTTTGGACCTTGTCTAAGAGGGAGAGACTAGTGGATGATGCACCAGCCCATATGGGGCAACAATACTCCATGCATTGGCCGATGGTTGCTTTGTAGAGATACAAGTTAATGTCAGGTGTGAGGAGTTTACTAGCACGGTAGAGGGAGCCAACCTTCTTTGCAGCAGACTTGGCAATGTCTTCAATGTATTTGTTCCAATTCATGTTGCCTGCGAATGTTAGGCCGAGGAATTTGAACGTTGAACTCTCAGGTAGGGTGTTATTTGCCATGACAATCGGTGATTGAAGATGTTTCTTGTAGTTATTGAAGGAAAGGAGTTTTGTCTTTGCAGCATTAAAAGTTACCAACCATTTATGACCCCAATCCAATACAGCTTGGAAGTTATTTTTTAAGGATTCAGCCATTGCCTTGTATATGTTCGCGTTCATTTTGCACACATGAACGGCCATCGAGGACAACCTGGTTCGTTCTTTTGGTTAAGAGGGATCTAATTATATTAAATATTTGACCAGTAATACCATATGAGTGAAGTTTTAGGAGAAGCCTTTTTATGCCATACCTTGTCAAATGCCTTGGATGTATCAAGCGCTACTGAGTGCCCTAGCTTCTCCTGCCTGGTCCAGTGTATGATATATGCGTTCAGAGATGACCGTTAAGATATCCGCCGTAGATCCTGCTTGTCTAAATCCATACTGGAGGTCAGAAAGAAGTTTTGCATTAACTAGGTGCCGCACTATCGATTGATTAAGGATTTAAAGATTTTAGCAAAGATTAGGAGTAGATTGATTGGGCGCTAGTTCTGAGAATAAGTTCTATCCCCAGAATTCTTGAAGACTGGTACCACAGAGGCAATTTTCCAGCTATCAGGGAGGCAAGATTCAGCAAGGCATTTGGTGTAGAGTTTGGAGAGGATAGGGGCCAGTTCTGCAGAGCATTTCTTTATTACAATTACTGGTATCACATCAAGCCCACAAGTTTTTGAGGTGTCATGGTTTTGTATCATATCCCTGACCTGAGATGGGGTGATAACAAGATTTTCAAGTGTGGCGTCGGTCTGCAATGGATATTTAGGGAGGGGATGGTTTGCTGAGTATAAAGTAGAGTTTAAGGCGAAACGTTGGGCAAGTAGTTCAGCCTCATCAGTTACCGTGTAAGCGACATCATTGTTGTTTGATAGCGGGAGAATTGTTGATTGTCCATTATTCACCACACTATTGTAGATTTTGCAGAAATCGCAGGTACCTAGTTTCTGTGACTGAATGCGTCTTTTGGTTATCTCTGTATACCTTCTCTTTTGCTTCACCTTTACAATTATTTCTTGACTCTATAAATTTCTGCCTATTCGCAGTTGACTTATAGTGGCCGAATTTTCGGAATGCTTGCTGCTTCTCAGCAATAGTAGCTGCACATTCTGAGGTGAACTATTGAGGAGATTGGGGTTTGCTAAAGAATTTTCGCATGAGGACATAGGCTTCAATGCCTGCTTTGACCCATTCGGTTAACTCATTTGCACACTGATCAGCAGGGAGTGAGAAGGTTTCAGTCCATGGGGCGTCGCTGATGTGATCTCTGATGGACTCAAAATCAGCCTGCTCGTAGTATCTCGTTGTTTGTAGCAACGGCTTATCAGCTTTTGGACAAGTTTTTAGGGTGATAGCAATCATTACAACAACGTGATCAGTGTTCCCTTCCATGAAATAAACAAGTGACTTGGATTAATTTTTGGCCGAATTTATTCTGGTTAAAAATAGTTGGGGTGTTAGTTGATGTGTTTACATAAATCTCGGCCACTTCTTTGATACTGCTATTTTGGTTTACGGTGAGAAAGGAGTGTAGAAAGTTGAAATGTGTGGGCGTTCGTGACCGTCAGAAAAACAACCAAATTTGTATTTTTCCAGTGAAGGTATAGTACCAGCAGTAGTCAGGTAATTTTCTAGTGTGTTTTTAAAGGAGGTGTGCTTGAATTTGTAATGTTTGTAAACATGGGAACAGTGAACAGATGCCATAACAGTACCATGCCTCAACCCCGACAGAAAAGGGCAAGCTCATTCCACAGCCGCCGACCATCAGTCGGACAGATTCAGCTGATTAATAAATATAATTTTTGAAATTTGCCTTAACAATAACCTTCCAAATCGAAGTGAAATATTTAAAAAGCGACCTCTATAGTTAGAAATGCCACTAATTATTTTGAAAGTTTTAGTTAAATCAACTCTTATTATTCCTCTCAAGTAAAGTAGTTAATCCTAATTTTTCCAGTCTTTTCCTCTAATCTTGTATTATTTTAGTAGTTTTGTCACTCTTCTTTGTATGCCTCTCAATCTCAATATTACATTCCAATTTCTATGTCGAGACACTTGAGTCCAGATCGGAGTGTAATATTCTACATCAATATTAACCCTTACCCTAACCCCAAAAGCTAATATTAACCCTTACCCTAACCCCAAAAGCTAATATAAACCCTTGCCCTAACCCTAAAAGCTAATATTAACACTTACCCTAACCCCAAAAGCTAATATTAACCCTTACCCTAACCCCAAAAGCTAATATTAACTCTTACCCTAACCCCAAAAGCTAATATTAACCCTTACCCTAACCCCAAAAGCTAATATTAACCCTTACCCTAACGCTAAAAGCTAATATTAACCCTAACCCTAACCCTAAAAGCTAATATTAACCCTTACCTAACCCCAAAAGCTAATATTAACCCTTACCCTAACCCCCAAAAGTTAATATTAACCCTTACCCTAACCCCAAAAGCTAATATTAACCCTTACCCTAACCTTAACCCCTAATTCAACAGATATCCATATTATAATGTAGTCTATCTGAAGAGAAAAACAATCTGAAGAATAAAAATAATCGATCTTAATGTAGGAAGCTGGACTCTAACCCAAACACTAACCGTTACGTTTACCCTAACCCTAACCCTAACACCTAATTCCACAGATATGCATATTATAATTTTGTTTATATGAGAAGAAAATAAATCTGAAGAAAAGAATCAATCTTAACGTAGAAGCTGGACCCTAACTCAAATCTTAATCCTAACCCAAATCCTGATCCTAACCTAAATCCTAATCCTAACCCTAACCCTAACCCTAATCCTAACACTAATCCTAATCCTAACCCAAATCCTAATCCTACCTCTAACCCTAATCCTAATCCTAATTCTCATCCTAACCTAAATCCTAATCCTAATCCTAACCCAAACCCTAACTCTAATCCTAATTCTAACCCAAATCCTTATTCTAACTCAAATCCTAACCCTAACCCTAACCCTAACCTGAATCCTAATGCTAATCCTAACCCAAACCCTAACCCAAATCTTAATCCTAACTCAAATTCTAATCCTAACCCTAACCCTAATCTTAATCTTAACCCAAACCCTAACCCTAACCCAAACCCTAATCCTAACCCAAATCCTAATCCTAACCCTAACCCTAATCCTAATCCTAATACTACCCCTACCCCTAACCCTAACCAAATCCTAATCCTTATCCTAACCCTAACCCTAACCCTAACCCTAACCCTTACCCGTAATTCAACAGATATCCATATTATAATTTTGTTTATATGAGAAGAAAATAAATATGAAGAAGAAAATGATCTAGGAAGCTGGACCATAATCCTAATTCACACCCTAACACTTACTCTAACCCTAAACCTTACCCTAGCCCTACCCTCAAATTCAACAGATATCAATATTATAGTTTTGTCTGTATGAGCAGATAATAAATGTGAAGAAAAATAGGATGGATCCTAATGTAGAAAGCTGGACTGATAGCCTAACCCTAACCCTAACTCTAACCTTAAATTAACCCTAAACCGACGCATGTCTAGACAAGACCCACAAAAGTGTGTCAAGGGCGTATACGCACACTGCACAATACTAACGGGGCTATTTTTCTATTGACAAAAGATCTCAAATAGTTCTATTGCGATATTAAATAAACAGATACAAAACGAAAAAAATCCAAAAAACAAACAAACAAACAAACAAACAAAAAACAAACAAAAAACAAACAAACAAACAAAAATAAATAGTGCTCTCCCCCGTGAGTCTTTGTTTGTGAAACAAGTCATGAAGCTGAAAGCAATCAAATAACCAATCCGAACGTCGCTATTAAAGAAATGCTTTTAATCTAGCTGACATCCAATGAAATTCCTGACATTAGCAACACATTTTAATAATTAACTATTATCTGTAGCCATTAATTGAATACATGTTTGCATCTAAGTAATCCATCTTGCTGATTACGATAAACGTATCAAAATCAAAAAGTGATAACCTCATTTACATTTTAATTATGGGCCTCCGTAGCATGGATAGTTAAACGGTCAACATCAGCCGAATGACAATACTGCCAGTGTATCAACCCAGACAAAAGAAAATCTATATTTTCTTCTTACAAAAGACGAAAATTGTCTGTCTCTGTGTCTGTCAACTGTTCACGCTTTCACCATCCAATGATGACTTAAATGTCATTTAGAAAGCAGCGTACAAAATATATGTGCTAACCTCGTGACATTAATCGATTTCCAATTTAAACAGTGGATCCGGGTCAATCAAATATGTCGCAATGTTGGGCGTCGACGTGTTAGAATGAAGTAGGATAGGATATTCTAATTTAAACTAGATGAAGTAAATAAGAATTTTCCACTAGAATTTAAAGTTAGGAATTTAAGCTGATGTGTCCAGAAAGTAACGTCATGACAGGAAGTTTACGTGGCAAAGAAATCAATAAGATCTTTCTCTTGGGTGATAGGCGCTTCTTCTTCTTTACATGCCTTTGAAGCATGTGGTCATATGACAGTTTCACACTTTTTTATGCAGTCTTTTGCAATAGTATTGTACTCTGCAAGATCTTTCAAGCTACACCGGTTGGGCAGGATGGGGAAGATCAGGCAATCTCAAATTGTATTCTGATGCAAAAATTACTGAATCTCTAAGTGCACCCTTAAGAGAATAATAATAAGAGAATAAAAATCTTTAAAACTTAAAATATTTCCAATTTCTTATGAAGTATAAATAATATGTATGAAATTTTCTGGAGGAAAACAATGGAAGTGGTCCCGAATCTCTAAGTACTCTCCTACCCTAAGGGAGCTATGGGTGCTGCACCTCCATTAAAACTTCAAATCCTATTTTGATGAAGGTCATATCATATGTATTAAATTCTCCAAGGAAGACAATGTAAGTCGTCTTGAATGTATACGTTACCCTCCATGTGCCGAATATCTACGTGCCCCCACCTCTAAGTGGTCAATGGCGACATAACTATCTTAAAACTACAGATACTTATATCGCATTTTTATGAGTGTTTAGTTCGTAAAATATCAGACTGAAACATCGTGTGTGCGGTTTCGATTCTAACCCCCCACCTGATTATTTTTAAATAAAATTATATGAATTCAAAGAATATATTTTACCTTTTTTGAATATAACATGTAAGTAAGAATTTTGGTATATTTAGTACATAACGCCTCTTCGTCTGTCTGTATACTTGCCCATCTCTCTCTTTTCTCTCTCTCTCTCTTTATCAATCTCTATATACCTAGATCTCTCTCTCTCATATATATATATATATATATATATATATATATATATATATATATATATATATATATATATATATATATATATATAAAGAATAACACTTCTCTGTATGTGCACATGTCTTTTCTTAAAAACGAAGGCATACTAGGGAGTGTATCTTAAATATAAGTGTATTCACATGTACAATTTCCATGTGAACATGATAGAGGTACTTCTTCGTCTCTAGCTGCCACTTAAATAGGCTAATGACCCTTTTTCTAACATGGAACACAATAAAATTAATATATCTATAAGTGTTAGGTTAAAAATAGTAACATATATTTGAATAGCTCAGTTGGTAAGATATCTAGCTGACAACATAAAGTTGTTAAAGTAAACTCTCCTAAATTAGATATAGCATATGATGCTTCCCGGGAAATGCTGGTAAACCTTGCTAATATATATATATATAGCAATAGTTACATTTTATTCAGTTTAATTTTATTCGAATTGGATTTAGCGGAGCTTGCATACAACCAGGAAGTTATGGTTTGCATGACTCCTATTAGCTTTTAATAACCCTGAATTTGGACATCATAATATTCAACACCAAGTGAGTTTTCTGAACTTTTCATATGATTTGTTTTCCCTATCGTTTTCTTATCGTTTTATTTGCATACACCTTAAATACACTTTTAACTGCTATCTACTGCATCGATAGCAAACGAATTTCCCGCCTGGATAACTTTTTGCATTTTTAGACCACCATTTACCATTTGAATTATTTTTTAATCAACCTCTTTGATATCTTGCCTGGAGCTATTTAAAACTTTCTGACGTGGATCAACTGTATAGGTTTATAAAAAAGTATGTTTTGGGCCGATATATTTGATGTGTTATATACCTTTATGTATTTTTATATATATTTTTTTTATATATTTTCAAAGTTTAATTTTTATTACCTGCAGTAATGTCATTGCGGTAATGGTCCTCTGAGGAGAAGATTTTCTTTGAAAACTCGTGAGTTAATGACTTTCAAGAACTTTGCTTGAACATTGAACTGTAATAAAATTTGATTCGCACCTTATTTTATTCTTTCACTTTATTTATTGCTATTAATGCTCTATCCAGTATATTGAGCTTTATTCTTATCCGGATGTTCACTAATTAAAGATATTAGTTGCCTCTTATATCTTTTGTTGTATTAACCTTATATATATATATATATATATATATATATATATATATATATATATATATATATATATATATATATATGTGTGTGTGTGTGTGTGTGTGTGTGTATGTGTGTGTATGTGTATGTGTGTGTTAACTTTAGTTGTACTTTAATAAGACAGGAAAAAATCTTAATCACTTCAACAAATATAAAACGTGAAGCAATTAACATCTGTGGGATACCAGTGCAAATTAAAAAAGGACAAAAAGCGCACACACGAAGAAAAAAATCAAACGTCCGACTATCGAGTTTTATTAGCAATTATCCAAAACACGACGACGCCAATTAAAATATCCTACTCTCGGATGATTTCTTTCTCCTTTTCTCTCTTAACACTCGACGTATCGTAATGTTCCTGTCACGGTATATACTCCATTTCATCCGTAGGAAGATGTGGCACAAGGCCGGAAAGTGGGGAGAGTACGGCCAGCCTCTCTAAAGAAGGATCACTTTGACCTTTTATTAATTGCCTTGGCAGCCCCGTCAGCATTCGCTGTTCAGGGCGCCTCACGCAGTAAGCAATGAACTTATTCCACCCCAAAGAGGGGAGGAAAAACCTAGGAAGATGAAACTGCTAGGACTACCCAGCAAGAATACCTTAGCCTGACAGAGAAAGGGCCATCGAAGTGCCCCAGTTTCTGCCAGACTGATTGTTGAGATCAGAACCTCGACTGACATGACGACAACTGAATGTTATCATGGCACCCTGGGAGGAAGTTTCTGCTCTTTTTATTTCAATGAGAATTCGCCTATGCAAAAAATGGTCATGTGCATAAGTGAACTCTTGTCCTTGATTATATCTTGTAATCGGAACGCTCTGGGTTCAATCCACGATGTACGACATACGGTGCGACCCTCACTCTTTTACCTCAATGACCCACGTGATGATGGCTGCTACACTTTAGGTCCCACAGAGATAATTAACTTAGTAGAATACAACATTTATGGCATAATCAATAGTATGTAAGCATGTTCCCAAAAAGTCAACATCAACAAATAATTTTGTGTACATATGTTTCAGAAACCTTTTCATAATAATCACTCTATCAGCACACATAAAAAATAACTCTATTTATCATTTCGTTCCTGTTACTGATAGACAATAGAATTGTGAATGAACAATAAAAAAAATGTGGATATGCCAGACAGAAATTAACATATTGCGAAATCGGTAGATGATTTTAAATTCTCCTGGAACATGAGGAGAGGTTTCCTTTCATCTTGTATTTTGAAGTTGATAAGTATTTACTGTTAAGATGAATACATTTTTAGGGGGAGAAATTGTTCATTATTTATTAATACATAATGTACGATATGTCTTACGACCGACTGAGCTATGTACTTACTTTGAGTGGCTCACCCATTGTTTTGTATTTTTTAAACAAATATTAACATTTGACTCTGAAATGTAATTTTTATGAGCAGCCATATAAAAATGAATTAATGTATAGAATAAGAAAGTGTTGCTTGTGAATATTGATGGATAATTTTGATGTTATGTGTTTGTAATTATTTTACATTCCAAATGATATGGAGTTTTTTTTCTGTTATTTGTGCTGCTGAGGTCATTTTGTTGCATAGCCGTCCCGGAATGGGTCGTGGCAGTTCTCGCTTTGTATACCCGTCCCGGAATGGGCCGTGGCAGTTCTCGCTTAAACAACTGGTAATTTTTAACACCACAAAAAAGCATGTTGCATACCTTTTAATTTCTCGTACCTTCTCTCTTTCCTCGTCGCGTGGATGAGTGTCGTCTAGTGGTTGTTTTCTTTCTTCTCTTCTGTACTGCCGTGAACATCGCCGCTACGACAAAAAGCTTCATACCACGATTCACGAGACAAACAATATTTTTAACTTTGATTGGTTTATTTCAGGCTTCAGTCTACCGTGTCGATTTTGGAGATGTTTCACCAACGCTAAGGGAGAGACCAAATTACTACTCTATCGTAGTTCATTCCTAGCTTAAGTCCTTAGCCATTCGAGAAGGGGGAAAGAAGAAATCTCATGCCTGTATTCTCCTAGGGAAATGAATTCCCATTTTTCATTGTAAGACTACATAGAGAAACCGTCTGTTCGGCTCGCTTCCAAAACCCAGACTGGCAAAACTCTGTCTCCCACACAAAAGCCCGTGACGTCACAGAACCTCTATCGCAGGTGCACCTTGACCCTTGACCTGAGGTCTCGTCAACCTGGTGGCCCTGTATACGTCTGTGAGCTCCGACTGTGAGAACAGCGCTATTTTGCATTCGGTTGTACGGGTTCACCCGCACTAAATCGCGCAAGCCAAACCAAACGATCCCTCACACATGCGTCCACTTCAAGATGCGTCCGGCCCCACAGGACCATTATCCAACAAATTTTATTAAAAATTTATGAAACATATGTACACAAAATTATTTGTTGATGTTTACATTTTTAAAAATATATTTACATGATATTGATTATGTCATTAATTCTGCATTCTTCTGATTTATAATATATATATATATATATATATATATATATATATATATATATATATATATATATATATATTCTTTGTAGTACAACATTTATAATGGCATGAAAGAGACAATATTAATTAATCATGATGAATTAAGAATTAAAAAGATGAAAGGGCAGCTGACCAGATTCGTACCTCGCTCAACAGAGCCAAATATCGAGGTATCGTATATATATATATATATATATATATATATATATATATAAGGTTAATACAACAAAAGATATAAGAGGCAACTATTATCTTTAATGGGGGAACATCCGGATAAAAATGAAGCTCAATCTACTGGATAGAGCATTAATAGCATTAGATAAAATGAAAGAATAAAATAAGGTACGAATCAAATTTTATTACAATTCAAAGTTCAAGCAAAGTAATTGAAAGTCCCTAACCCTAAGTCTTCTCGTCAGACGATTATTACCGCAGTGGAATTACAGTGAGTAGATAAAACTTTACTTTGAAACACACAAAAATAAAAATATAAAAATATAATAATAAACAAAATTAATAATGAAAATAAATATATGCAACACAAATTGTATTGGCCAAAAACATCTATTTAAGTTGAAATACCCCATCAATGTACGACTAGAAATAATATTGATTAAAGTAGAATCAGGAGTCAAAATATCTACGTCAACCATCAGATGTATTTTCACAAGTTTCGTTCAGAAGTTTTTCAAAAATATGGCAGTCCAAATGGTGAATATAAATCCCAAAGTAAGACAAAATATTACAATTCCAAGTGTGATATTCAAGACATGTATTACATGTAAGCGTAACAATGATTAGGGGATCATATTATACAACTCACTAGATGCAAGCGCCGCTAAAGCCAATTCGAACAATGTTAAGCTGGTCTGATGTTATCGGCCATTATTTTCTTCCGGGTCCGATGAAGTTACTCCAATGAAAAATAATATTCGAAGGTAATCCTCTACGACACAAGATCCGATTAAGGACTTTCAATTACTTTGCTTGAACTCTGAATTGTAATAAAATTTGATTCGCACCTTATTTTATTCTTTCATTTTATCTAATGCTATATATATATATATATATATATATATATATATATATATATATATATATATATATATATATATGGTTGGTTGGGTTCTGACGGCCTTGACATTGTTAAAAGGATTTCTTCTTCTACTCAACGTTGTTTTCCGGCAACCATGTTGAGGGTAGTTTACACGACTCGAACCTTTTTCTCTTCTTTTCGTAAGGATGTTTTGCCAGCCATTCAAAAGAATTCTGTAGTTTATAAATTCATGTGTCAGTGTGGAGCTGACTACATTGGCAAGACATCCCAAAGATTAGAATTTAGAATATCCCAACACATACCACGTGATATTCGCCTACACAAGGTTTCGAGATCATCCGGGAACTTCCAGGCACAGGAATCAGCCATCGGTAATCACCTCGTTAGTACAAATAGTTGTTCTGACAGGTATTCCGATGGGTGGTTTTCTGTTTTACACAGTGCCAGGTCGAACTACCATCTCAATATTCTTGAGGCGCTAGTCATTAACAACTATCGACCTAGCCTGTGTAGACAAAAGATTTTGAAACATCAGTTGGAGATCTTTAATGATTCAAAGCCACCTTAACGTTGAGAGATTTAATTTTTTTTTTTTTTTTTTTTTTTTCCCTTCTCATTCGTTTCCTCCAACTGAAATAAGTTTTTTTTTTTTTTTCTCCCCCCTTCATTTCTCATTCGACTTTTAGTTTTTAATTTACCATTCTGACGTTTCCTCTCAGAGGGTCAGACGACAAGGCCTTAAGGTAATTTTAACAATTTTCCTAATTTTTTTTTTCTCCCCCCACTCGTCTGTTTCATTGATTTTAATAATGCTTCCTCTTAAATTAATCCTACCATTCTGTTGTACACGTAATTTACTTACATATATATATATATATATATATTAATTATCGGGATTTATACCATAGAAATGAAGAAAAGAAAAAAACAACAGTCTCGGCTGATAAAGATGTTATACATCAAAAACTTACAAAAAAATGTTAATAAATGATTTTATCATTTAAAATTGCACCATGAAAGAGTGTTGTTTCTGAATATTCATGGGTAATTTTGGTGTTATGTGTTTGGAATTATTTTACATTCCAAATGATAGAGAGTTTTTCCTGTTTTGTGTTATGAAGAGTTTTTTGAAAGGTTTCTGAAACATAGGTAAACAAAAATTATTTGTTGATGTTTAATTTTTTGGAATATGTTTACGTAATATTGATTATCTCATTAATTCTGTAGTCTTCTGAATTATGATACATATATATATATATATATATATATATATATATATATATATATATATATAAAAATGATTATTTTTATTTATACAGACATGTACACAATCTGCGACATTGGCATTTCGCTGTTATCGATCAACAGCTGTTATAAACTGAGATCTCATCAGGGAGAGAGAGTTAGACTCCAATCTTTACCCCAGATAATATTTAGGAAGAATGAAATGAGGAAGAAAAGAAAATTTATATCAATAAATGAAAATGTATTTAATCATTTTTTAAATATTTTATAAATCCGAAATTTCAGTTAATCATTAAACCGAAAATTCGCATTTATAAAATATTTGTTGGTTAACTGGTTTCTCAAAAAAATATTCAAATATATATATATATATATATATATATATATATATATATATATATATATATATATATATAGAGAGAGAGAGAGAGAGAGAGAGAGAGAGAGAGAGATAGTCTAAAGAAGCTTTGAGTCATTTTAAATAAAGAAAGAAAATGCAGTTTAAATTCACAGGGATACTTGCTAAATCCAAAATATCGCAGACGTAACACCTGCTTGAACCGACTTACGACTAGAAAATGTACAAATACAAAAAGGGAATCAAGTATATAACAAGTGAAACGAAAAGAGGGGGCATTAATTTAAATTGTGAAATATTAAACGGGGGTCATCAGCTGTTTACCATGTAATTGTTTCGGAGATTTTAAAACTCAACAGTTTTAAACTTCATGGCTCTCCAGTAGTACGTATCAAATGACCACTTCCCCAAAAACCAAATATAGAAACAATTCAGTTTTTATTTCACTAATATATATACATACTTAGCATCTGCATAAACCGACTTATCGCTAGAAAATTTAGAAATATAAAAGGGGATTCAAGTATATAATAGTGAAACAAATGCATATATATATATATATATATATATATATATATATATATATATATATATATATATATATATATATATATATATATAAAGGTATTTAGAAGGTTAAAGGCAATAGAGAGAGTCGGATAGACGAGAAGCTGGAAAGAACAAAAAAGAAACAATCGAAGGTGAGATCTTGCAATTATTTATTTATTTTAATTTTTATTTTTAATCTTAAATAATAAAAAGCAAGTATGGTATTAACTGTATATAATGCCCGGATATATATATATATATATATATATATATATATATATATATATATATATATATATATATATATATATATATATATATATATCGCATGGCCGGTAGTGAATAGTCATGTCTCTATGCTGATGAGTCCCGATTGAAAAAGGACGAAACGTATACGTACATAGATAATAAACAATAACAAATATTTATTATTTGTCGCTCCTTGAAAGTAGAGCACTGTAATTGGTAGTATTAACACAGCATGACGTCACTTGCTTATAATGCATCATTCCTTCCCTTAATAGAAGTAGAATGCCTCGACGTCAAAGCCGCCGTTAAAGTGTTAAAATTATCATAGTTTATTCGCTGTTTACAATTGGCCCAGCGATTAGCGACGTCGGACTGGAGTTGAAAAATACTTGAGGTCCGGGGTTTCGAATCGCATGACCGGTAGTGAATAGTCATATCTCTATGGTGATGAGTCCCGATTGAAAAAGGACGAAACGTATACGTACATAGATAATAAACAATAACAAATATTATATATATATATATATATATATATATATATATAGCAATAGATGAAGTGAAAGAATAAAATAAGGTGCGAATCAAATTTTATTACAGTTCAAGGTTCAGGCAAAGTACTTTAAAGCCCTTAACTCATGAGTTTTCAAAGAAAATCTTCTCATCAGAGGACCATTACCGCAATAACATTACTGCAGGTAATAAAAATTAAACTTTGAAAATATATAAAAAAATATATATATAAATACATAAAGGAATATAAAACATCAAATATATCGGCCCAAACCATACTTTTTTGTAAACCTATACAGTTCATCCAAATCAAAAAGTTCCAAATAGCCCCAGGAAAGATATCAAATAGGTTGATTAAAAAATAATCCAAGTGGTGAATGGTGCTCCAAAAACGAAAAAGGTTATCCAGGCGGGAAATTTGTTTGCTATTGATGCAGTAGATAACAGTGAACAGTGTATTCAAGGTGTATGCAAATTAATAAAACGATAGAGAAAACGATAGATAAAACAAATCATATAAAAGTTTCAGAAAACTCACTTGGTGTTAAATATTATACTGTCTAAATTCAGGGTTCTTATGAGCTGATTCGCACCTTATTTTATTCTTTCACTTCATCTATTGCTATTAATGCTCTATCCAGTATATTGAGCTTTATTGTTATCCGTTATTGTTATTCACTAATTATAGATATTAGTTGCCTCTTATATCTTTTGTTGTATTAACCTTATATAAAAGCGATTGTCGATTAGAGTGGCTCAACATGTGCCCGGATGTGTCCGCCGACATGAACCTGTCCCGTTATTCGGGTGTTCACAAGCTCAGGAGTCTGCCATAGGCGACCACCTTTTGGACAACAGAAGCTGTCGTGATCATTATTCTGATGATACATTCACCATTGTGCAGAGAGCACGACACCGCTTCCATCTGGACATATTGGAAGCCATCATCATAAATTCACGACGTCCTACTCTCTGTAGACAGAGACAATTAAAGCATTCTCTACAGATATTTAGCGATTCGTGGTCGTCCGCAGGTTGATTTAAAATTGTTCCATTTTACTTGCATTTTTAAAAAATTTATATATACAATTTCGCACGTTTATCACCTGTAGCCACCTGCTTGCAACTGGATTTTACACCAATTCATGTTTTTTTTTGTGTATTTTATTTATTCTACCGACGATTCCCCTGACGAGAGTCGGGCGAAAGACGCCTTGGGAACTTTAGCTGTTTTTTTAAATTGCGAATGTGTGAACTTTAGTTTTTATTCGTGAATTTTTTATTCGTGAATTCCGACATCATACATAACGTTTTTTTTATATAATTTTTGTTTTTTCTATTTCATTTTATATAATATGTTCCCCATACAATTCATTATATATATATATATATATATATATATATATATATATGTGTGTGTGTGTGTGTGTGTGTGTGTGTGTGTGTGTGTGTGTGTAAAGATATTAAAGAGTAAAATAAGAAACAGGGAGAGAAAGAAAAAGAAATCGACTTAATACTAAATAGTACCTACTCCTGTGGGTCTCGTTTTGGTAAACGTATCAGAAATGATACGTTTACCAAAACGAGACCCAGAGGAGTAGGTACTATTTAGTATTAAGTCGATTTCTTTTTCTTTCTCTCCCTGTTTCTTATTTTACTCTTACAATAAATCCGAAAGTCGCCATTGAAGAAGAAATGCTTTTAATCTTGCTGATTAAGATAAATGTCTCCTAACCAAAACGTGATAACCTCATTTGCACATTAATTATGGGCCTTCGTAGCTTGCAGAGTTAAACGTTCAACGTCTGTCGAATGACAAGACTGTCAGCGTTTCAGCAAAAACAAAAGAAAATCTATCTATACATACAAAACAAAAATTGTGTGTCTGTTTGTCGACTTTTTTCTCTTTTACCATCCAATAATGGTTTTGATACAAATTACACGTCGATTTACCCTAAGGATTTGTATAGCGTACAAAATAGATGCGCTAATATGTTCCACAACTTGACATTGATCAATTTAAATAGCGGATTCCGACTTGACGATCAATCAGATGTAAGGGAGAATAAGAGGATGGTGCATATGTGCTAACATGTTCCCAATCAGCTCATTGATCGATTTCAAATGTAAACCTGTTAGGACACCTAACGAAAACGGAATTACCTCCCTTGAACCATTTCGGGAGTTAAGAGTTATCGCCCTTGGAAAAGGGTCGTCTGCCCGGAGAGAAAGTAAACAACGACCACTGCGTCAGACTGTGGATATATCAATCGCGTCCAGCGGCCAATTAACTCATTAATTCATTCTGTGTTCAGTTTTAATGAATCTGTTAAACGTTTCTCTTGATAGTTCATCCATTTATTTACAAGTTATTATTTATAATTAACCTAAATTACGAGGTTATAAAAACCTTAGGGTTAATCAAATGTGATTTTGGAAATAGCGTTGAAGAAAGAAATAGGAAAGCAAAATTCCATTTTGTAACTAGATTAAGTGGAGATAAATTTTCCAATAGAAGTTAAAGTTTTCCTTGGCCATACCCTGTGAACTGACCCTGTTACCTCAACTGGTCTACATCTACTAAACCAAGAACCTTCATCCATTTTTTCAACGTGGCCATGCCATTGACGTCTCCTTTTCTACACACATCTCCCTACACGGTCCAGATTTAATCTTCCTCTGAGGTCATCAGATCTTACCTTAAAGACGAGGTAATGCTGATGGAAACAAATATAAGCATTATAATTTCTAATAGCGTAAAAGTAATGCTGATCAAACGGTTGAATTTCAAATCTCAGATTGACACACTCTAGCCACACTGAAGAGCCACGATATAGCAAAACAGCTACCCCATGGTTCACTACATTTACTCATCACTCGTGGGTGAGCTCGCTTTTAATGGTATTAACAGTTGCCGCTCAGTGTCAAGCATTACTCTTTGAAAAAGAATTGAGCTCTATAGGCAGTCGGTAATGAGAAAATAAACAAAGATAAGCATTATAATTCTTATTACTTCATAGCAAGCATGCAGCTAAGAGGTCCCGGATACCGACCAAAAGGTTGGGTTTAAAATCTCAGGTTGAAACACACGTCATGTCTAGCCACACTGAAGAATCATGATATGGCGAAACAGCTTTATTTATAAAATTATTGGATGTAAATAACTTCTAAAGCGTTCATTCTTGCTAATAATTTTAAAGCCAGTTTAAATGACTTTCTATCCGACAGTTTAAATGCTTCCAAATTCCTTTCAAATTTTGAAGCGACACAAAGTAAGTCAGTGGTTATTTTCAACTGTTAACAAATGATTTAAATTGTTGACTTGTTTACGAAGTGGTGGATTTAATTCCTTAATTAAATTATTTTTACACAGGATTTTTTTTTTAAGTTTGTGTCAGTATTTTGTAGTATAGTGTTGTTACGATCAGACACTTTTAATCATTTATTGTAATATATGTAAATAAATACAGTGCGTCATGACAGGAAGTGGACGTGGCAAAAAAACAGTAAGATCTTTCTCTTAGGTAATAGACATCAGATCGTACAGACGTCTTTTTCGGGTTATCGCACCGACCCCAAAAACCTATTTCTGTTTATGGATATCAAGTGCGAATGCTGACCCGACAATATTTTTCCCGACTTTAAATGAATAACAATACTCTCGTTCCAGACTTTTTCTCGTTAAGTAGTCTCGTTAAACACGGCTACTTTTCTTTTATACTTTTAATTGACATTTATTTTCATCTCATATTAAATTGTTTTTTTAACGCCAATACGTAGTTAAGCAAGAAATATTTTAAAAAGTTAACGCCAATAAACAAAATAAATTGTTTTAGAATAAATAATTTCCATATGTTTTCGTATTCTTTGTGAAATAGCTCAGTTGGTAGAAAGAAGGACTGAAGACTTCAAGGTTTCTATTTCGATTCCCAGTTATGGCGGCCACTTTATTTGTTAACAATTTATTTCTTATTCACTTTTCGAAATTAGACAGTTTCGGCAATGTATTTCTTACGTTTACAAAATTATAACTGACAGACAGACAGGCAGACAGACACATCCACAGAGAAAGTGTCCATTATATTATGAGTAGAAAAGCGAAAATAGCCTCCGTACGGTTGTCTATTTTTGCTAGGCTGCCGCGTCAGAAATGAACGCTCACCCGTAACCCGATGGAGCCCCAGTCATATTTCTTGGGTGGTTAGACATTGATTTTCTTTGTTTCGGACCACGAATATTTTTAGTTAAAAGAAAAAAAATCTTTTAAATTTTGTCAACACCCCCCACACACCCAGAATTATTTTTTTACTCTCCCCCACACAAAGAAATTTTTTTTTTTAAATAAAAATAAAAAATTCGACCCCCCTCCATTTTTTCACCTCCCCCCCCAAAAAAAAATGGAGCGCGAACGCAGCACCACACCAGTTTTGATACATAGCCTCGTTTTAATATCATCCATTGCTAAGTAAAAAAAGTTTTTTAAAAAAACATATCTTTAGCGTAAGTAGTTAAATCAAAATTGTTCTTTTAACTTTGTGACGTTTGCTCAGTCGGTAGCGTGTCGGACAAATTCGTCCAATTTACTTTTTGACGTTAAGGTTGCGAGTACAAATCGTGACATTGTTTATTTAGTTGTTAAGATGTGCCCTGACTTAAAAATTAAGTAAATAGTATTTACCCAACCTCTCATCGTACGTTTACAAAAATTCTCATCGTACGTTTACAAAAATTCTCGTCGACGGACAGACAGACAGATAGACAGACAGACAGACAGAGAACCTGCTCGTTATATGATAAGTGGATTTTCTTTTGTTTGAGTTGAAACGCTGACAGTCTTGTCATTCCACAGATGTTATACGTTTAACTCAGCAAGCTACGAAGGCCCATAATTAATGTGCAAATGAGGTTATCACGTTTCGGTTAGGAGACATTTATCTTAATCAGCAAGATTAAAAGCATTTCTTCTCGAATGGCGACTTTCGGATTCATTGTAAGATTTCTTTGAACTTGCTGACCGGTTTCACAAGACAAGTCCCAGAGGGGTTGGCGCTATTTAGTTTTCGTCGTTTCGTTTATATATACTAAAAGAATACCCGTCCCAGGACAGTTTTGCACCATATTTATATCCCCTTATGAAGCTAAATATCAAAATATAATGATACTAAACCATATGTCTAGAATCCGTATTCTGATTCTAATTAAAATCCATTACACGGTTTTGATTCTAAAAAATGTCTAAAAATAAACTAAGATTAAAAAAAATTAAATTCAGGGAATCTGGCTTGATTGAAGTCTAATGCCCAAATTATGCACATTTAAACACATTCAAATACTTTAAAGAAACTGAAATCCAATGAATATTTATTGATTGATGTCTAATAGCTGTTATATAAATTTCACAAAAATCGAAGGTATCCGTATTTTTACGATTTTGTAGCTCCGTATATTTGGTTAATTAGTTTAGGAGTGACTCTTGTACATGCAACTATATTAACATACCTAACTTATTCATCTATCTATCTATATTATATATGTATATACATATGTATATATATGTATATATATACATATATATAAATATATATATATGTATATATATACATATGTATATATATATGTATATATAATATATATATGTAAAAATAAAATGGAATAAAAGATACGCAAATCGACAACTAGCAAAAATAAACTCAAAAACACATATTGAATAGTTCTACCAAAATATTTCGATTGTTAAAATACAATCATCATCAATTGGTAGCAGAACTTTAATTAAAAACAGAAAAGTTTTCAAATTTATACAAAGAACGAAATTTGGGGGAAAATAGTCACGTGTAATAAACAGTAGAAAGGGAGAAAGAAAGAAAGAAAAAATGTTAAAAAAGAAAAAGAAAAAGAAAAAGAAAAGAAAGAAAAAAAATCGACAGTTAGCATATAAACGCTGATCGGAAACGCCGTAAGTTAATAAAGTGGGAAGGAAGATTAGTAGTAATTTAAAATGAATGACAGCAAGGAATTAAACCAATAAGGAAGAGGAGGAAGACGGACTCAAAGTTGTAGAAGTTATCCGTTATCATATTGGTTTAGGTTAATTTCGATTAGAATCGATCTGGCAGAAGATGTAGAAATATTATAGAATCCTGGTCTTTGAATAATTGTGTTATTATGACGTAGGATTAAACACGATTCTATGAGACGACGGAGTTTAGTGTCGTGGATATGTTTTATTAAAATCGCCATCTGTGTATTGAAGTGATGACCAAAATAAATCATATATATATATATATATATATATATGTGTGTGTATGTGTATATATGAACCAGTGTGTCAATGGGATTATATATGTATATATATATATATATATATATATATATATATATATATATATAACCAAAGTTAAGCAAAGTCGAGGCTGGCCAGTACTAAACGGGTGACCATTTGGGAACACCAGGTGCTGTATGTGGCCTGGAGAGGATATGGGTACTACCAGGTTCTATCATGCCTACAGAAAAGTATCTATCTGACTCACCGAGGACGTCCCGGACGTTATGGGAAAAAACAACAAATATATATATATATATATATATATATATATATATATATATATATATATATATATATATATAAATGGAGAGATAATAAAAATAAAAATGAAATTTTATCTTTAAAATATACCATATCTTGAATTCCTTTTATATTCCTAAACAGAATGTGTTCACTATTGGGACTTTTGTAGACAAGCTGCTATTCACCTTACATTTACTAAGTTTACTATTTTGGGCATGTTTACATATTTTCATCGAAGATCATTTTCTTAGCTTCAAAAATAAAAATATATAAAAAAATATTTTTTATAATTTTTATATTTTCATATCTATGCTAAACAGTAATATAATGTTACTGTGATGTCCCTATGTTCTCTTCTGATGATGAAAGCATACATTTTTGAAAATCTATGGGTTCAGGGTAAAAAAACTTATATATCCTTTGTTTGAACTATTTCATTATTTGATAAATATTGTTGACCATTTGAGAACACCAGGTGATGTGTGTGGCCTGGAGGGGATATAGGCACTACCACATAAAAGTTAGCACAGATAGAGTATCTGTCTGACTCACCGAGGACGTCCCGGATGTTATGGGAAAAACATATATATATATATATATATATATATATAAATGGAGAGATAATAAGGATAAAAATGAAATTTTATATTTAAAATATATCCTATCTCGAATTCAATTTATATTCTTAAACAGAATTTTCTCACATTTCGGACTATTGAAGACAACCTGTTATTTGCTCTACATTTGATAAACAATCATGATTTACTGGATTTGCTCTTTTGGACCTGTTTACATTTTTTCATCAAAGATCATTCTCTTAGCTTAAAAAAAACTGTGTATATATTTTTATATATTTTTATATTTATATATATTCATATCTATGCTAAACAGTAATACAATTTTACTGTGTTGTTCCTATGTTTTTTTCTGATGATAAAAGCATACATTTTTGAAAATCTATGGGTTCAGGAAAAAAAACTTATATATTCTTTGTTATAACTATTTGAGGATTTGATAAATATTGTTGTTTTTTTTTCAAATTGTTATTCTCATCACTTGTCCTATGTAAGATCCGTAGATTTCATGTTCCATTCTTTAGATTGATTCATTTAATCGTCTTTAGGCGGAAAATTTCTCTGGTTTGTTCATATCAACCATTTTATATTTTCTAATGTTTAATTAGTCAGGCGCTGTGCACGTGATCACGCCCCGCATATGGCGTCTCATCACCCATGCGTACATTTAAAAAAAACACAAAAATTGCTGCACCGTTGTACGAACTCAGTAGGTATATACAAACCAACCTAATATCCTGCCTGAAGACGATTAAATTAATCAATCGAAAGTACTCGCGGAGAATGGAACATAAACCCTACGGATCCTACACACGACAATGTGACAAAAAAACTCGATGGACCATCTAAAAAATCGAAAAAATAAAAACAAACTTTTAAGGCAGAAGCATTCAGTGTGTTTCAATAGCGTTTGTCATAATGAAAATATGTTACCTAAATATCCACACAATATATATATATATATATATATATATATATATATATATATATATATAGAGAGAGAGAGAGAGAGAGAGATATGTATGTATACATATACATATGTAAGTTTATGTACGTGTGTAGTATGTATACATGTAAGTGTATATATATGCACTTTAAGATTTTATGGCCCATTCATGTTTTAGAAAGAGTCCACAACGCCACCCACGTTACTGACCTCTTTAAATATAAAATGGTCCATCCTAAAAAAATCAAACTCCTATAGCCCAGGATCCAGATCTTGTGGTCTATGCAATTCAGAAGCCGTAATGATAGCAACTGCACCTAAACATTTAAATCTGATCAATTCTAGAAATGAATTAGTCTCCAAATGTCGACATGGAAGGAAATTCAAGTATGCAATATGGAAACCACCGCCAATCCCTCCTCTGATTGAGTGAGTAAAGAGACCGGGTTGTCCAGTTTCCGAGATGGGTTCGCTTAATCCTCCTTATTTAAAAAGATTTAGACTCTGAAGTTGTAAAAGTTCAAATATCTAAATTTTCAAATTCTAAATATCTTTACATCTTCTTATTTAGGAAAAATTAAACCTTAAATTAAATCAAACTTCTAAATTAAACCTTAAATTAAACTTCCTGATCTGATAAAATTAAACCTTAAATTAAACTATTAAATTAGTAAATTCTAATTACCTTTATAACTTCGTAATTAGGAAAAATTAAAACTTAATTATGAATAATTAAACCTTAAATTAAATTAAATTCTTAATTAGGAAAAAAATTGAACCTTAAATTAAACTTCCTAATTTGATGAAATTTAATCTTAAATTAAACTATTAAACAATTTAATAATTTCGTAATTTCTAATCTGATAAAATTAAATCTTAATTCAAACTATTAAAGTATTAAAACCTAACTACTTTAATAACTTCGTAATTTTTAATTTCATAAATTTGCTATATTATCTGATAGGGCGAAATTTGTAAAATCTGTTTTTATTGTAAGCTAGATTTTTAAGTAGTAATTTGGGCATGTATACGTGATTAGACGATCTGACCTAAATATGCCAACCCCTATCCTTTGACATTGACTTTTTCTTTGACACAGACAAGTAACATCCGATTTGAGTTGGGTTGATTTGGCGGGCTTGTCTCTTTCTTTCTTTGTTAAACTTTACAGGCTTGCTGAAATTATTAAAACACATATGTAACATCCGCTCTCTGAACGTTGTTCCTATAAGTAGACACTTAACGCTTTTACTATCTTTATTCGGCTCGCGGGAGAGAGAATATTTTCAAAATTTTAATTATTTTTATTCAATTCGGATTTAACGGATTTTCCTTTTTAACCAGCTTACTTCGATTTGATTTGTGCTGCCCAGATCAAGTTTTTGGAATTTTGAGTGAGTTTATTGAACTTTTTATATTATTTGATTTGATTTATTTATCGTTGTAATAATTAACATACACATTGGATACTTTTCACTTCATCGATTGCTGACGCATCTCACGACTGGACAACTTTCTCAGCTCTGTCAATTTATCGTATTTGGACTGTCACTCATCACCTGGATTAATCTTCAGTCAACCTTCTGGACTTCTTTCCTGATTATGTTTTGTAAAATGTATGACAAAAAAGTGTGTTTTTGGGTTGTTATATATTTTTATGTATTCTTGTATATATTTTTATATATTTTCAAAGTGTAATTTTATTACCTGTAGTAGTATAACTGCGGTAATGGTCCTTTGATGAGAAGAATTATCTTTGAAAACTCATGAGCTAAGGACTTTAAGATACTTTGCTTGAACTTTAAATTATAATAAAATTTGATTGGCACCTTATTTTATTACTTCATTTTATATTATAATATTAATGTTCTATCCAGTATATTGAGCTTCAGTTTTTATCCGGATGTTTCACTAATTATAAGATATTAGTTGACGCTTATATATTTTGTTGGATTGCTTTATATATATATATATATATATGATAAAAAATGGAAATAATATTTGAACGTAATGGAAAATGAAAACAGGAAAACGAAAAAATATTATTTATGTATTTATCAACGTTTAGTCTTTATTTCAAGACTTCCTTGGGATAATTGATTTGAAGAAATAACACAAAAGTACAAATATTTGAAAAAGTCTGGTCCGTTTGTAACGTAAAATATCAGTAGGAGAAATAAAGCCCAAAAGGCCGCTCATGAATAGACAAAATCCGAGCTCAAATAGCTGGTAGCAGTTGGAAAAATTAAGTTAACTGTGGAAGGTGTGGGTGGAAAAATTAGTATCGGTCGGAGTTATTAAAACTATTAGGAAGGGGGAGGGAGCGTGCGTCATGTTTATTGAGGTCAGATAGGCGGTTATGGAAGCAGGAAAGGGTAGAATATCAAGATCGAATAAGGAAATGGTGTAGGAGGGAGGAAGTCTTGAAATAAAGACGAAACGTTGATGAATACATCAATAATAATTTTGTTTTTTTTTTCATTTTCCATTTCTCATATATGAAAAAGAAAAAAGAGATGAAGAAAAAAAGACAATAGAAACAGAGACTAGATAAAAAAGAAAAGAGTCCATGTATTGACAATTGAAAAAAAAGAGAGAAAGTAAAGGAAAAAACGCGAGTTTGTTGACCATGAAAAGGAAGAAAAATTCAAAGACAAAACAGAGAAAGATAGAAAGAAAAAGGGAATGAAGAAAGAACGAAAAATAAAGAAAAAAACGAATTGAAGAAGGAAAGAAATCAATACATTAATTATGAAAAGAAAAATAGACAGAAAAAGAAAGAAAAGAAGAAGAAAAAAAGAAAAAAAAGCGAAATAAAATAAACACAAAAATATTGATAATAGAAAGAAAAAAAAAGAAGAAAAGGAAACATGAAAACAAAAATGTGCTTACAATAAAAAGGACGAAAAAAGAAAAAAAGAAAGTAAAGAAGAAAAAACGAAAACAATAATTTATTACGAATAAAAAAGAATTATTTTTTTGTCATAGATTTCGCGCACCTATAGAGCAGTTGGAAGAGATTATCATGTTCGTCTTTATTTTGGACATAAACACGCACTGGTAGTCAGGGGATAAAAGATCGGGAACCGTTTGAAGAGGTGTTACGCAATTAAAAGTCCCCCCTATTTGCCTCCTAACGAGGATAGAGTTAGATACAAAGTTAGTTTTAAATGTAGGGAAATTCCAGCTCACTTCCATAGGAGAACTCTTTATTGGAACAAAAAAAATTGCCTCAGTCTAGAAAGATTACTCCTTCACTGACAGAAACGATAAAGTGTAGCATAAGACCAGACACTATATCCGAACAGATATTCGAAGAATTACCTTTGTTTCGTTATTCAATAACGAGTTTTTGTGTCCGTTAACACATGTACGAACACACACAAATAGATACACAACACACATGCACACACACAAATAGCCTTGTCTCTATTTACGTGCTTCCATACAAGAGCAGAAAAAACCCTTTGACCCCATCGAAAAATCTGTCTTAGACCTTTGTCGATATATGTAAATATTTGTTCAATACACACTGATGAGACGCGGCAACACAGGGAAAGAAAGAGAGAAGATATCGACGTACGAGCCCACTATGACGATCATGGTATGACAGCATGAAAGAGAAGGAGAAGAAAAAATCTACGCGACGATAGGGCGGCATGAAGAAGAAGACGAATCACGATGGCGATGAAAAAGACAACAGAGAAAACGACGGAGAATAACAGAGGAAGGAACAGGTAAATTTCGCTTTCAATTGTAAGGAACATTTATATGAAAAAAGAGAGAATGAAAGAGACAAACAACCACGGCACACACACACGCACTGATATACGTTAAAAGAAACTAGAAATTGTACGCCCACACACGTATAGCGAATGCTTTGTCACATACTTACTCCCGTGAATACGTTAAAAGATATTAACGATAGTTGCACACCCACATTTGCACACATAGTGACTGAACGCCCCACACACCTTCATATGTAATAAATACCGCATTCCCACTCCGGCACACATTATGAAGTACACACGCCTACATCTAAACCCGCTTACATGAACTAAAATACACAAAAAAGCGTTGTGGCACAACGCGTGAACCCTTTTTGGGAAGTTGGTGCTCCCACTACAGTTTGCAATCCCTTGTGCCAGTATTGGAGACAAGTAAAATAAATACACTGCACTAAAAATGTCGGCTCAAACGCGGCAGCCATGTTGTGATTAAGGCTAGCCGGTGTAATGGAAATGTCAGCTGAAATATCAACAGTGTTGTGACGGCAGCCACGTTCAAGGGGTCAAATCGTTTGAGTTGCTGAATTAACTGAGCCGGGATTTGTGGTGCATCGGGGCAGTGAAGACTGCATTCCCCGTTCCTCTCTATCTCTCTCTATCTCTTCCCCCTCGCTTTGTCCACGCCAAGCGGAATATTAAAGTCGGTTTTTCAAACGTGAACGGAGAAGATGCGTGCTTGCAACGCTTGCCGAACTCAGTCGAATCATCAAATTGTAATTATGTTTCTTTTCAAAATATAAGAAATTATATTTTTATATTTAAAAGTAAAATGGTTTGTTCCATTCTGTAGAAAGCCTTCTATTGAAGCACATACGGTCCCAGCCTATTGAAGCAGCCACAACTGACGAAATTCCCAGCCGGGTATGATTGACCCCCTTGATTAATGGGGTGTTCTTATTGTAGTCACTCGGGAAGCTAGTCTGTGCCGTTTCTCAGGACGTAAGATCCATTCCAATAAAGTCCCGAAGAATCGGACACACTAAGTCACACTTCCCGGCCGTGACTATCGTCCAAACGTGATTGCTCGCTGATGATAACGACGAGCACAGATACTTCCCGGTGAACCGTAGTATCGCAGTAGTGCCGGTACCAAGATACATCCTAGTGAACGTTAGTATAACAGTGGTGCCGGTACCAAGATACATCCCGGCGAACGGTAGTTGCACAGTGGAGTCGGTACCAAAATATATCTCAGCGAATGGTAGGTGCACAGTAGTTCCGCTACCAACGGCGAACGGTAGTTGACAGTAGTGCCGGTACCAGGATACATCTCGGTGAATGGTAATATCACAGTGGTGGCTGTACCAAGATATATTCCAGCAAACGGTAGTATCACACTGGTGCCGGTACCAAAATACATTCCAGCTAACGGTAATATCACGGTGGTGCCGATACAAAGATACATCCCGGCGAACAGTAATATCAAAGTGGTGCCGATACAAAGATACATCCCGGCGAACGGTAGTCGCACAGTGGTGCCGGTACCAAGATACATCCCAGCGAACGGTAGTTGCACAGTGGTGCCGGTACCAAGATACATCCCAGCAAACGGTAGTATCACACTGGTGCCGGTACCAAGATACATCCCGGCGAACGGTAGTTGCAAAGTGGTGCCGGTACCAAGATACATCCCAGCGAACGGTAGTTGCACAGTGGTGCCGGTACCAAGATACATCCCAGTGAACGGTAGTTGCACAGTGGTGCCGGTACCAAGATACATCCCGGCGAACGGTAGTTGCACAGTGGAGTCGGTACCAAAATATATCTCAGCGAATGGTAGGTGCACAGTAGTTCCGCTACCAAGATAGATCCCGGCGAACGGTAGTTGACAGTAGTGCCGGTACCAGGATACATCTCGGTGAATGGTAATATCACAGTGGTGGCTGTACCAAGATATATTCCAGCAAACGGTAGTATCACACTGGTGCCGGTACCAAAATACATTCCAGCTAACGGTAATATCACGGTGGTGCCGATACAAAGATACATCCCGGCGAACGGTAATATCAAAGTGGTGCCGATACAAAGATACATCCCGGCGAACGGTAGTCGCACAGTGGTGCCGGTACCAAGATACATCCCAGCGAACGGTAGTTGCACAGTGGTGCCGGTACCAAGATACATCCCAGCAAACGGTAGTATCACACTGGTGCCGGTACCAAGATACATCCCGGCGAACGGTAGTTGCAAAGTGGTGCCGGTACCAAGATACATCCCAGCGAACGGTAGTTGCACAGTGGTGCCGGTACCAAGATACATCCCAGTGAACGGTAGTTGCACAGTGGTGCCGGTACCAAGATACATCCCGGCGAACGGTAGTTGCACAGTGGAGTCGGTACCAAAATATATCTCAGCGAATGGTAGGTGCACAGTAGTTCCGCTACCAAGATAGATCCCGGCGAACGGTAGTTGACAGTAGTGCCGGTACCAGGATACATCTCGGTGAATGGTAATATCACAGTGGTGGCTGTACCAAGATATATTCCAGCAAACGGTAGTATCACACTGGTGCCGGTACCAAAATACATTCCAGCTAACGGTAATATCACGGTGGTGCCGATACAAAGATACATCCCGGCGAACGGTAATATCAAAGTGGTGCCGATACAAAGATACATCCCGGCGAACGGTAGTCGCACAGTGGTGCCGGTACCAAGATACATCCCAGCGAACGGTAGTTGCACAGTGGTGCCGGTACCAAGATACATCCCAGCAAACGGTAGTATCACACTGGTGCCGGTACCAAGATACATCCCGGCGAACGGTAGTTGCAAAGTGGTGCCGGTACCAAGATACATCCCAGCGAACGGTAGTTGCACAGTGGTGCCGGTACCAAGATACATCCCAGTGAACGGTAGTTGCACAGTGGTGCCGGTACCAAGATACATCCCGGCGAACGGTAGTATCACACTCGTGCCGGTACCAAGATACATCCCGGCGAACGGTAGTTGTACAGTGGTGTCGGTACCAAGATATATCCCAGCAGAAGGTTGGGGCACAGTAGTTCTGCTACTAAGATAGATCCTGGCGAACGGTAGTTGACAGTAGTGACATCCCGGCGAACAGTAATATCAAAGTGGTGCCGATACAAAGATACATCCCGGCGAACGGTAGTCGCACAGTGGTGCCGGTACCAAGATACATCCCAGCGAACGGTAGTTGCACAGTGGTGCCGGTACCAAGATACATCCCAGCAAACGGTAGTATCACACTGGTGCCGGTACCAAGATACATCCCGGCGAACGGTAGTTGCAAAGTGGTGCCGGTACCAAGATACATCCCAGCGAACGGTAGTTGCACAGTGGTGCCGGTACCAAGATACATCCCAGTGAACGGTAGTTGCACAGTGGTGCCGGTACCAAGATACATCCCGGCGAACGGTAGTTGCACAGTGGAGTCGGTACCAAAATATATCTCAGCGAATGGTAGGTGCACAGTAGTTCCGCTACCAAGATAGATCCCGGCGAACGGTAGTTGACAGTAGTGCCGGTACCAGGATACATCTCGGTGAATGGTAATATCACAGTGGTGGCTGTACCAAGATATATTCCAGCAAACGGTAGTATCACACTGGTGCCGGTACCAAAATACATTCCAGCTAACGGTAATATCACGGTGGTGCCGATACAAAGATACATCCCGGCGAACGGTAATATCAAAGTGGTGCCGATACAAAGATACATCCCGGCGAACGGTAGTCGCACAGTGGTGCCGGTACCAAGATACATCCCAGCGAACGGTAGTTGCACAGTGGTGCCGGTACCAAGATACATCCCAGCAAACGGTAGTATCACACTGGTGCCGGTACCAAGATACATCCCGGCGAACGGTAGTTGCAAAGTGGTGCCGGTACCAAGATACATCCCAGCGAACGGTAGTTGCACAGTGGTGCCGGTACCAAGATACATCCCAGTGAACGGTAGTTGCACAGTGGTGCCGGTACCAAGATACATCCCGGCGAACGGTAGTATCACACTCGTGCCGGTACCAAGATACATCCCGGCGAACGGTAGTTGTACAGTGGTGTCGGTACCAAGATATATCCCAGCAGAAGGTTGGGGCACAGTAGTTCTGCTACTAAGATAGATCCTGGCGAACAGTAGTTGACAGTAGTGACATCCCGGCGAACAGTAATATCAAAGTGGTGCCGATACAAAGATACATCCCGGCGAACGGTAGTCGCACAGTGGTGCCGGTACCAAGATACATCCCAGCGAACGGTAGTTGCACAGTGGTGCCGGTACCAAGATACATCCCAGTGAACGGTAGTTGCACAGTGGTGCCGGTACCAAGATACATCCTAGTGAACGTTAGTATAACAGTGGTGCCGGTACCAAGATACATCCCGGCGAACGGTAGTTGCACAGTGGAGTCGGTACCAAAATATATCTCAGCGAATGGTAGGTGCACAGTAGTTCCGCTACCAAGATAGATCCCGGCGAACGGTAGTTGACAGTAGTGCCGGTACCAGGATACATCTCGGTGAATGGTAATATCACAGTGGTGGCTGTACCAAGATATATTCCAGCAAACGGTAGTATCACACTGGTGCCGGTACCAAAATACATTCCAGCTAACGGTAATATCACGGTGGTGCCGATACAAAGATACATCCCGGCGAACGGTAATATCAAAGTGGTGCCGATACAAAGATACATCCCGGCGAACGGTAGTCGCACAGTGGTGCCGGTACCAAGATACATCCCAGCGAACGGTAGTTGCACAGTGGTGCCGGTACCAAGATACATCCCAGCAAACGGTAGTATCACACTGGTGCCGGTACCAAGATACATCCCGGCGAACGGTAGTTGCAAAGTGGTGCCGGTACCAAGATACATCCCAGCGAACGGTAGTTGCACAGTGGTGCCGGTACCAAGATACATTCCAGTGAACGGTAGTTGCACAGTGGTGCCGGTACCAAGATACATCCCGGCGAACGGTAGTATCACACTCGTGCCGGTACCAAGATACATCCCGGCGAACGGTAGTTGTACAGTGGTGTCGGTACCAAGATATATCCCAGCAGAAGGTTGGGGCACAGTAGTTCTGCTACTAAGATAGATCCTGGCGAACGGTAGTTGACAGTAGTGACATCCCGGCGAACAGTAATATCAAAGTGGTGCCGATACAAAGATACATCCCGGCGAACGGTAGTCGCACAGTGGTGCCGGTACCAAGATACATCCCAGCGAACGGTAGTTGCACAGTGGTGCCGGTACCAAGATACATCCCAGCAAACGGTAGTATCACACTGGTGCCGGTACCAAGATACATCCTGGCGAACGGTAGTTGCAAAGTGGTGCCGGTACCAAGATACATCCCAGCGAACGGTAGTTGCACAGTGGTGCCGGTACCAAGATACATCCCAGTGAACGGTAGTTGCACAGTGGTGCCGGTACCAAGATACATCCCGGCGAACGGTAGTTGCACAGTGGAGTCGGTACCAAAATATATCTCAGCGAATGGTAGGTGCACAGTAGTTCCGCTACCAAGATAGATCCCGGCGAACGGTAGTTGACAGTAGTGCCGGTACCAGGATACATCTCGGTGAATGGTAATATCACAGTGGTGGCTGTACCAAGATATATTCCAGCAAACGGTAGTATCACACTGGTGCCGGTACCAAAATACATTCCAGCTAACGGTAATATCACGGTGGTGCCGATACAAAGATACATCCCGGCGAACGGTAATATAAAAGTGGTGATAATACAAAGATACATCCCGGCGAAC
The DNA here is from genome assembly GCA_963556195.1 of Sepiola atlantica. Lineage (NCBI taxonomy): Eukaryota > Metazoa > Mollusca > Cephalopoda > Sepiida > Sepiolidae > Sepiola > Sepiola atlantica. The sequence goes on along the minus strand of OY744552.1, from coordinate 21,446,114 downwards.
GGTAGTCGCACAGTGGTGCCGGTACCAAGATACATCCCAGCGAACGGTAGTTGCACAGTGGTGCCGGTACCAAGATACATCCCAGCAAACGGTAGTATCACACTGGTGCCGGTACCAAGATACATCCCGGCGAACGGTAGTTGCAAAGTGGTGCCGGTACCAAGATACATCCCAGCGAACGGTAGTTGCACAGTGGTGCCGGTACCAAGATACATTCCAGTGAACGGTAGTTGCACAGTGGTGCCGGTACCAAGATACATCCCGGCGAACGGTAGTATCACACTCGTGCCGGTACCAAGATACATCCCGGCGAACGGTAGTTGTACAGTGGTGTCGGTACCAAGATATATCCCAGCAGAAGGTTGGGGCACAGTAGTTCTGCTACTAAGATAGATCCTGGCGAACGGTAGTTGACAGTAGTGACATCCCGGCGAACAGTAATATCAAAGTGGTGCCGATACAAAGATACATCCCGGCGAACGGTAGTCGCACAGTGGTGCCGGTACCAAGATACATCCCAGCGAACGGTAGTTGCACAGTGGTGCCGGTACCAAGATACATCCCAGCAAACGGTAGTATCACACTGGTGCCGGTACCAAGATACATCCTGGCGAACGGTAGTTGCAAAGTGGTGCCGGTACCAAGATACATCCCAGCGAACGGTAGTTGCACAGTGGTGCCGGTACCAAGATACATCCCAGTGAACGGTAGTTGCACAGTGGTGCCGGTACCAAGATACATCCCGGCGAACGGTAGTTGCACAGTGGAGTCGGTACCAAAATATATCTCAGCGAATGGTAGGTGCACAGTAGTTGCGCTACCAAGATAGATCCCGGCGAACGGTAGTTGACAGTAGTGCCGGTACCAGGATACATCTCGGTGAATGGTAATATCACAGTGGTGGCTGTACCAAGATATATTCCAGCAAACGGTAGTATCACACTGGTGCCGGTACCAAAATACATTCCAGCTAACGGTAATATCACGGTGGTGCCGATACAAAGATACATCCCGGCGAACGGTAATATCAAAGTGGTGCCGATACAAAGATACATCCCGGCGAACGGTAGTCGCACAGTGGTGCCGGTACCAAGATACATCCCAGCGAACGGTAGTTGCACAGTGGTGCCGGTACCAAGATACATCCCAGCAAACGGTAGTATCACACTGGTGCCGGTACCAAGATACATCCCGGCGAACGGTAGTTGCAAAGTGGTGCCGGTACCAAGATACATCCCAGCGAACGGTAGTTGCACAGTGGTGCCGGTACCAAGATACATCCCAGTGAACGGTAGTTGCACAGTGGTGCCGGTACCAAGATACATCCCGGCGAACGGTAGTATCACACTCGTGCCGGTACCAAGATACATCCCGGCGAACGGTAGTTGTACAGTGGTGTCGGTACCAAGATATATCCCAGCAGAAGGTTGGGGCACAGTAGTTCTGCTACTAAGATAGATCCTGGCGAACAGTAGTTGACAGTAGTGACATCCCGGCGAACAGTAATATCAAAGTGGTGCCGATACAAAGATACATCCCGGCGAACGGTAGTCGCACAGTGGTGCCGGTACCAAGATACATCCCAGCGAACGGTAGTTGCACAGTGGTGCCGGTACCAAGATACATCCCAGTGAACGGTAGTTGCACAGTGGTGCCGGTACCAAGATACATCCTAGTGAACGTTAGTATAACAGTGGTGCCGGTACCAAGATACATCCCGGCGAACGGTAGTTGCACAGTGGAGTCGGTACCAAAATATATCTCAGCGAATGGTAGGTGCACAGTAGTTCCGCTACCAAGATAGATCCCGGCGAACGGTAGTTGACAGTAGTGCCGGTACCAGGATACATCTCGGTAAATGGTAATATCACAGTGGTGGCTGTACCAAGATATATTCCAGCAAACGGTAGTATCACACTGGTGCCGGTACCAAAATACATTCCAGCTAACGGTAATATCACGGTGGTGCCGATACAAAGATACATCCCGGCGAACGGTAATATCAAAGTGGTGCCGATACAAAGATACATCCCGGCGAACGGTAGTCGCACAGTGGTGCCGGTACCAAGATACATCCCAGCGAACGGTAGTTGCACAGTGGTGCCGGTACCAAGATACATCCCAGCAAACGGTAGTATCACACTGGTGCCGGTACCAAGATACATCCCGGCGAACGGTAGTTGCAAAGTGGTGCCGGTACCAAGATACATCCCAGCGAACGGTAGTTGCACAGTGGTGCCGGTACCAAGATACATTCCAGTGAACGGTAGTTGCACAGTGGTGCCGGTACCAAGATACATCCCGGCGAACGGTAGCATCACACTCGTGCCGGTACCAAGATACATCCCGGCGAACGGTAGTTGTACAGTGGTGTCGGTACCAAGATATATCCCAGCAGAAGGTTGGGGCACAGTAGTTCTGCTACTAAGATAGATCCTGGCGAACGGTAGTTGACAGTAGTGACATCCCGGCGAACAGTAATATCAAAGTGGTGCCGATACAAAGATACATCCCGGCGAACGGTAGTCGCACAGTGGTGCCGGTACCAAGATACATCCCAGCGAACGGTAGTTGCACAGTGGTGCCGGTACCAAGATACATCCCAGCAAACGGTAGTATCACACTGGTGCCGGTACCAAGATACATCCCGGCGAACGGTAGTTGCAAAGTGGTGCCGGTACCAAGATACATCCCAGCGAACGGTAGTTGCACAGTGGTGCCGGTACCAAGATACATCCCAGTGAACGGTAGTTGCACAGTGGTGCCGGTACCAAGATACATCCCGGCGAACGGTAGTATCACACTCGTGCCGGTACCAAGATACATCCCGGCGAACGGTAGTTGCACAGTGGAGTCGGTACCAAAATATATCTCAGCGAATGGTAGGTGCACAGTAGTTCCGCTACCAAGATAGATCCCGGCGAACGGTAGTTGACAGTAGTGCCGGTACCAGGATACATCTCGGTGAATGGTAATATCACAGTGGTGGCTGTACCAAGATATATTCCAGCAAACGGTAGTATCACACTGGTGCCGGTACCAAAATACATTCCAGCTAACGGTAATATCACGGTGGTGCCGATACAAAGATACATCCCGGCGAACGGTAATATCAAAGTGGTGCCGATACAAAGATACATCCCGGCGAACGGTAGTCGCACAGTGGTGCCGGTACCAAGATACATCCCAGCGAACGGTAGTTGCACAGTGGTGCCGGTACCAAGATACATCCCAGCAAACGGTAGTATCACACTGGTGCCGGTACCAAGATACATCCCGGCGAACGGTAGTTGCAAAGTGGTGCCGGTACCAAGATACATCCCAGCGAACGGTAGTTGCACAGTGGTGCCGGTACCAAGATACATCCCAGTGAACGGTAGTTGCACAGTGGTGCCGGTACCAAGATACATCCCGGCGAACGGTAGTATCACACTCGTGCCGGTACCAAGATACATCCCGGCGAACAGTAGTTGTACAGTGGTGTCGGTACCAAGATATATCCCAGCAGAAGGTTGGGGCACAGTAGTTCTGCTACTAAGATAGATCCTGGCGAACGGTAGTTGACAGTAGTGACATCCCGGCGAACAGTAATATCAAAGTGGTGCCGATACAAAGATACATCCCGGCGAACGGTAGTCGCACAGTGGTGCCGGTACCAAGATACATCCCAGCGAACGGTAGTTGCACAGTGGTGCCGGTACCAAGATACATCTCGGTAAATGGTAATATCACAGTGGTGCCGGTACCAAAGTACATCCCTGCGAACGGTAGTATACAGTGGTGCCGGTACCAAGATACATCCCAGCAAACGGTAATATCACAGTGGTGCCGATACAAAGATACATCTCAGCGAACGGTAATATCAAAGTGGTGCCGATACAAAGATACATCTCGTCGAACGATAGTTGCATAGTGGTACCGGTACCAAGATACATCCCAGCGAACGGTAGTTGCACAGTGGTGCCATTACCAAGATACATCCCGGTGAACGGTAGTATCACCGTGGTGCCGGTACCAAGATACATCCCGGTGAACGGTAGTATCAAAGTGGTGCCGGTACCAAGATACATCCCAGCGAACGGTAGTTGCACAGTGGTGCCGATACCAAGATACATCCCAGCGAACGGTAGTTGCACAGTGGTGCCATTACCAAGATACATCCCGGTGAACGGTAGTATCACAGTGGTGCCGGTACCAAGATACATCCCGGTGAATGGTAGTATCACAGTGGTGCCGGTACCAAGATACATCCCAGAGAACAGTAGTTGCACAGTGGTGCCGATACCAAGATACATCCCAGCGAACGGTAGTTGCACACTTGTGCTGGTACAAAGATACATCCTGGTGTACGGTAGTATCACAGTGGTGCCGGTATCAAGATACATCCCGGCGAACGGTAGTTGCCCAGTGGTGCCGGTACTAAGATACATCCCAGCGAACGGTAGTTGCACAGTGGTGCCGGTACCAAGATACATCCTAGCAAACGGTAGTTGCACAGTGGTGCCGGTACCAAGATACATCCCGGCGAACGGTAGTTGCACAGTGGTGCTAGTACCAAGATACATCTCGTCGAACGATAGTTGCACAGTGGTACCGGTACCAAGATACAGCCTAGCGAACGGTAGTTGCATAGTGGTGCAGTTACCAAGATACATCCCGGTGAACGGTAGTATCACAGTGGTGCCGATACAAAGATACATCCCGGTGAACGGTAGTATCAAAGTGGTGCCGGTACCAAGATACATCCCAGCGAACGGTAGTTGCACAGTGGTGCCGATACCAAGATACATCCCAGCGAACGGTAGTTGCACAGTTGTGCTGGTACCAAGATACATCCTGGTGTACGGTAGTATCACAGTGGTGCCGGTACCAAGATAGATCCTGGCGAACGGTAGTTGCACAGTGGTGTTGGTACCAAGATACATCTAGGCTAATGGTAATATCACAGTGGTGCAGGTACCAAGATACATCCCAGTGACGGTAATATCATAGTGGTGCCGGTACCAAGATACATCCTGGCGAACGGTAATATCATTGTGGTGCTGATACCAAGATACATTCCAGGGAACGATAGTTGCACACGCTTAAGTGATTAAACACGCTCAAAGGACATTTTAAAGGCTATTAGTAACATTGAAAATGTAGCATCGTTACATCGTCCCCAAAACCAATGAAGAGGTGTTCTGCTGTGTTCCAAGTCATATTGCTGAAGATGGAAACCAGAAAACCTTCACTATAAGTAGAGCCTACAAAAAACAAAGTTCGTGCCACAACAATTAGCAAATATCAAATAAATAAGTGGCAGGAAATGTGGAACTTCTTCATCAACAATAAATTACATGCAATAAAAGTACAAATTGAAGAAAAAGCTGACGATACTGCTAAAATGACTATAAAAGAACAAGTGATATTATCAAAACTCCGTATAAGACACACAAATATCCATCAGTCTTACTTCCTTGGAAAGGAAGCAGATCCAATTTGCATAACATGTAAGGAAGCCTATACGATATGCCGTGCATTTACGAATAGTCTTGATATAAGACAGACGCGACAAAAATATTACAAAGAAACAAACCTGAGGAAGGTACTTCTCCAAGTAAATCTAGGCAAAATATATGAATACTTAAAAGAAACTGGTGTTCATAACAGAATATAATAGAATATAACAGAATATAACAGAATATAACAGAAGGCGTAAGTCTCAGAAACTTTCACGCGTTGATATGCCGTGAAATAAAACCAACAAAAGAAAAGATGAATAAATATGTGAAGCGACTGAGAACTTGAAGAACATTTTTTAACCATGATGATTGGATTCAGCATTAAATCACCTGAAAATTATTGACATGCTTTAGAAAAAAAACTAAGTAAAGATTTACGCATGGCGCCATGAATAAAGTTTAGTATAGAACCCCAGTAGTGGGCTTTTAGTAAAAACCGTATATGTAAACGTTTACTATAGAACGCCATGAGTAGGCCTTCAGAAGAAAACGCCATAAAGCATTTAGTATAAATCGCCATGCATAAAGAGTAAGCCTTCAGTAGAAAACGCGATTAGACATTTAACATAAAACGGCGTAAATAAACATTTCAAATAAAACGCCATCAGTAGGCATTCAGTATAAAAGCCATTAGGCATTTAGTATAAATCGTCATTAGTAAACGTTTACTATAGAACGCCATAAAGTAGGCCTTTAATAGAAAACACCGTAAGTAAGTGTTTACAATAGAACGCCATGGGTAGGCATTCAGTAGAAAACACAATTAGACATTTAGTATAAAACACCATGAGTAAACGTTTACTATAAAACCCCATGAGTAGGCCTTCAATAGAAAACGCCATGAATAAACGTTTACTATAAAACCCCATGAGTAGGCATTCCAAAGAAAACGCCATGAGTAAACGTTTACTATAAAACCTCATGAGTAGGCCTTCAATAGAAAACGCCATGAGTAAACGTTTACTATAAAACGCAATGACTAGGCTTCTAGTAGTAAACGCCGAGTGTAAACGTTTACTATAGAACGCCATAGGTAGGCCTTCAGCATAGAACGCCATCAGGCATTTAGTAGAAAACGACATGAGAAAACGTTTACTATAGAACGCCTTCAGTAAAAAACGCTGTTAGTAAACGTTTACTATAACACGCCATGACTAGGCCTTCAGTATAAAACGCCATCTGTGAACGTTTACTATAGAACGCCAAGAATAGAACTTTTGTAGAAAACGCCATGAGTTAACGTTGACTATAGAACGCCATGAGTAGGCCTTTATAGAACACGCTGTTAGTAAACGTGTACAATAGAACACCATGAGTAGACCTTCAGTATAAAACGCCATTAGGCATGTAGTAGAAAACGCGAAGAGTGAACGTTTACTATAACACGCCATGTGTAGGTCTTCAGTACAAAACGCAAGTAGGCATTAGGCATTTATTAGAAAAAAACATAAGTAAACGTTTACTATAAAACGAACTTAGTATGCCTTCAGTATAAAACGTTATGAGTAAATGTTTACTATAGAATTCAATGAGTAGGCCTTCAGTAGAAAATTCCGTGAATTAACGTTACTATGGAACGCCATTTCAGTAGAAAACGCCATTAGTCATTTAGAAAAACACGCCATAAGTGAACATTTACAATAGAACGCTATGAGTAGATTATCAATTAAAAAAATCCGTGAGTAAACATTTTCTATAGAACGCCATGAGAAGCTCTCTAGTAGAATACGCCGTGAGTAAACGTTTACTATAGAACGCCATTAGTCTTTCAGTATAAGACGACATTAGGCATTTATTATAAAACGCTATGAGTAAACGTTTACTATAGAACGCCATGAGTAGGCTTCTAATAGAAAACGCCGTGATCAAACGTTTACTATAGAACTCCATAAGTAGGCGTTCAGCATAGAACTTAGTAATAATCGCCATGAGAAAACGTTTACTTTATAACGTCACCTGAGACACTCCTATCGGGAAATGCCGACAACTCAGTTCTCAGTTCTTTTGGTACCTTTCAAGAGTGGCTGTTTCAGGGAAGTTTGATGTCCTTCCTTACGTTAAAATGACTGCATGTTTTGCGGCAAGTGAGACATGCAGCGATTCCCACTTTTATTATGGCTAGATATCTGATATAACAATGCCGAAATGTCCATTGAAGACACGAGAATGGATATTCTTACTCTTTTCGTACATAGCCGATGGCTTCCTAGGTCGGAAACGAATCATAATTCGTTCAGACAAAAAAGTCGGTAAATCTTTTCATTCTTCTAACATGCGTGCTTAACAAAGAACGTGCTTATTTTTTTTTCTGACAACAAAAATATTTCTTTTTGTAAATCCTATTCGAAATATGAGAAAGTCCTGGCAATAAAAAAGCTATATAATATTCATTTTTCTCCAGTAAAATGTCCTTTTCTTATGTCTGGATATTCGATATAACAAAGCCGAAATTTCCATTGAAGAAACGGGAACGGATATGCTTCAAACTAATGCATTCACTCTGCTGGACGCTTAGCGAAGCGTTCGCTATTTAAATTTTGAATGTGACAGCCGAACGACGGACGTACAGACAGGGCGTGACAGACCGATAATGATTCAGAATGTTCGAGATGAAGATTGATAATTTTTATTATTTGGATTATTCGGACCACTATTCTCATCTTGGTTGTTATTTTTACAACGTTTCGGCTAATTAAACCTCCGACCTTCTTCAGGAGTATCGTTTACTCTTCTTTTTGCCGTTAACAATGGGCCATGAAGCCCATTTTAAGTGCGCGACACGTTGAGACGCGTAGACGGATAATTTAGAATCAATTACCGACGACGTCTCAAAACCATGAAACTAAAAGAAATCGAAAGACTTATTAAAACGAAATTCGTCTAAGTATTTTGGCTAAAATAGTTGTTAGGATTCTGTAAACACAATGGAATCGCAAAAAGAAAAGATGACCGACAATAACCGACAATAATCGTACCCAGGGGTTTTTACCCCGCCTAATAAACCGGTATCGTCCGGGCCTTTGGGACTGGATTTACGCCGGTCTATTGGGGGTCGTCGGTTCTGTGCAGTTCTAGGAGGTGCACCATCCCAGGCTTTGCCTCCCGTCTTTGGGGAGGAGTAAGTTTATTGCTTACTGCCTGAGGCGCCCCTACCGGGGAATGCCGACGGGGCTGTCCAGGCAATTTTTAAACAGCCAGAATGCTCAAACTCTCGAGCGCTGGTTCTTTCCCACTTTCCCGACCTTGTGTCACATCTTACCTTGTGGGAGGAAGATAAATAGAACCGACAATAATCGTAATGTTTATGACGTAAGCAGCGAACAATAAAATATAAATTCAGTTTTCATATCAAATGGCGATGTACACGAATGGCCTATTTATGATGCTCTATAATAAATATTTTTCATGAGGTTTCGAAACTGAATTCCTACTCTTCATGTCAAACTCGGGAATCTTTACCGAATTTTGAATGGAACCACTTTATATAGAAAATGTTTGAATAGAAATACCGTATATATTGCCGAGTTTGAAAAGAGGCACCATAAGAAGTTCGGAGGTTGCATCGTCCGAAACGTTGTGAAAATAAAAGCCAAAATGAAAATAGTAATCCAAATAATAGAAAGAGTGATAAACCAACGAATTGAAAGACAAACTTTGCCATAGAAAAACTTATTTGACAGATCTAAAAGTGCTATCATAAATTTAAGTCTGACAGACCAAAATTTTATTTCAGAAAGCAGTGACAAACAGAGGCTCAGACGAAGACGCATTTAAGTATGTTATAGCGTTGAATCGATAATTGGAATCGGAATCGGGAATCGAAAAAAATCATAACTTTTTGGGGTATCGGAATCGGAAAAATGTTAACCTCATTTCCGATTCCCAAAATCTGTTTAAATTTTTTTTTTTGTTTATGTTTTAAACTTAATTTTCTATCGCTTGTACTAATGATAAAATAATAAATATTTAAATAATTTGGATTATTCAGAGTACCGTTCTCATCTTGAGTGTTATTATCACAACGTTTCAGCCGCTGTAACCTTCGGCCTTCTTCAGGTGTATCTTTTCGAACTCAGGAATATTTCTGTCGAACTCGGGAATCTGGACAAAATTTCGAACAGAACCCTTAATTTAATCCACGGGGTTAGCATGCTCTCGTTCCGTCAGCCATGACTGGGAGAAGTCTTCAGTAATTCGCAATTCTTCGTAGCGCCCGCACCGAGGATTGAACCTTCAATCTTTAGATGCAAGGACCCGTAGCGCAGTGGATATAGTACTAAATAAAATTCAGTTCTAAGTGATAGTCATCTGAAGGTTGAAGGTTCAATCCTCGGTGCGAGCGATACAAAAAATTGCGAATTACTGGAGACTTCTCCCAGTCAAAGTTAAGGAAAAGAGAGCATGCTACCCGTGTGGATTAAATAAAGGGTTCTGTTCGAAATTCCATCCTGATTCCCGAGTTCGACAGAAATATTCTCGAGCCCGGCAAAAATATTTCCGAGTTCGAAAAGATACATCTGAAGAAGGTCGAAGCGTTGTGAGAATAATACTCAAGATGAGAACAATAGTCAGAATAATCCAAATTATACAAATTATCAATCCTCATCTCAAAAATTCAGAAAGATGATAAATATTTATTGTTTTTAACTACGAGTAAAACCTAAAATTCATAGATCATAATAACAAATATTGCACCAGAAAAAAACGCTCCGGTAAAAATGGCAGAGGTAAAAATGGCACGAGTCTATAAATAGGAAAAATGACACGAGTGAAAAATATAGATTTAAAATCTCACAATAGTTTATCAAAATTTTGGATACAATACATAAATTAAAAACATTAAGAAGTTTGTCAAAATAAAAATAAAAATATATCTACATTGAAAAGTATGTGGACTCTCTGCTAAATCCCCCACATTAAATTCTACTTTTCTAAATAATAAGGCGATTTTAGAATTGGAATCGATAATTGTATCAGAGTCGGAGAAAATATTTGAATCGTCCCATCACTAGTATATTTTCTCAGACTTAAGCGTTGCAGACCAAATGAAATTCTATTTCAAAATGAAATTCTATTTCAAAATGAAATTCTATTTCAAAATGAAATTCTATTTCAAAATGAAGAGAAATGCGCTGAGAAACGGACAGACGAAGCCTCTTTTAGAGATGCGAAGATGTTTGAAAAATGTCATTTGAAACTTAAGCGTGGCAGAAAAAATAACATTTATTTCAAAATAAACAGAAAAAAAATTATTCATTTAATTGCCTCAACGAATATCTTGAAATCGTCGGAATTAAAATCCTATCACGTGACTTCCCTTACGATGAAAAGACGATCAATGACGACGTAGAACACTTAACCCGGCTGATCACATCAAAGAAATCCCAACATGGAATCGTTAATAAAATTCATAATCCGTTCTGCAATCAAACCTTGTTTTGTACAAATAAACTTCAGTTTATGTCTGACTTGTTCACCAATTTTCAGTTGTGAATATTCAACAGTCTTTTTTTTATCATCATTGAATGATATGGGGATACTTTAGTGACTGCCTCACCAGTATGCTTCTGAATGGGATTCTCACTCACCGGACCTAAACCCCACAGACTTTTATCTGTACAGCTATCTAAAAGATAATGTCTATTAACAGAACCTCCAGATTATTATACTACATCGACATGATGGAAACTTGTTGGACAAGTCAGGCATAGACTGAAGTTTATCTGTGTCGAATATGGTTAGATTACAGAAAGGATTTTGGATTTTATTAACAATTCTTAGGGTGGCATTTTTCTCGGGGGGGGGGGTCACCCTATACTATTATTGTGTTCAATTCCTGCAAAATCACTTGCTGTTAGTGGGTTGTTTTATAAATTCGAGTGAAACATTGAAACAGTGCGATGTTGTTCTATCTTACTAGGGTTAGGGTAAGGGTAAGGGTTAGGGTTAGGGTTAGGGTTAGGGTTAGGGATAGGGATAGGGTTAGGGTTAGGGTTAGGGTTAGGGTTAGGGTTAAGGTTAAGGTTAGGGTTAAGGTTAGATTTAGGGTTAGGGTTAAGGCTAGGTTAGGGATTAAGTTAGGGTTAGGGTTAGGGTTAGGTTTAGGGTTGGGGTTGGGGTTAGCATGTTCATTGATAATTATAGCGATAATAAAATAGATATATTTTATAGCTAGCTGTTTTGATGTCTCACGGGTCTTCAGTGTAGCTAGACATGGGAATGTTTAAAGCTGAGGTTCAAAACTGTTTGTTAAGCAGTCTTTGCATCATGTTATTATGCTTGTTACAAAGTAATGGAATTTATAATGTTCGTTTGCTTACATGTGCACAACCGACTTCCTGGAGAGCTCAATTGCAAAAAAAGATCAAATTCAGCTATCAAGGTACAAAATACATTTCTGCTTTACATTCATTTTCATTTTAGACTCGCGTATGCATTATATTGAATTGAATGTTTACGCAAATATATATTATATATTACTGTATGTATGTACGTCTTTGTATATATATCTGTATACTTTGTGAGATGGGAAGGTAACAATTCAGCCTCCCCTTTTTGCACCTCTATTTTTGGACCACTCTGTAAAAGAATGTAATTGTTTATGTGAATGCGGACACATAAAGATAAATCGTATGATTTAATTTGTTCAGTATCACAATAAGTTGGTATTTTTTTTTTTATCTTAAACGAAAAACAGTTCCCATATGGATTTTATTACTAATTTTACTAATTTTACTAATTTTTAAGTGTTATTTAAAAAAAATTCTATATTAGCAATTTTCCGGCCAGAAACAATTTTTTCTAATGGAGTTACGTACGTTACAATAAAAAGTTACAATAAAACGTTACAACACCGACAAATAAAAATCTGCTACTAAAAGCAAAGGTGTATTTGTCAGCTTTTTGGGACTGGCTCTGAAAATCCGACTTACATAATTTTATCAACTGAAAGTAATTGTTCTATATTTAGACCAAGAACATATATATATATATATATATATATATATATATATATATGTAAAAATAAAAATGGAATAAAGGATAAGCAAATCAACAACTAGCAAAAATAAACTCAAAAACACATATTTAATAGTTCTACCAAAATATTTCAATTGTAAAATACAATCATCATTCTTTATGTTCAAAATTCAGAGTTCTTATGAGTTGATCGGAGTAGTGCAAACCATAACTCGCTGGTTAAACGAAAGCTCAGCTCAATCCAATTCGAATAAAATTAAATCTTGAACATTATGATATTCAACACCAAGTGAGTTTTCTGAACTTTTTATATGATTTGGTTTCTTTATCGTTTTATTAATTAGCATAAACTTTGGATACATTTTTCACTATCATTTACTGCATCGATTGCGGACGGGTTTCCCGCCTGGATAATTTCTTCGTTTTTGGATTGCCACTCACCGCCTGGATCAATTTTTAATCAACCTCTTGGATATCTTTCCTGAATATGTTTTAAATTGTATGACTTGCATGAACTGTATAGATTTAACAAAAAAGTATGTTTTGGGCTGATATATTTGATGTGTTATATACTTTTATGTATTTTTATATATATTTTTATACAGGGTGTTTCAAAAGTCTTGGGAACATTACAAATGCGTATATCTCATGAACTATTCCAGGTAGAAAAATGAAACTGGTGCCATTTTAAAGCTTGCTTAATCAAGTTTTTGGTCATACTAATGATTTTCGTGTTATCTTTCCAGGTGCAGTAATGGCGTTCTCTAAACAAGACAAGGCATTTTGCGTCCTCCAATTTGCAAAGACTGAATCGTGGACATGTGTTCAGCGTGCATTTCGCAGGAAATTTAAAAAAGAAGCCCCTGAAAGGAAATCCATTGTCAGATGGCATGCTAAATTTGTGAAAGATGGGTGTTTGTGCCCAAGTAAGCGAACAGGTCGCCCTTCAACTCCAGAAGATGCAGTTGAGCAAGTTCGGACAGCCTTTCAGCGGAGCCCCCGTAAATCAGTGACAAGAGCCAGCAGGGAACTTCAGCTTGCTCCAGCAACTGTCTGGCGTGTCTTAAGGAAACGACTGCAAATGGTACCTTACAAGCTCAAGTTGGTCCAAAAGTTGAAGGACACTGATAAGCCACTTCGCCATGACTTTTGCATTGCAAGAGAAGTTGGAAGATAACGGCTTTGATGACCGGCTTGTTTTTAGCGATGAGGCGACCTTCCATCTGAATGACAAAGTTAACAAGCATAACACTCGCATATGGGGTACTGAGAATCCTCATGAACTTCTTGAGCACGAGCGAGATTCACCAAAAGTGAACGTGTTTTGTGCAATTTCCAAGAAAGGTGTCTATGGACCGTTCTTCTTTGAAGAGGCAACTATCACTGGTGAATCCTATCTCAACATGCTGGAAGACTGGTTAATGGCTCAGTTGGAACAAGCAGAATCTGATGACTTCATTTTTCAACAAGATGGTGCACCACCACACTGGAGTCTTAGAGTAAGGCAGTTTCTTAACACAAGGCTGCCTGGTAGATGGATTGGGAGATCTGGGCGAGGTGATGACGTTCTCATGCCCTGGCCTCCTAGGTCTCCAGATCTTACCCCGTGTGACTTTTTCCTTTGGGGCTTTGTCAAGCAACAAGTCTATGTGCCGCTCCTTCCAAGAGATATTGACGAACTAAAGGCTCGAGTAACGGCAGTTGTGGGAACCATTGACGTCAAGATGCTGGAACGCGTTTGGCAGGAAATGGACTATCGACTAGATGTCTGCCGTGTGACGAATGGTGCTCATATTGAGCAACTTTGAAGATTCCCCACAAAACTTGAAACTTTAACCTTTCCAACGGTACCAATTTCATTTTTCAACTCCTAATAGTTTTTGAGTTATTAAAAATCGTTATGTTCCCAAGACTTTTGAAACACCCTGTATATTTTCAAAGGTTAATTTTATTACTTGCAATGATGTCACTGCGGTAATGGTCCCCTGAGGAGTAGAATTATCTTTGAAAACTCATGAGTTAAGGACTTTAAGGTAATTTGCCTGAAAATTTAATTCTAATCAAACTTGATTCGTACCTTATTTTATTATTTCATTTTTATTATGTTATATTATGCTATATATATATATATATATATATATATATATATATATATATATATATATAATTGCCTTAATAGCTAGCATAACCACAGTTTTGCATTAATTTTATTTGTTTAAAAACATCTTTATTAAGTATTTTAAGCTTTTAGAATAATTATTAATATAGAATAATAGTTGATAATTTTTTGCCAATTGATTTTAGTTTTGGGTTTTTTTTCTCGAGAATCTCGATCCACTTGCTAGATGTATCTAGCTCTGTAATCATCGGGGTTAAAGCTATCGTTCGAGAGGCTGATTCGAGTTATGAGTGTGTTTTTTCTTTGGTGGGGGGATTTTTCCCCTTTTTTAATTTGTCACTATACCTCATCTGAGTTTTTATTTTCATATACATAACTTACCAAACCTTTATCAGGACTCAATTATGAACTTCACTGTATTTTTCTCATGTGTTTTTGATGTAATACGTTTTTTCACAACTCCATAATATGTACTGCTACTCTCTGATGATTGACAAGGTTGGACAAAAATACATTTATCCGGATTTTCCATGAAACGCGTGTAAGAAAAATTTATATTAAATTTGAAAAAAAATATTCTGAGTGTAAGATGAAGGAAGAAGAATAAACTTTCATCGAAATCCGGAAATAAAGAGATTGTAAAAACTAATTGAATTTATGGTTCTGGATTGTTTTCTCATGGTCAGTGGAATGCAAAAATAAGGTATATATATATAATAATATATAATATATATATAATAGGTATTAATATATGTATTAGAGAACATCAGAACAACATCAGTACAGTCTGTTTCAAATCCTTACAAATGGGACCTTTGTCGTGGCCACCGAGAGTTACTACAGGCCGGTTGGCTAGAAAATGACGTCACTGCATTGCGTGTCAAAACAATGGCCGTCGTAATAACAATAAGAAGGCATTCTGACTTCTCCATTCACTAAATAATCCATCAAAATTCAGGAAATCAACCAATTTTAATGAAATTTTCAGGATTTATTAATTAATGATCATGGAATATAATAAATCCATTACTTTATTATAAAGCTTGGTGCAAATGTATTATTTCTTGTAAACAAAAAACACCTTTACTAAAGTTATCCAAAATATCAAAACATGTTGACCATACGATATTGTAAATATTTAAAACAAAGCATTAGAAAACTTTAAAAATTGCATGTAAAAAAAAGAAAAGGAAGGAACACGATTCGATTCATCCTGAAACTGATCTTTATTCAATATAAATTTAAAGAAAATAATAATTCACGATCAAATACTGCAAAAAACTGAATTATGAATTACCATTATTTAAACTTCTAACCCAATCAACCATAAGTAATTCAGATTTTGAAATTTGTTTAAAAATTATACAAAAAAAAAAGTTCAATGTTAACTGTTTGTTTAATAATGGAATCACCAACTCCTATCTAGCTATTAAGAGATAGGTACGTGCAAAATCAAAGGCCGATCCCCAAAATGTAAAAACATTTTGACCCTCCCTTCACTTAAAAATTCACCAAAATTCAGGAAATCAACCAATTTTAATGAAATTTTCAATATTTATTAATAAACAAGCACAGGAGATATAGTGAAACAGTGAAAATGTATTATTTTTGTTAAAACAAAATACACTTTTACTAAACGTAAAATGCCCCTACACTCTTGTTAATAAAATCAGTATAACTCGAAGAATTAACGATATTATCATTGAATAAAGCATTGTTTAATTAATATTTTTTGTGAAAATTTTGATTAAATATGATGTTATTATTTCATTTATTTAATCTACAAAAGTACAGAGAAAAGATAAACTATACTACACTTAAGACATCGAAAAAAAAAGTAATAAAAAAGGGAACACTACTTTTTTATCAAATAATGAATAAGTAATTCAGACTTGATTTTTTATATAATTAAAAAAAATTCAAATTTACTACACTATATTTAGTCGGTGTAAACATTATTACGTGTACCCATATTTGCAGTAATTATTTCTCTTTTGGAAATCCAAACATATGCAGTAGGCATTTTAACTTTGTGAATTATGAAATGAAATTTTAAAAAGCGCGAAATTATTTTAAAATTGGTTGATTTCCTGAATTTTGATTCCATTATTAAACAGACAGTTAACATTGAACTTTTTTTTTTTGTATAATTTTTAAACAAATTTCAAAGTCTGAATTACTTACGGTTGATTGGGTTAGAAGTTTAAATAATGGTAATTCATAATTCAGTTTTTTGCAGTATTTGATCGTGAATTATTATTTTCTTTAAATTTATATTGAATAAAGATCAGTTTCAAGATGAATCGAATCGTGTTCTTTTCTTTTTTTACATGCAATTTTTAAAGTTTTCTAATGCTTTGTTTTAAATATTTACAATATCGTATGGTCAACATGTTTTGATATTTTTAATAACTTTAGTAAAGGTGTTTTTTGTTTACAAGAAATAATACATTTGCACCAAGCTTTATAATAAAGTAATGAATTTATTATATTCCGTGATCATTAATTAATAAATCCTGAAAATTTCATTAAAATTGGTTGATTTCCTGAATTTTGATGGATTATTTAGTGAATGGAGAAGTCGAAATGCCTTATTATTGTTATTACTACGGTCCTTGTTTTGACACGGAATGCAGTGACGTCAGAGGGGGGCAGGGAGTTAGTTGCTTGGCCTTGTCAACTCTCGGTGGCCATGCCTTTGTTTAACAGGCTGAATTTTTGAAACTGACGGTACCGATGTTGTTTATATTTTCTCTAATATGCATATTAATAAATATCACACTCTTATTTTTTTTATTTTTCTTAATAATAATAATAATAATAATAATAATAATAATAATAATAATAATAATAATAATATATATATATATATATATATATATATATATATATATATATATATATATATATATATATATATATATAACTTCTTTGTAATATAGCAGGAAAAATCTCAGCAGAGTGCTCGATTAATTAAGAATTAAGGTTAAAAATTAAAAATTAAGAGCGTAATATTTATTTATTTTAGTACTGAAAAATTAGTACAACATTCGTATCGTCGGTTCAAGCACGGAAGGACTTAGCCATCCGGCTCTCTTCAGCTTCTGTTGTCTGTTGTATATACATATATATATATATATATATATATATATATATATATATATATATATATATATATTTACAGCAAAAGTGCTCAATACGGGAGTGGGGATAGGTAGCAATGTATGAAAATATATTTATGGCAGTTAAGCTACGCATAGGCGTCCGCGTTTCATCTCCATAGGGAATTGTCAGGCTAAGTGCATGGAATTCGTGTTACTGATTGTTTTTTTATATATACACGTAGTGTTTAGTCTAGCTAGCTTACTATTCAGATTCGTTTTCATTTCCTCTTACGTTTTAATCTTTTCATTAGCCAACGACCGAGCTTCTCTCAAACAAATATACAGCTGACACTTTACATGACATCATTTTTGTATGGATGATAGTCACCTGTTTATGAACGTGTCGAATAAAAATGACCTTATATTATCACGTGTGTGACTGGAATAGTTTCATTTCTATTTATTTTGTTATTCGTTGCTATATCATACATAAAAAAGTCAATTGAATTCTCGAACCATATAGCATTGCATCCGGCTAATCGATATTTGATTATTAGTAGCCAATCATTTACGGTAATTTCCACCTCT
Source organism: Sepiola atlantica (assembly GCA_963556195.1). Classification (NCBI taxonomy): domain Eukaryota; kingdom Metazoa; phylum Mollusca; class Cephalopoda; order Sepiida; family Sepiolidae; genus Sepiola; species Sepiola atlantica. The sequence continues at coordinate 21,427,821 of OY744552.1, read as the reverse complement.
GTTCTTCATGACCATCATTTTTAATTCCTATTGATTTCATCGATTACATACTATATTCGACCGGACTTTTTTCAGCAACATAATTTTCCATCTATTTATCAGTTGTTTTCATTGGCTAACCATCTCTGTTCATTTATCAATGAAATCACTGATTTTGTTACAGATACGAAAAATGTTAATAGCATCCAGACTATTATCAGCGTACGTACTAAAACTTTTATGTGATTTCTTTTGTTAATTTGTTAATTTGCTTAAATATATTCTTTAATCATTATTAGTTATGGGACGATTCCAATATTTTCCCCAATTCCGATACAATTACCGATTCTGTTCTAAAATCACCTAATCGACAAAACAAGTAATTTTTTTAGGGGTGGGTATTTAGCGGAAAGTCCTCATCTACTTTTAAATGTAAATGTAATTTTCTTTTTAATTTGAGAAACTTGTTAATGTTTTCCATTTATGTATTGTATCTAAGATTTTAATAAAATCTTAGATACAATACTCATTGTGAGATTTTCATGTATATTTTTCAATTGTTCCATGTTTTTCCTATTTACTCACTCGTGCCATTTTTTCCGGTGCCATTTTTCCCCATGACATTTTTACCTAAATTCGTGACTATGATCTATAAATTGTAGTTTTATCATTTTTTTCATTAGTACAAGCAATGGAAAATTAAGTTGAAACGAATAAAAACAATATAAAGAATCGTTTTCGGAATCGGAAATTCGGTTAAATTTTTTCCGATTGCGATGCCGATTCCGATACCCCCAAAAGTTCCTATTTTCTCGATTAACTATTCCGATTAATCGTCCCAACACTAATCATTATTCTTGATTTTATGTCTGCCTATCATTCAACTGACAAATTTACTCTACGCTAGCTTGAATACTTAATGACATCTTTCATTTCATTTATATCTGAACTTCGCTGACGGCCATTTTTATGTTTCGGATGATTGTTAACTTTACAGACAAACATAAACCAACTGTATTACGTTAGAATGTTATTTATACATTCAAATGCCCTTTGGGGGAATGAAACTCCTATGATAACATATATCCTAGAGTTTACAAGGTGCATGGTGAGCCTACGGGAAAGTGTATAACAGTTTTTCATTTCTTATTCTCAGCCTAATTTTTAATACAAAATAATACGGTAATTAATAAAAGTGTACTTTAAATGAAAACAAATTGCATGTAATCACTACACTTTTCTTTCCCAGCCCGCAAACTAAAGAACCTTATTCTTAACTTTACGTTAAAAATACGTCAGAATTTATTTACGCAAGTCAGACTAACTGTTTTTTTTTAATTCTTTGTGAATTGATTTTTAAATTTTAAAAAGCTAGGGAAATAACGTGTCCGTACGTTATTACAGTTTTAAACATGATGTTTGTAAAAAGAAAATTACTTTCTTTAAAGTGTTGGTAAATTCCGGTTTAAAGATATTAACACAGTTAAAAACAGAATCTGAGACAGAGAGATAGATAGATAACCATAGATAGAGAGAGAGAAATAGAGAGAGGGAGCAATATCTGTTTAAAACATCAGAGAGAGAGAGAGAGAGAAAGAGAGAGAGAAAGAGAGAGACGGTTAGTTTTGTGAGAACATTATTTTACATATTTTATGTAGAGTTTTGAAGGTCACGTCTTCGGAGTAGAACATTATTTTACATATTTTATGTAGAGTTTTGAAGGTCACATCTTCGGAGTAGAACATTATTTTACATATTTTATGTAGAGTTTTGAAGGTCACATCTTCGGGGCAGAACGTTATTTTACATATTTTATCTAGAGTTTTGAAGGTCACGTCTTCAGAGCAGAACATTATTTTACATATTGTATGTAGAGTTTTGAAAGTCACGTCTTCGGAGCAGAACATTATTTTACATATTGTATGTAGAGTTTTGAAGGTCACGTCTTCGGAGCAGAACATTATTTCACATATTTTATGTAGAGTTTTGAAGGTCACGTCTTCGGAGCAGAACGTTTTTTTTCATATTTTATGTATAGTTTTAAAAAGTCACGCCTTCGGAGCAGAACATTATTTTACATATTTTATGTATAGTTTTAAAAAGTCACGCCTTCGGAGCAGAACATTATTTTACATATTTTATGTAGAGTTTTGAAGGTCACATCTTCGGAGCAGAATGTTATTTTACATATTTTATGTAGAGTTTTGAAGGTCACGTCTTCGGAGCAGAACATTATTTTACATATTTTATGTAGAGTTTTGAAGGTCACATCTTCGGAGCAGAACGTTATTTTACATATTTTATGTAGAGTTTTGAAGGTCACGTCTTCGGAGCAGAACATTATTTTACATATTTTATGTAGAGTTTTGAAGGTCACATCTTCGGAGCAGAACGTTATTTTACATATTTTATGTAGAGTGTTGAAGGTCACGTCTTCGGAGCAGAACGTTATTTTACATATTTTATGTAGAGTTTTGAAGGTCACGTCTTCGGAGCAGAACATTATTTTACATATTTTATGTAGAGTTTTGAAGGTCACGTCTTCGGAGCAGAACATTATTTTACATATTTTATGTAGAGTGTTGAAGGTCACGTCTTCGGAGCAGAACGTTATTTTACATATTTTATGTAGAGTTTTGAAGGTCACGTCTTCGGAGCAGAACATTATTTTACATATTTTATGTAGAGTTTTGAAGGTCACGTCTTCGGAGCAGAACATTATTTTACATATTTTATGTAGAGTTTTGAAGGTCACGTCTTCGGAGCAGAACGTTATTTTACATATTTTATGTAGAGTTTTGAAGGTCACGTCTTCGGAGCAGAACATTATTTTACATATTTTATGTAGAGTTTTGAAGGTCACGTCATCGGAGCAGAACGTTATTTTACATATTTTATGTAGAGTTTTGAAGGTCACGTCTTCGGAGCAGAACATTATTTTACATATTTTATGTAGAGTGTTGAAGGTCACGTCTTCGGAGCAGAACATTATTTTACATATTGTATGTAGAGTTTTGAAGGTCACATCTTCGGAGCAGAACATTATTTTACATATTTTATGTAGAGTTTTGAAGGTCACGTCTTTGGAGCAGAACATTATTTTACATATTTTATGTAGAGTGATGAAGGTCACGTCTTCGGAGCAGAACATTATTTTACATATTTTATGTAGAGTTTTGAAGGTCACGTAATCGGAGCAGAACGTTATTTTACATATTTTATGTAGAGTTTTGAAGGTCACGTCATCGGAGCAGAACGTTATTTTACATATTTTATGTAGAGTTTTGAAGGTCACGTCTTCGGAGCAGAACATTATTTTACATATTGTATGTAGAGTTTTGAAGGTCACGTCTTCGGAGCAGAACATTATTTTACATATTTTATGTAGAGTTTTGAAGGTCACGTCTTTGGAGCAGAACATTATTTTACATATTTTATGTAGAGTGATGAAGGTCACGTCTTCGGAGCAGAACATTATTTTACATATTGTATGTAGAGTTTTATAGGTCACGTCTTCGGAGCAGAACGTTATTTTACATATTTTATGTAGAGTTTTGAAGGTCACATCTTCGGGGCAGAATTGATAAAGTACCGCAGATGATTCCGCGTTGGACCATTTTTAAAAACTTTTTTCCTTAATATTATTATATTACCCGCACTGAGGATTGAACCTTCAACTTACACAAGGCTGTCACTTATTATTGATTATTAGCACAGTACGGTGATAATGAGAATACAATTACAAATTACTTAAGATCTCTCCCTGGTCATGACTGACGAAACGAGAGTAAGCTACATCTGTGAATTAAATAATTTGAAATTCCCTACACATTCCCGAGTCTGGCATAAAGATTCCCGAGTCCGACAAGCTGCAGATGACAACGGTCGAAGGTGATATCGGTCGAAACTTTGTGAGAAAAACAACTAATCTGAAAGCAGTAGTCTAAATAATCTAAATAATGCATAAATTATACGTACATACGGTATTAGAAAATAATGTGACCCATTGGGTCACCTATTGACCTATTGAGTTAGATTACTTGAATTAAGTAAAATGTGAGTTTGCAAAACTATTTTAATTAAAAAAAAAAGACAAAATAAAAAATTAGTCTTTCTGTTCGCTATATCTCTCCCCCTCTCCCTTTCTCTTACGCGCGCTCTCTTACTCTCTCTCTCTCTCTCTCTCTCTCTCTCTCTCTGCTTACTTTCTCAAAATCCAAATTCAGTCTTTCTGTCGTTCACTATATTTATTTTCCAGTCCAGATAGATTAAATAGTATTAATATTGTGGTGATATTCTCTATCGATATATATACGGCATGACCAGTTAACACACCGGTTCCGGTTAGATCATTGAGGTTTTGCGTGTTGGAAATTATTAACTTCCTTCTCTGTTGATTAGCTGCTGTCTTGTCTATTAAAGGCTCACAGATTGGCTGTCAGGCAT
>OY744552.1:21378396-21420896 GCA_963556195.1 Sepiola atlantica | reverse complement strand
AAGGCAATAGCTGAATCCTTGGAAAATGGCCTTCAGTCTGGAATAGAATAAAGCTGAAAATAGATGGTTGCATTCAATGCTACCAAGACAACGCTGATTTCCTTTGATAATTATGAGAAACCTTTCCAACCACTGATTGACATGGCTGATAACACCTTCCTGTGAGTCCAACTTTTAAACTCCTCGACCTAACATTCACATTAAACATGAATTGGAATTAATACATAGAAGATACTGACAGATCTGCTGCAAAGAAAGTTGGCTCCTTCTACTGGTCTGAAAAACTTCTCACACCCGCTCGTATCCTATATCTCTATAAAACCACCACTCGCCCGTGCATGGAGTATTGTTGCCACATCTGGGCTGGTGCACCAACCACTAGTCTCTCTCTCTCTCTTGGGCAAGGTGTAAAAAAGATTCTCTAACCTAATAGGTTCTACAATGTCTGTCAATATCCTGCCCTTCTCCCATCGCCACAGTGTTATATTCGTGTGCATGTTTTACAAGTACTTCCACGGAATGTGCTCCGATAAACTTATCGCAATTTTATCTCCTTCAACGTAAATACCACCGACCTACCCGAGTAAAATTCAAACATTTCACTGTGGAGGTCCCCTGATGCTTAACATTTTTCAAATCTAATACTTTCTTCTTGATTTTGGAATTCTCTCCCTGCTCTCTGTTTCCCCAACTGTACCAACTTGCTAACATTTAAATGTAATGTGAACAAACATATTGCTACACAACTCTCCACTGAGAAATCCCCCTATATATCCTGCTCCTAATCACAGTAGTCCCTTACTTCTCAGTCACAATGTGCCTTGTCTGGGGTGAATATATGGTTTGGTTTAATATATATATACTTAAATCTTTCATTATTTTTCATGTAAAAAGCTGTATCCTGCTTCTTTAAAAGTGTAATATCCTACAAATGCATTCAGTCCTTCTACAGCCGTAGCAATTTAGAAAGGTATACATTTTATAATTAATAATAATTTCAGTCACATGGTCACTTCCTCCTTGTGTTTTATAAAAGTTTCTTATCAAAATTATCCTCCTTTTCGTTTTTAGCCTGATAACTTGGCCTGAATATGCTTAGCCAAAATAAGGCTGTACTCGAAAATCTATGTACATGTATAGCCAAAACATTTTATATAAATAAAAAAAATGTATACTAAATAAATATACAGCTCTACTTGATAGTGAGTACTATTATATAAACACAGTAAGGATTAACAAAATTGATTACCTTACTATTATGAACGAAATTTCACCGGAAATCTCTCTCTCTCTCTCTTTCTCTCTCTCTCTCTCTCTCTCTCTCTCTCTATATATATATATATATATATATATATATATATATGTACAACAAAATTGTGTGTATAAGTGTATGTGTGTCGGTTAACTGGTATATTAAAAAGCCAAACTAATCGCAGATTTGGAATAAACACCTTCGATCCGATGTCCTTATCGATCTCAGAGGTTTGTGTATCTTATATATATATATATATATATATATATATATATATATATATATATGTAAAAATAAAAATGGAATAAAGGATAAGCAATTCAACAACTAACAAAAATAAACTCAAAAACTCATGTTGTATAGTTCTGCCGAAATATTTCGGTCGTTAAAATACGACCATTTTCAATCGGTTGGTAAACTTTATTTCAAAACGGAAAAGTTTTCAAATTTATACAAAGAATGCGATTGGAAGAAAATGTCACGTGCAGAGAACAACAAGAGTAGGGGCGCGAGGAATGTTATAAAAAAGAGAAAGAAAAAGAAGATGAAGAAAAGGAAGAAGAAGAAGAAAGAGAGACCAATCAACCAGTGTCTTTAGAACGTCAGTTGAAGACGAAGAAGAAGCGAGAGCAAAAGAAAGAAAGAGTAAAATCGACATTTGACTGTCAAACGCTACTGAAGAAGAAAAAGAGAGAGAGAGAAAAAAATCATCAGTGATTGAATGTCGCCTGCTCATTGAAAGCCGACGGCAGATTGAAATCGTCAAAAGTATAACAGGATTAATAGTAATTTGAAGCTATTGACGAAGGAATTGAAAACAAGGGAGGAGGAGGAGGAGGAGGAGGAGGAGGAGGAGGGGGAGGAGGAGGAGGAGGAGGAGGAGGAAGAAGGAGAACAAGGGTTAAAAGTTAACCGTCGTCATATTCATTTAAATTCATTTCAAATTGTCTGAAACATTGTTTCTTTTTTCTCATATATATATATATATATATATATATATATATATATATATATATATATATATATATATATATATATATATATATATAAGTCTACACTATTTTGGATTTAGTTAGTTTCTCTGGGAATTTAAACTGCATTTTCCTTTTTTTGTCTTTTTGTTTAAAATAACTCAAAGCTTCTTTAGACTATATATTGGGTATTTAGATCTGTATGGCTAGGGTTCCTTCCTCTTATCTATTTGCCTTTCTCGTACCTAAGGTACTAAAGCTTTTTTTTTTTAATGCAACCTTAATTCCTATATAATTTTTAGCTACCATATCGCAGAATGGTTCGTAGGTGTAGTGTTTAGATAGTATTTTATTATTATTATTATTATTACTAGTATTACTATTGTTATAAAGAATTTTATTTGATATGCAAATTACCATATTACACGGTAGTCTTAAGGGTAGTATATTATTATTATTATTATTATTATTATTTTATTATTATTTATTTATGTATATATAAGTAACATTTTAAGCTGAATTATTTCGACACTTGATTATTGGGGAAATGGTAGTTTTATCTGTACCATTGGAGAGCCATGCATATAACTGTCCTGTTTTTAAATCTCCGAAACAGTTACATGGTAAACAGCTGATGATCCCCATGTTAATATTAGATGCTTACGTTAAGGTCTCCTGCTTTTGTTGCACTGTTAGATACTTAATCCCCCTTTTTATTTTATTTACTTACTATTATATATTATTTATTTATGAATTTTACAACAAATGTTAAGTCTACACTATTTTAGATTTAGTTAGTTTCTATGGGAATTTAAACTGCATTTTCCTTTTTTTGTCTTTTTGTTTAAAATAACTCAAAGCTTCTTTAGACTATATATATATATATATATATATATATATATATATATATATATATATATATATATATATACATGCCCATATATCAAAGGTTAAGAGAAAAAAGGGACAGAAAGAGAAGCAACATCTATACTAGTTGGTCGTGAAAACACTCTAGGTTAAAAAATGAAAGGTTATAGTTATTAATAATATACGTATATTTTATCTGGCTAAAGTGAGAGTTTTACAGATTAAATAAGGGTTGTATGAACATTACTAAGACTATGCAACTTATTGTGACTAAAATTACTCGAGGTTTCTGATTCTTAGTTAAGAAGTTTACTCCTGTCACTGAATCTAATCATCTCCAGTTTTTCATTTAGGCAAAGATAACAAAGTATGTTTAGAGATCTACAAGTGCTAGTTTTTCATACACTATTCTACTGGGCTATTTGTGTTTCATTATTTGTGGTTAGATATGTTGGGAAAGTAAATTTTTATCTTCATAAGTAATATTATTAAATATATAAGTAATATTATATATATATATATATATATATATATATATATATATATATATATATATATATATATATATATATATATGTACCTAACTTTATATATACTAGCAAAAACTACCCACCTTCCGGACAGCAATTACTGAGAGATTATTTTTCTTACCAGAAAAAATAAATAATTTCTATTTGATATTTTGGTGATTTGTAGGAAAACAACAAAAATATAATTGTCGTAGTGTTATTTGATATATTTCAATGTTGGGGAAATTTACTGCGCATGAACATAGTCAAATTTTATTTATTAGAAAAAAACAACAAAAAAGGTTAATTGATATGGTCTTTAAGATATTCAAAGTCGAGGAATTTGATTTTGTTTCAGCATAAAAATGAAAATGAATTCCCCAGTAAAAACTTGTTATATGATGAAATGAACAAATGAAAGAGTGGAACGTCGATTGATCGAATAAAACAATTTCATATGACTGAGTTATTCAAACTGGCCTTTATTATTAAAGACAGACAAAGGACTTAATTAATAGTAAGAATAAAATTTGTTTTAATTTAGAAAGATTAGAGGAGGTTATTTTCTTTTTTCATGACCAATGATGAAGTCATCATCATCATCATCATCATCGTCATCATCATCATCATCATCATCGTCATCATCAGGTTTTTTAGTGTATTCACACATAATCGACTAAAAAGTAGAATCTAATTTTTTTTTTGGGGGGGGGGGGGAGCTGAGGATGTCAATCTACAATAACACCCAAACTTTTTTTATTATTTTTATATACGCCTTCAAAATAAGATATTTAATTAGCTAAGGGTGAAGAAGTTATTTATTTAATTTTCACGGGAAAGGTAAACACAATTTAAAAAATCAATGGCTTAAAATAAAAATTTCAAAAAGGGATGAATAGTTTTAAAAATAAGATTAAAGAAATAAAGTCTGGGTAAATTTGTATATTAACAGCCTCCGCTACATACTCAACCCAGAAAAATGAAATTCTGCTTTTTAGGCGATTACTTGTGAAGAGTGAACACCTTGGAAAACGGAAAGACGAAAAAAAAACATTTTGTTTCAGAATTAAAAAAATAAATTTTCAACATAGTTCGCCCAAAACAAGGCAGGACGCCACTGTAGACGTAAGGGGCTACTGAGAAAAAAGAAGAGGGGAGAAGGTAGGGGACAGTCAACCTAGATTGGGATCTGCGCAGCGAGATGACTGTTTACAATAGTTTTAAACTTCTGCATGTCTGTACTGTCGGGAAAACAGGGGGCAGGGAGGGAGTTCCAGAGGCAAGCAACACGAGGAAATAAGCTATTTGAGTAGAAGGCTCTCCGACATCTGGGGACCTCCACAGTGAATGAATGAGATTTAGTTGATTGTCGAGTTAGTCTAGTGAATTTACGTCGAGGGGTCACCAGAGTAGCCAGTTCATCGGAGCATAATCCATTGAAGTATTTGTAAAACAAGCACAAGGATGCTACATTGCGGCAATGGGACAGGGACTGGAGCTTGGTTGACAGGTAGGGACCTATTAGGTTGGCGATGCTTTTTTGGACCTTGTCAAGGAGGGAGAAAGTAGTAGATGATGCACCAGCCCAGATGTGGCAACAATACTCCATGCATGGGCGGATGGTGGCTTTGTAGAGATACAGGATAATGTCAGGTGAGAGGAGTTTACTAGCACGGTAGAGGGAGCCAACCTTCTTTGCGGCAGCCTTGGCAATGTCTTCGATGTATTTGTTCCAATTCATGTTAGGCCGAGGAGTTTGAATGATGAACTTTCAGGTAGAGTGTTATTAGCCATGACAATCGGTGGTTGGAGAGGTTCTTTGTAGTTATTGAAGGAAAGGAGCTTTGTCTTAGCGGCATTAAAAGTTACCAACCATTTGCGACCCAAATCCACTACAGCCTGGAGGTCATTTTCGAAGGATTCAGCCAATGCCTCGAATATGATCGCGTCGGTTTTGCCAACATGACGAGAGTAAAGCGTGGTGTCGTCAGCAAATAAACACATCTCAGACACTATGTCATCAGGGAGATCGTTTATATAGATCAGGAACAACAGAGGTCCAAAGATAGATCCCTGGGGTACACCAGCATTTATGTCATGTTGCTTAGATGAACGGCCATCGAGGACAACCTAGATTGTTCTTTTGTTTAAGAAGGATCTGATTATATTAAGTAATTGCCCAGTAATACCGTATGAGCGTATTTTCAGGAGAAGCCCTTTATGCCATACGTTATCAAAGGCCTTGGATATATCAAGCGCCACTGCCTTAGCTTCTCCTGCCTTGTCAAGTGTATGATACATGCGTTCAGAGATGACCGTTAGGATGTCCGCAGTAGATCGTGCTTGTCTAAAACCATACTGGCGGTCAAATAGAAGTTTAGCATTATCTAAGTGCCTTACTATCGCTAGATTGATTAAGGATTCGGAGATTTTAGTAAAGATCGGCAGCAGACTAATTGGGCGATAGTTGTGAGGATCGGTTCTATTCCCAGAACTCTTGTAGACTGGTACCACAGACGCAATTTTCCAGCTATCGGGGAAGCAAGATTCAGCTAAGCATTTATTGTAGAGTTTGGAGAGGACAGGGGCCAGTTCAGCAGAGCATTTCTTTATTGCTATTACTGGTATAAGATCAGGCCCACAAGCTTTGGAGGTGTCAAGGGTTTTTATGATGTCTCTGACCTGGGATGGGGTGATTACCAGGTTATCAAGTGTAGCTTCGGTCCGCAATGGGAATTTGGGGAGGGGGTGGTTATCTGAGTCTAAAGTAGAGTTAAAAGCGAAGCGCTGGGCAAGTAGTTCAGCCTTATCAGTGGCCGTGCATACGACATCATTGTGGTTTGATAGTAAGGGACTCGTTGATTGACCATTATTCACTACACTATTGTAGATTTTCCAGAAATCACGAGTACCTAGTTTCTGTGACTGGATGAGTTTTTTTGTTAACTCGTTATATCTTCTCTTCGCTTCACCTATCACGGCATTGCATTTATTTCTTGACTCTATAAATGTATGTCTATTAGTAGCTGACTTATGGCGGGCAAATTTACGGAATGCTTGTTGCCTCTTAGAAATGGCAGCTGCACATTCCGAGGTGAACCATTGGGGAGAGTGGGGCTTGCTAAAGAATTTTCGCATGGGGACATAGGCTTCGGTGCCTGCTTTGACCCATTCAGTTAATTCGTTTGCACACTGGTCGGCAGGGAGTGAGAAGGTTTCCATCCATGGGGCCTCACTGATGTGATCTCTGATAGATTCAAGTGGGCGATCAGTTTTATATATATTTAACGTAAAATGATCCTCCATCATCGGCCGATTCTGACTTGTTAGGGGAATCAATCAAATGTTTTTAATCACTAACCCTAATTCCGAATGGCACGATCACAAAATCACATGTAAAGTAGACCCCCCAAAAAACAAAAGCGCGACGAATTTAGCTCACATAGCAAAAAAAAAATTTAGATACTGCTCTAAAATTCTAGAATAGTCTGGAAATGAGGAGATCATTTTAAATTAAATGTATGTACGAAACTGATCCCTACTCTAAATTCTAACATTTTGGCTTATTTCCGTCAAGTTTTAAGGGTGTTCATAAGTAATCGCCTAAAAAAGAAGAATTTTTTATTTCTGGAAAGTGGGGTGATTTAGCAGAGGATGTTAATCTACAATTATACTACGAATCTATTTTTTGGTAATTTGGACAGAATATTAAAAAGGCGATTTGTAAACAAAACATTAAACAATAAGTTTGCTGTTATTCATTTATTTTTCACGGAAAATGTAAAAAGTACGAAAATTAAATGCTGAAATAAAGAAAACTTTTCAAAGCGCTTATTATAAATTATCTTTGAAATTCTATATCAGGAATAATGAATGCTGCTTTTTAGGTAAAAAAATACGCTTTAAAGATGAGGTTTATAAAAATAATTAGTAAGTTAAAAAAATTGTTTTGCTTGTCGATTGTTTTGGAGTCGGCGAAGGAGAATTAGAAATAAATAATTTGCCAAAAGAAAGTATTCCCCTTGCAGGAAGGAAAGGAGCGTATGTCCTTTGAAAAGTAATGAACATTGTTTCGATTTTTTGCCTTTTTTGTTATCACTTTAATTAATTACTGGTAATATCAACAAAACAATGCCATATTTATATATATATATATATATATATATATATATATATATATATATATATTATAATATAAAATGAAGTAATAAAATAAGGTGTCAATCAAATTTTATTAGAATTCAAAGTTCAAGCAAAGTATCTTAAAGTCCTTAGCTCATGAGTTTTCAAAGATAATTCTTCTCTTCAGAGGACCATTACCGCAGTTATAACACTACAGGTAATAAAATTAAACTTTGAAAATATATAAAAATATATACAAAAATACATAAAAATATATAACATCAAATATATCAACCCCAAAACATACTTTTTTTGTTATATCTATATAATCCATCCAAGTCATACAATTTGAAAAACATAATCAGGAAAGACATCCAGAAGGTTGACTGAAGATTAATCCAGGTGATGAGTACTAGTCCAAATACAGGAAATTGAAAGAGCTGACAAAGTTATCCAGTCGCGAAATGCGTCAACAATCGATGAAGTGAAAAGTATCCAATGTGTATGTTAATTATTACAACGATAAATAAATCAAATAATATAGAAAGTTCAATAAACTCACTTAAAATTCCAAAGTCTTGATCTGTGCAACCCAAATCAAATCAAAGTTCATTTGTTAATTAGAGAGTCCGTTAAATCCGAATTGAACAAAAATAAGATTGAATTGAGTCAGCAAACCCGGTCGTATCTTGCAACCCGAGCGAAAAAATAATTAAACTTCGTTCTTCCGCGATTCAGCCAAATATGACAACTCTTCGCCGAATGGAAGGCGATATTAATGTCTCTTTTGACATAGACTTTTCCCATTGACCCAGACATGTAACATCGGATCTTTTTTGGGTTGGGTTGGCGGGTTTGCTTTCTTCGTTAAATTTGACAAGCGGGCCGATACAGGATAAACACACCCAACTTCCGCTCTATTAACGTCGCTCAGAGAAGTAGGCACTTTTAATTTTAGATTAGAAGTAGGCACTTTGTATATATTTTTATATATTTTCAAAGTTCAATTTTATTACCTGTAGTGGCATAACTGCGGTAATGGTCCTCTAGAGAGCAGAATTATCTTTGAAAACTCATGAGCTAAGGACTTTAAGATACTTTGCTTGAACTTTGAATTCTAATAAAATTTGATTGACACCTTATTTTATTACTTCATTTTATATTATAATATTAATGCTCAATCCAGTATATTGAGCTTCAGTTTTTATCCGTATGTTTCACTAATTATAAGATATTAGTTGACGCTTATATCTTTTGTTGGTTTGCTTCATACATATATATATATATATATATATATATATATATATATATATATATATATATATATATATATATATATATATATCGACGGGAGAGTCCATCATATATATATATATATATATATATATATATATATATATATATATATATATATATACTGAACGAGTTGGGACTAAAATGTTTTTTTGTTTTTTTTCCGTATATAGTTTTAATGGTTGAGAAACTTCCGAGACTATATATATATATATATATATATATATATATATATATATATATATATATATATATATATATATATATATATATATAGAGAGAGAGAGAGAGAGAGAGAGAGAGAGAGAGAGAGAATGGTAGTTTGCTTGAAGCATTGCTGGGAATAGTAGTAGTATGTTTATAAAAGGCCGTAGGCAATGCAAATTCCGGGTAAGATGTAAGCTGGAAGGAACAAAAATAATAAATCGAATACGAAATGTGACTTACTATTTATTTTTTCTTAAAATCTTACATAACAGCAAGTGTGGTGTTAGCTGTTTGGGTGATGTCCGGATGATTATAAAAAAACATTTATTTAATATTTCAGGAAAAGAAACTCCCCTTTGTCAAAAATAATAAACATCAGAGAAAAATTCCGTCTGTGCAGAGAATCTGCCATATATATATATATATATATATATATATATATATATATATATATATATATATATATATATAAGCAAATAAGGCAATCAAATTATAATCGAATAACAACAAACAATTATTTATTATGAACTGTTTAAAATATAATTATGCAAATTAGGAAAACAAAAGATTTTGTTTGCAACTTTACCTGACTATAAATATAGTATTTAACAAGAATATAGTGTTTTAATTATTTAAATTAGGTTAACCTGTTTTGATTGTAATATAGAAGTGACGAATAAGAAAATATTTCGCATTTATTCATTTAGATATATATATATATATATATATATATATATATATATATATATATATATATATTTATGGGCGTGTCTGTGTTTGTGTTACTTTGTAACTATAATCATATGAATATATTAATACAATGATGTATGTCGGTAACAGCTCATATTCGAAAAGCCGTGGGGAATACGAAACATTAACTTTTATCCAGAAAGGTTTTTATGTCCTCAGCACTGAGAATAATGTCGGGCCATTATGGTTAGTTCAAGTACGCCCCCGACTCTTATGCATTTTCAATTCCACTTCCGGAAGAAGACTCAGCGAGAAATCGACACTAACAAAGCGATGAATATAGCCTTAATTGGCATCCATGTCCACCACTTAACAAAACCAATAATTAATTCAGATGTTTGAAAGTAGGCAAAAATTATTTCCGAAAAGCCATTAACTAGTTTTGTTCGGCTGAATCGATTGCAGTGTCTGTCGTCTGCTGCGAGCGGGTGAACTCTCCCATTCACAGGAGTGGCTGCGTTGTAAGCTATCTCCTATTACTAGATGGGGTATCTGTTGTCTGAAGCCGAAACGCTACTCTCATTTATATTAATTATATTATAGTAGGAGTGGGACGTAATGGGTGAAAATTTCAGATTCATGCGAGTGGTATTTTTTGTGTTCATTTATACATAAATAACACTAAACAATCAAACATTTTGAAAATTTTGCAAAAATCAGAAGGAGTGGGACGTAATGGGTGAAAATTTCAGATTCATGCGAGTGGTATTTTTTGTGTTCATTTATACATAAATAACACTAAACAATCAAACATTTTGAAAATTTTGCAAAATTCAGAAGGAGTGGGACGTAATGGGTGAAAATTTCAGATTCATGCGAGTGGTATTTTTTGTGTTCATTTATACATAAATAACACTAAACAATCAAACATTTTGAAAATTTTGCAAAAATCAGAAGGAGTGGGACGTAATGGGTGAAAATTTCAGATTCATGCGAGTGGTATTTTTTGTGTTCATTTATACATAAATAACACTAAACAATCAAACATTTTGAAAATTTTGCAAAATTCAGAAGGAGTGGGACGTAATGGGTGAAAATTTCAGATTCATGCGAGTGGTATTTTTTGTGTTCATTTATACATAAATAACACTAAACAATCAAACATTTTAAAAATTTTGCAAAAATCAGAAGGTGCAGGCCACAAGTTTTTGGCTATTTTACATTCATGAAAACCCTTTCACAGGCTGAAAATGGTCCTAAATTACAGTACTATATCAGATTTAACCATCTTTATCCATTCATAGCTTTTGAGGATGTTTTAGGACCTGCAATGTCGCATGAAACCACTATTTCACCGAAAAATGATCGATTTTGAGTCCCTAGGATCCCTAACGGCTATTTTTGGCATGCATCTTCTGAATTTTGCAAAATTTTCAAAATGTTTGATTGTTTAGTGTTATTTATGTATAAATGAACACAAACAAATACTACTCGCATGAATCTGAAATTTTCACCCATTACGTCCCACTCCTAATTATAGCGTAGTATCTGTTCGTTCTCATGATACCAACCTCCAGGGCATTACCTTCTCCTTGGGGGAGGGGTAGTGTAGTATCTGTTCTGTAATCCGGAGACTGTCATCGCAGGAATTAACTTTTTCTATAGGGCAGTGTGGTATCTTGTCTCTGGTGATGAGACCATTATCCAAGGAATTACAACCTACTCGGCTGCTATTGGTAAACAAAACATAACTTTTAGGGCAAGATAAACTGATTCATCCCTGGAACGGTCGGCCAAAATGAACACGACCTTTTTCAAATCGATACGTGTGTCGAACTGCAAGCGTTTTTGCGAAGTTTTGCATGAGCGATCTTTCTGGACAAGAAAACCTATCTTTTCTTGATTTTATTTATAGCTTTTAAACAATTCGGTTGAATTAATAATTATATATATATATAGTTATATATATATATATATATATATATATATATATATATATATATATATATTAAAAAGTTTTTTCATGTCGATCTATCCTTCTATCTATCTATCTATCTATCTATCTATCTATCTATCTATCTATTTATTTGCCTATTTATCGCTTCTGTATAGATCTTCATTCGACCCATAACCTTTTGTAAATTACTATCTACTTATTTTTTCTTACATAATTGTTCAATTTATCTCAGTTTCTTCATATCTATATATCCATCCATACTTTTTTTATCTATCTATCTATTTATATATATATATATATATATATATATATATATATATATATATATATATATATATATGTATATCTATCTATCTATCTATCTATCTATCTATCTATCTATATATCTATCTATCTATCTATATATATATATATATATATATATATATATATGTATATCTATCTATCTCTCTCTCTCTCTCTCTCTATATATATATATATATATATATATATATATATATATATATCACTATTCATCAATCTGTATTTATCTATATATCCATTGATATCTATCTATGTATCTATCTATCTATCTATCTATTTTTATCTATCTATCTATCTATCTATCTATCTATCTATCTATCTATCTATCTATCCATCAATATCTACCCATCTATCTCTCAATCTCTTTATTTATCTATCTATCCATCTATTTTCTTTCTATATCTCTGTATCTGTACATATCTATCTATCTATCTATCTATCTATCTATCTATCTATCTATCTATCTGTTCATCTTTTATATGTATGCATCTATATATATCCATCTATCATTTTATCTCTCTGTGTATCTATCTGTATGTATATGTATATATCTCTCTTTCTATCTATCTCCCTATCTGTATCCATCTATCCGTATCTATCTATATATCCATGTCTCCCCCCTCTCTTTCTCTCTATTTCTCTATCTGTATATATAAATCTCTCAATCTCTCGCTTTATCTATCTGTATCTATCTTCCTATCTATCTATCCATCTCTTTATCTATCCATCTGTCTCTCTCTATATATATATCTGTATCCATCTATCAATCTATACCCATATATGTATTTATCTATTTTTTTTTAGTTTTATCGAAAGCTATTTTTACTTGCTGTCAGTTAGAGTTTAAAGCAATTTCGCACAATTAATGATTTAATAACAAAATTATACCAAATTAATAATTAAATTTAACTTACAAAATACTATTTAAAAAATAATTTGTCAAAAAATCGAAAGTATTTATGGGAATAAACATAACTGTTCGATTTTTTTTTGCAAACACGATTTTTTTTAAATAAAATATTTTCTCTCTATTCAATCATCTTCCCCAAAATATAAATATTGTCTTTCAGGAAATTAATTAAGAGAAAAGACAAAAAGACAGTGAGGAACAACAAGTGGAACAAAATGAGAGGTACAAATACTCCTGGACAACGCCGGATACGTACAGATAGTTATGCATACGAGTATTATGAGTACAAAAATATACTTCGCAATGTAGTGGAGGTTGATCTCTTCTGTTCTTGACATGCCTTTCACAGAGATGAGACGTGGCTAGTCTTTCTCTACTCATTATTTCCATGGAAGATGCTCCACTAAACTCCAATCTCTGGTTTCCCTCTGTAAAACATTCAGAGCAAGAACTCGTCCTACTACCACAACTGAAAATAATTTCACCTCTAGCGTCAGGCGGAATTCCCATAAACAGAGTTAAACTTTCACCAAGTGATACAGTAATAGAAAAGAGCATATGATGGATTCAATTTATTCACTTTCATTGACAGAAAATCTGAATAAACACCATCTTCATGTGACCAAACTTTCCAGTGCCATGACCTGTGTCATATTTTACGATCCGGTGCTTTGCTGATTGTTTTTCTATTGCTATACTTTGGTAGGAATAACAAGTATTTTGGCCACCCTTTTTGGTAAGGGTAACAAAGACTTTCATACCACCCTGTATGTTTCACTCCAATGTCTTAGAATGATGTCATTTCAACTATTTCTCGTGTTTTGGGCATGGACGTCCACATACATCCCTGAATAGACATTTGTTTGTCTGTCAGCAAACTATTTTTAGGCTTTTATTAGATCTTGGCACGTGAAATCTGGTAACAATGATTCCCCACATATGCAGATTGTGCGGGCTTAAATTTGAAAAGTTCCGACTCCAGAATAATCTTCTTTGGAAGGCAGCTAATTCCTATAATTTTGCACTTTTCAAACCTTGATGAAATTTAAGGTAGAATATAAACATTCTAATCCATAAGTTGATGTCATATTCTCTAACAAGTCAAAGTTTATCATTCTAGTATATATGACTAGCAGTGCAACTAGTGTAACATATTTCCTTTAAAACTATCATCTCTCTATCCGTCTTCCTATATTTCTCTCTTTCCAACTCCCGTGTTTTCACCACCTTCCTTTTTCTCTATTACGCCCAGCCCATTCTTTTCTCTGTCCATATACACAGATAACTCGCCTTTATGTAGGTTCCTCGAGGAATAAGTCGGCATAAGGGAAGTAACTCATTAATAAAACAAATCAGAGTTACTTCCCTTTAGTACATACAATGGCTGAAAAACGGACACCCTGACGAAATCTGCGCCATTTTAGGGTTAAAGAATGATTTCTTTCTAAATTTTGGATATTATTCACCAAGGCAATTCTGATCAATAATATATCAACTTTGTGACTGTTTTGTAGTTTTTTTACTTTTAGCTGGACATACATACACACAGACAACTGTCCTTTACATAATAGATAACTTAGTTCTAGGCATAACTATATTATCTTAATCGAATCTATTATAATTTCACATGAATACTTTTAAAAATTAAATTCCAGTCTTTACGTGGTTTTAATAAGAACAATTGAACGTAATCTAATAGTAATTTAAGTGATTGTTCTTAAGGGCTTAGTGTGACAGTAAAGTAAATCCGTACGAATCAACACAGTACAACTTAATTCTATTGTTGGCATTCATGTAATGGTTGCCAACATTCCAAAGTGACAGTGATTCTATGGAACCGACTGGATTCGAACTTGGCACACTGAGGTCGTCAGTCCGTGTAACATCGCGTCTGGGTACTACACCAGCTATTTCTACGCCTCCGACGACGACGACGACGACGACGACGATGATGATGATGATGATGATGATGATGATGATATATATATATATATATATATATATATATATATATATATATATATATATATATATATATATATATATAGGGTGGGCCAAAATAAGGGTCTTATCTTTAAATTTGAATAACTTGAATTTGAATAACTTCCACAAAATAAAAGTTAAACTCACCAAACTTTATGTGTGTGTAGACTGACCCTTCCGAGATTTTTTGAAATAAACAAAACAAATTTTAGCCGAAAAACACTTCTTAAAACTTACAAAAACTAAAGTATTGTTTTTTACACTGTTTTGAGTTTTTTAAGCAAAAATAATGTTTTCTAAATGAGGGTACGTTCCTTAGGGCTAATACGGCTCATGCTTGCTTCGGAAGGGGTCCTTTACTTATTCTAAAAAAAAAAAAAAAATCAATAAATAAAAAAGTTATGAATTTAAAAAAATAGGACCCTTATTTTTGCCCACCCTGTATATATATATGGTCTCGTCATCTGCAACACTACTTGGAATCTGAAGGCTACTCATAAGGCAACTTGGATCCACCCACGGTCAAAGCATGGGCACATTCTCGATTATATTATTACCCGAAGGCGAGACCTTCAACATGTGTACACTGTAAGGGTTATGCGACGTGCAGAGTGTGGTTCAGACCACAAGCTTGTGCGTGATAAACGAAATCTCCATGTCATTCGTAAATCTAGCTCTCGGGGAGTAAAAGTTGCAAAGCGCATTGATGTATCGAGACTGCAGAACATAAGTGCACGTGGCGATCTTCAAACCGCGCTCAAGCATGTCGAGTTTGATGGTACATGGAACTATTTAAGAACTGTGGTCTACAAGGTCAGCGTCGAGGTTCTTGGTCTTAAGAAGTGGAATCACCATGACTGGTTCGATGACAATAACTACAAGATTAACAAACTTCTGGAAGAGAAAACAAAACAGGCTGTACCAACGATACCTCAATGCGCCCAAAAATATCATGACTCTCTACAGCAAGATTTCAAGAATGCAAAATCGACACTTCAGCGTAATGTTCGTAAAATGAAGAACCAATGGTGGCTGGATATTTCTGAGAAAACACGGAAGGCCTATAATAGGAAAGATATGAATACTTTGTACCATTTTATTAGGCATGTTTTGGGCCACAATCCTTATTCATGATACTACTCAGGTCGGAAAATGGGTCACTCCTCCATAAAAGTCCCGATGATATTATGAAACGGTCGACTGAGCATTTCACAGATCTATTCTATAATAGTCAGTGTTTGATGATAAGGTCATTAATAGTCTGACACATGAGGCTATCAACCATGTGATGATGTCCCACCCCACCTTTGCTGAGATTCAAAATACTATCAAGGAAATTAATATCGGGAAGACACCTGGCCTGGATGACATTCCTGTTGAGGTCATCCGTTTTCGGGATGACAGGATAGCGGGAGAAAGCAATGGTAATACTCACTACTTCTCCATGGCTCCAATATGTAGAGCTTAACATCTACGTCAAAGGAACTAGATTAAGTGCAGTTGACTCATTTGTATATCTTGGTATCACTCTCTCCCGAGATGGATTCCTCAACTCTGAGATACATCTAAGAATTGAAAAGGCTAGCAAAGCTTTTGGCAGGCTTGAAAGGCGTGTGTGGTCAGACACAGCCATTACGATAAAAAATAAAACTTTGTGTGTACGAGTAATGCGTCTTGTCTGTTCTCCTGTATTCTTCGGAGACGTAGACAACGTATCGCAGACACATCAAGGTTTTGGAGAAGTTCAACACTATTTGTCTCAGGAGGATCCTAAATATTAAGTGGCAATCATATACACCAGACACCAATGTTCTAGAGCAAGCTGGAGTGCCGAGCATAAAAGTGCGTATTATACGTAGTCACATGCTCTAAGCAAGGCACTTAGTTAGGGTGGGAGACTACAGGCTCCCGAAGTAACTGTTATATGGGGAACTGCTGCATGGAAAACGTCCGAGACACACACCTAAGTTCAGTTTTAAAAATGTAATAAAAACCAACCTGAAAACCCTTGATATGAACGTGGAGACCTGGGAGAGGATGTCTTTGCAGCGATCGGTCTGGCGCAAGTGTACCTATGATGACTGTGGCAGATTTGAGGCAAAGCGTATATAGTACTCTATTTTTAAACGTACTTTGTGGAAGCAATCAGTGCCAAACATTTCAACCTTACCATGTGTGTGGTTTATGGAGAAGAGTATGTCTGTCAAGAGCTGGTCTACTGAGTCACATGTTGCGATATTGTGGGGATGGCCTTTTTCTATCAAGAAGTGGATCATATATATATTTATATATATATATATATATATATATATATATATATATATATATATATATATATATATATATATATATATACGAAGAGACAAAATGGTGCCACACCGCAAAATAAATGATGAATTGTATGGGAACATACTATATAAAATGAAATAGAAAATAAAAAATTATATATAAAAAACCGTTATGTATGATGTCGGAATTCACGAATAAAAAATTCACGAATAAAAACTAAAGTTCACACATTCGCAATTTAAAAAAACAAAAAAAAACAGCTTAAAGTTCCCAAGGCGCCTTTCAACCGACTCTCGTCAGGGGAATCGTCGGTAGAATAAATAAAATACACGAAAACCATGAATTGGTGTAAAATCCAGTTACAAGGAGGTGGCTACAGGTGATATACGTGCGAAATTGTATATATAAATAAAAAAGCGATAGTAAAATGGAACAATTTTAAATCAACCTGCGGACGACCACGAATCGCCAAATATCTGTAAAGAATGCTTTAATTGTCTTTGTCTACAGAGAGAAGGGCGTCGTGAATTTATGATGATGGCTTCCAATATGTTCAGATAGAAGCGGTGTCGTGCTCTGTGCACAATGGAGAATGTATTATCAGAATAATGATCACGACAGCTTCTTTTGTCCAGCAGGTGGTCGCCTATGGCAGACTACTGGGCTTGTGAACACCCGGATAACCGGTTCATGTCGGGGGACACATCCGGGCACATGTTGAGCCACTCTAACCGACAATCGCGGAATGGTCTTGCCTACATAGTCAACGTCACACTGACATTGAAAATGATAAACAACGCAACTTTGCTCATTGGTAGGCAAGACGTCCTTGCGAAAAGAGGGGAAAGCGGATCGAGTGGAAAAAATAATGCGCATATTGGCAGCATTAAAGTAATGTGTCACCGAGGAAGATATCTTATCTGCAACGGTTGGATGCAAGAGCCCAACTACGGAAGTTTAATATAAACGGGGCATCGAGGAGGACCAAATACCTTAGTTCTACTAAAATTATCAACCTTGTTTTGAATGACATGCGAGACGACGTGCTCGGGGTACCCATTAGAGAGAAAAAATTTCTTGATTTTATCAAGTTCAGACGTCAATTTAGTACTAGAACAGATTATCAAAGCTCGGTGGGTAAGAGTTCTAATAAGCTCCTTCTTTCTACGTTTAGGGGCAAAAGAATCCCAACTAAAGTATAGTCCAGTAAAAGTGGGCTTCCTATAAACGCTCGCAAGAAAAGAAGGAGTGCGCTCCACGAGTACAGCAAGGAATGGCAACATAGTGTCCCTTTCTTCCTCCATTGTAAATTGTAACGATGGGTGGAGCAAATTTAAGTGTTGAAAAAAAGAACAAACCGCATCACAAGATCGAAAGGAAGCAAAAGTGTCGTCCACATACCGTACATAACAGCACGGCTTAGACACATTCTCAAACAGTAGACGTTCATAGAAACCAACGAAAATGTTTGCGATGCTAGGACCAAGAGGACTACCCATCGGGACACCGTCAATCTCTCTATACATCAAATCATCAAAGCTGAAGGCGGCAGACTTAGTGGCCAACTCCATCAGTTCGACGAAAACATTCTCGGTAAATGTAGGGGTCTCTGTAGGACCTCGATACAAAAAGTCGGCATAAATGCCTATCGTTTCGTCCAGAGGGACATTTGTGTATAAACTAGATACATCAAAAGAAACGAAAAATTCAGTATCAATGGACGGGCATAGATTGCGCATGAAAGAAGCAAAATGGAAATAGTCAGGAATACAATGAATTGAATAAAAAAAATTTTAAAACAGGATTTAAGATTTACACAAGCCATTTAGCTAATCCATGTTAGACAGAACCGACCATGGACAAGATGGGTCTGAGGGGCGAATTTGGTTTGTGGATCCTAGGCACTCCATACATCCTGGGCCGCTCGGAGCCGCCATGACGAATCAAATAATAGACTTCTTTAGAGAAAAAGTTATTTTTATGAAATTGTAGAAACTTTTTCTGGAATTTAATTTCAGTCCTTAAAGTATGATTCGCTGTCAAGTCACCCAATAATTGAAATTTACTTGTGTCCTCTAAAATGGTAGCCATTTTTGAAATATAATCGGCTCGATTGAGAATGACGACACCTGAAATTTTATCAGGTTTGGTAATATAAATGTCGGTCCTCGCCTTGAGCAATTTGGCAGCTTGAAAATGGTTCTTTTGCCAAAACGATTCGCCAGAGCGTACCGTAGAATTCACAAAAAGAATGAGCATATTCGTTAAGACGTGTTTTAAGCTGACTTATAGACTCATTAGAAGAAGGGCAAACGATTCTCAACTGGGAGAACATCAATTCAAACTCGGCAAAAATTCCGGTCCTGTCAATGCCTGATGGAGGAATGCAAAAATCAATACCTCTAGACAACACGACCTCGTTTTTCTTGTCCGGCCAGAGATGCTAGGTGTCACAAGTGTGGGAAGTCAGGACATTTTTCTAAGGTGTGTGGGTCTACCAAAAATAATGTTTCTAAAAATTCTATTGCCTCTATCATGGTAGCCACTATAACAGCTGCGTCTCCATACCCCATCTCGAAAAGTATAATGCAGATTAAAATTAATGGTGTTTCTACTGATGCATTAATTGACGCAGACAGCTCTAGTAATTATATTTATTTACATGGTATTTTACGGTAATAAAAAAAATTAAAATAAAAACAACTATGTAACTAAATGTTTAGAAATGTAAAAAAAATCGGAATCGGGAATTTAGAACAAAATCAGTAATTGTATCAGAATCGGAAAAACATATTGGAATCGTCCCATAACTATTTAGGACAAGTGTCGATTGGCATTAGATTTGAAGACGACCATGTTGTAGCCCGCAGAGAAGCAATCCTGTGGTAACGTGTTTCACAGATGATTGATTTTTATGGCCCGTGCAAACGCCGTGTACGCCTGCTAGTATTTGATAAGTATATCAAATTACAACATTAAACCTTTTTTTAATTAATTAACCGCTTGAACTCTGCTAAATGTTAGAGGTCACGTGACCAATAAAATTTGCCGCTATCAATTTATGCGTTCTGTAAGCATATCGTGATACTATCGTGGCCCGAACGGTATATCTTCATGTGACTGCGCCGTAGAGATATCTCGAGGTGGAATCTTGTCGTCTTGGCACAGCGCCACAAGATATTGGACATCGATATCTACATCCCTTTTTTGGAGCAGCGTTTGACCATTGTCTTGATCCCACGCTGTGCATAGGATCCTCAAGAAATTGTAGTTTGCTGCAGCTATATCCGAACTGGAGAGTAAACCGGTCACATTAGGCATTAATCTTTGAAAGGGATTTATTGTGTTGATTTCGAAGACGAGAAATCATTGCAGCTGAAAAATAGATGGGAAGTTTCCACATCGAAATGCACACTGAATAGATTCTTAAAATTTAATACAAAACTTGGCTAGAATAAATGAGAAAATATATATATTTAAAAATTATTCCAGTTGGCACCCAAATATAGATATGTGTGTATCTTTATAGATTAATAGGCACCAATTGTACCACCTATATTAATACTTACCTTTCTTACCTCTTTCACCTTTTGTCACGCTTGGCGTTCAAACGCAGTTGTATTAACTACTTGCTAACTAAAGGCTGAAGATTGTATGAAGGAGGCTGGATAGTGATGGGACACAAAGCGAGAAGGATGCGGAAAATGGGAAGAGGGAGTAATTCTAATGTTGAGTTATGCATAAATGAGTAAATATTATTTCTATCTTTTAATTAAAATTAATAGAAATATCTATATATAAAACTAAATGTATGTGTGCATGTGTGTGTTCCCTATGAAAATAAAAGGTTAAAGAATTTACAACAATCTAAAAGTGTATTCTTATGTAAAATTAACCGGGGAAAATCATAGAAATCATCTAGAATCTCTAAGTGCACCTATAGAGCAAAGTTCTTATAGGGTCGAGTTTTTTCAGCCATACTTTTGAAAGAAAATGCTGTAATATTAATGCAATTATGTAGTTTCAAAATTATTTAAGATTTCTTAAGCTGCTTTTCTAACTAGGGACGGGCAGTAAACTCGGAAAAGGTTGTTTCGTAGCGCTCTGGAGGCATCCTTAATTTTATTTGGGTGGGCTCAGTAGCGCTCTAAACTGAATGTAATATTACATTTCGTAGGTGGTATATAGTAATCCAGTAATATAGTAATTTTTACATTTGATAAGTGGTATATAGTAATCCAGTAATATAGTAATGTTTACATTTGATAAGTGGTATATAGTAATCCAGTAATATAGTAATGTTTACATTTGATAAGTGGTATATAGTAATCCAGTAATATAGTAATGTTTACATTTGATAAGTGGTATATAGTAATCCAGTAATATAGTAATGTTTACATTTGATAAGTGGTATATAGTAATCCAGTAATATAGTAATGTTTACATTTGATAAGTGGTATATAGTAATCCAGTAATATAGTAATGTTTACATTTGATAAGTGGTATATAGTAATCCAGTAATATAGTAATGTTTACATTTGATAAGTGGTATATAGTAATCCAGTAATATAGTAATGTTTACATTTGATAAGTGGTATATAGTAATCCAGTAATATAGTAATGTTTACATTTGATAAGTGGTATATAGTAATCCAGTAATATAGTAATGTTTACATTTAATAAGTGGTATATAGTAATCCAGTAATATAGTAATGTTTACATTTGATAAGTGGTATATAGTAATCCAGTAATATAGTAATGTTTACATTTAATAAGTGGTATATAGTAATCCAGTAATATAGTAATGTTTACATTTAATAAGTGGTTTATCGTAATCCAGTAATATAGTAATGTTTACATTTGATAAGTGGTATATAGTAATCCAGTAATATAGTAATGTTTACATTTGATAAGTGATATATAGTAATCCAGTAATATAGTAATGTTTACATTTGATAAGTGGTATATAGTGATCCAGTAATATAGTAATGTTTACATTTGATAAGTGATATATAGTAATCCAGTAATATAGTAATATTTACATTTGATAAGTGATATATAGTAATCCAGTAATATAGTAATGTTTACATTTGATAAGTGATATATAGTAATCCAGTAATATAGTAATGTTTACATTTGATAAGTGGTATATAGTAATCCAGTAATATAGTAATGTTTACATTTGATAAGTGGTATATAGTAATCCAGTAATATAGTAATGTTTACATTTGATAAGTGGTATATAGTAATCCAGTAATATAGTAATGTTTACATTTAATAAGTGGTATATAGTAATCCAGTAATATAGTAATGTTTACATTTGATAAGTGGTATATAGTAATCCAGTAATATAGTAATGTTTACATTAAATAAGTGGTATATAGTAATCCAGTAATATAGTAATGTTTACATTTGATAAGTGATATATAGTAATCCAGTAATATAGTAATGTTTACATTTGATAAGTGATATATAGTAATCCAGTAATATAGTAATGTTTACATTTGATAAGTGATATATAGTAATCCAGTAATATAGTAATGTTTACATTTGATAAGTGATATATAGTAATCCAGTAATATAGTAATGTTTACATTTGATAAGTGATATATAGTAATCCAGTAATATAGTAATGTTTACATTTGATAAGTGATATATAGTAATCCAGTAATATAGTAATGTTTACATTTGATAAGTGATATATAGTAATCCAGTAATATAGTAATGTTTACATTTGATAAGTGATATATAGTAATCCAGTAATATAGTAATGTTTACATTTGATAAGTCATATATAGTAATCCAGTAATATAGTAATGTTTACATTTGATAAGTGGTATATAGTAATCCAGTAATATAGTAATGTTTACATTTGATAAGTGGTATATAGTAATCCAGTAATATAGTAATGTTTACATTTGATAAGTGGTATATAGTAATCCAGTAATATAGTAATGTTTACATTTGATAAGTGGTATATAGTAATCCAGTAATATAGTAATGTTTACATTTGATAAGTGGTATATAGTAATCCAGTAATATAGTAATGTTTACATTTAATAAGTGGTATATAGTAATCCAGTAATATAGTAATGTTTACATTTGATAAGTGGTATATAGTAATCCAGTAATATAGTAATGTTTACATTTAATAAGTGGTATATAGTAATCCAGTAATATAGTAATGTTTACATTTAATAAGTGGTTTATCGTAATCCAGTAATATAGTAATGTTTACATTTGATAAGTGATATATAGTAATCCAGTAATATAGTAATGTTTACATTTGATAAGTGATATATAGTAATCCAGTAATATAGTAATGTTTACATTTGATAAGTGATATATAGTAATCCAGTAATATAGTAATGTTTACATTTGATAAGTGGTATATAGTAATCCAGTAATATAGTAATGTTTACATTTGATAAGTGGTATATAGTAATCCAGTAATATAGTAATGTTTACATTTGATAAGTGGTATATAGTACTCCAGTAATATAGTAATGTTTACATTTAATAAGTGGTATATAGTAATCCAGTAATATAGTAATGTTTACATTTAATAAGTGGTATATAGTAATCCAGTAATATAGTAATGTTTACATTTAATAAGTGGTATATAGTAATCCAGTAATATAGTAATGTTTACATTTAATAAGTGGTATATAGTAATCCAGTAATATAGTAATGTTTACATTTGATAAGTGATATATAGTAATCCAGTAATATAGTAATGTTTACATTTGATAAGTGATATATAGTAATCCAGTAATATAGTAATGTTTACATTTGATAAGTGATATATAGTAATCCAGTAATATAGTAATGTTTACATTTGATAAGTGATATATAGTAATCCAGTAATATAGTAATGTTTACATTTGATAAGTGATATATAGTAATCCAGTAATATAGTAATGTTTACATTTGATAAGTTATATATAGTAATCCAGTAATATAGTAATGTTTACATTTGATAAGTGATATATAGTAATCCAGTAATATAGTAATGTTTACATTTGATAAGTGATATATAGTAATCCAGTAATATAGTAATGTTTACATTTGATAAGTGGTATATAGTAATCCAGTAATATAGTAATGTTTACATTTGATAAGTGGTATATAGTAATCCAGTAATATAGTAATGTTTACATTTGATAAGTGGTATATAGTAATCCAGTAATATAGTAATGTTTACATTTAATAAGTGGTATATAGTAATCCAGTAATATAGTAATGTTTACATTTGATAAGTGGTATATAGTAATCCAGTAATATAGTAATGTTTACATTTAATAAGTGGTATATAGTAATCCAGTAATATAGTAATGTTTACATTTAATAAGTGGTTTATAGTAATCCAGTAATATAGTAATGTTTACATTTGATAAGTGGTATATAGTTATCCAGTAATATAGTAATGTTTACATTTGATAAGTGATATATAGTAATCCAGTAATATAGTAATGTTTACATTTGATAAGTGGTATATAGTAATCCAGTAATATAGTAATGTTTACATTTGATAAGTGATATATAGTAATCCAGTAATATAGTAATGTTTACATTTGATAAGTGATATATAGTAATCCAGTAATATAGTAATGTTTACATTTGATAAGTGGTATATAGTAATCCAGTAATATAGTAATGTTTACATTTGATAAGTGATATATAGTAATCAAGTAATATAGTAATGTTTACATTTGATAAGTGATATATAGTAATCCAGTAATATAGTAATGTTTACATTTGATAAGTGGTATATAGTAATCCAGTAATATAGTAATGTTTACATTTAATAAGTGGTATATAGTAATCCAGTAATATAGTAATGTTTACATTTAATAAGTGGTTTATAGTAATCCAGTAATATAGTAATGTTTACATTTGATAAGTGGTATATAGTAATCCAGTAATATAGTAATGTTTACATTTGATAAGTGATATATAGTAATCCAGTAATATAGTAATGTTTACATTTGATAAGTGATATATAGTAATCCAGTAATATAGTAATGTTTACATTTGATAAGTGATATATAGTAATCCAGTAATATAGTAATGTTTACATTTGATAAGTGATATATAGTAATCCAGTAATATAGTAATGTTTACATTTGATAAGTGATATATAGTAATCCAGTAATATAGTAATGTTTACATTTGATAAGTGATATATAGTAATCCAGTAATATAGTAATGTTTACATTTGATAAGTGGTATATAGTAATCCAGTAATATAGTAATGTTTACATTTGATAAGTGGTATATAGTAATCCAGTAATATAGTAATGTTTACATTTAATAAGTGGTATATAGTAATCCAGTAATATAGTAATGTTTACATTTAATAAGTGGTATATAGTAATCCAGTAATATAGTAATGTTTACATTTAATAAGTGGTATATAGTAATCCAGTAATATATTAATGTTTACATTTGATAAGTGATATATAGTAATCCAGTAATATAGTAATGTTTACATTTGATAAGTGATATATAGTAATCCAGTAATATAGTAATGTTTACATTTGATAAGTGATATATAGTAATCCAGTAATATAGTAATGTTTACATTTGATAAGTGATATATAGTAATCCAGTAATATAGTAATGTTTACATTTGATAAGTGATATATAGTAATCCAGTAATATAGTAATGTTTACATTTGATAAGTGATATATAGTAATCCAGTAATATAGTAATGTTTACATTTGATAAGTGATATATAGTAATCCAGTAATATAGTAATGTTTACATTTGATAAGTGATATATAGTAATCCAGTAATATAGTAATGTTTACATTTGATAAGTGGTATATAGTAATCCAGTAATATAGTAATGTTAACATTTGATAAGTGGTATATAGTAATCCAGTAATATAGTAATGTTTACATTTGATAAGTGGTATATAGTAATCCAGTAATATAGTAATGTTTACATTTAATAAGTGGTATATAGTAATCCAGTAATATAGTAATGTTTACATTTGATAAGTGGTATATAGTAATCCAGTAATATAGTAATGTTTACATTTAATAAGTGGTATATAGTAATCCAGTAATATAGTAATGTTTACATTTAATAAGTGGTTTATAGTAATCCAGTAATATAGTAATGTTTACATTTGATAAGTGGTATATAGTAATCCAGTAATATAGTAATGTTTACATTTGATAAGTGATATATAGTAATCCAGTAATATAGTAATGTTTACATTTGATAAGTGGTATATAGTAATCCAGTAATATAGTAATGTTTACATTTGATAAGTGATATATAGTAATCCAGTAATATAGTAATGTTTACATTTGATTAGTGATATATAGTAATCCAGTAATATAGTAATGTTTACATTTGATAAGTGGTATATAGTAATCCAGTAATATAGTAATGTTTACATTTGATAAGTGATATATAGTAATCCAGTAATATAGTAATGTTTACATTTGATAAGTGGTATATAGTAATCCAAAAGTAATCAACCTCCTAGATAGAACAGGTGTATTTAAACGCAAAGTTGCGCGGGATAACGAACGCATCTGTCTTTTGTTAACTGAAAGGTTAATCCAAAGTGCTCAATATCGTAGTTAGAGCGGTGTGTTTACTCGCCGTTGTCAAGGAGTCATGATAGTAATATTACAGTATTACATTCGGTAAGCGGTATAATTTAATCGAAAGTGCTCAATATCTTAGATAGAGCAATATTTCATAGAACAGGTGTTTTAAACGCCGCATTACCAGGGAGAAAGATTTACACTGTATTTTGTTATACTATTGTATACCAGAAAAGGTACTCTGCTTTGCTTAATAGTCAGTGCTCAATATCCTAGATAGAGCAGGTGTGTTTACACGCTGTATTGCCAGGGAAACGGCCAGGGTGTGTATAATAATACAGTGTTACACTTGATGTGGTATATGCTTAATCGATAAAGTGCTAAATACTCCAGATGAAGCAGGTGTGTGCAATAATACAGTAGTACATTTCCTGTCTTGTATATGCTTGATAGAGAAGGTGAAGACAAGAAACTCGGCGTCGCCGGCAATGCACTAAAAATATATGTTTCATTATATCCTTAAGGAGGGTGAGAAGATAAACTAAAACGAATATAGATTTCATAATATTTTGAGCAGGGGGAAAACTTGGTGTTGCTCGGGAGCAATAACGTTAAAACTGAAAGCTGACACTAGTATTATTTTCTATACATTAAAACAAGAGAGAGAAATGGGATGGGCGGAGATGAAAGAAGGGTGGGGAGAGGGATGTGGAAAAACAGGGAAGGAGAAAAAAGAGAAAGATAGAGAGACGGATTGAGAGAGGTAAAGAAGTTAACGGTTTAATATAAAGATGTGACACATACTTTCAACCTCATCTATTTTGATTTTTATGGTCCCTGCAAACGCCATGTAGGCCTGCTAATATTTGATAAGTATATCAAATGACAACATTAAACCTTTTTATAATTAATTAACCGCTTGAGCTCTGCTAAATGTTAGAGGTCACGTGACCAATAAAATTTGCCGCTATCAATTTATGCGTTCTGTAAGCATATTGTGATACCTCTATGTGACTGCGCCGTAGATATATCTCGAGGTGGAATCTTGTCGTCTTGGCACAGCGCCACAAGATAATGGACATCGATAGCTACATCCCTTTTTTGGAGCAGCGTTTGACCATTGTCTTGATCCCACGCTGTGCATAAGATCCTCAAGAAATTGTAGTTTACTGCAGCTATATCCGAACTGGAGAGTAAACCGGTCACATTAGGCATTAATCTTTGAAAGGGATTTATTGTGTTGATTTCGAAGACGAGAAATCATTGCGGCTGAAAAATAGAATGCTTGATAAAAAAAGGAAGAATACATCCTCTTGTCTGTTTTATAAAAAATAGAATCTATTTTACCGCATTTTCATAAATTGCTGTAAAAACGCGTCTCTTTCCCGTTGCAAATTTAAACAAAACTGCAAAAGAATAATTCATCACGAAAATAGGAAGGGAGAAAATATTCAACCAGAGAGGAAAAGAGAGAATTCAACCACACGTAGTCAATCAACAGGCAACCCTTTGACTTTCACTCGTGTTTCCGATTGGCAGCAGCCACCTCAACCACTTAATTTTGACCAATTAACCCGTCACACTATCCAACCTAACAGTTCAAAACAATATCGTTGTCGCTTCAGTCCGGTGGGGAGTTTTGATTGACGGTTTATTATCACCGCAGCGGTGGAGGCCCCTTTTACTGGGCTATAATACAATTTTTTGGACGTTGAGAAATTTGTGTTATCTTTACCAACTCCAGGATTAGTCAAAGGTCGCGATAATGGAGCGCCTCTCCCTGCCTTGTGCCACAATATCACTTCTGATTAAACGATTTTTCATTTACCTTTTCTGACGTAAAATAACCTTTACTGATCACATCAAACTTATATCTGATGCTTTTGTTGATAATAGTTCAGATCTTCCCGTATGCAAATGAGACTGTTCCAAATGAGACTCGTTCTAGTAAAAGACGTTGTATTGAACAAATATATGGAAATAGCAGTAAACGACTGGAATACCACTCTGTGTGCCCTTTATTTGGAATATGAAATGAAATATATATATATATATATATATATATATATATATTTTTTTTTTTTTTTTTAAAGTAATTATTAATTATTTTTACCTACATACATCAATGTTTCATGCTTACGCAATCTTCAGTGTAGGGGATGTTAATTAACTGATTCGTAGTAGAGTCTCTTACCTCTCGGTCGGCGTCTACCAGTATGGATATTAGGAGGGATTTAAATTTATAAACGCCAAATCAGCGGGTGTGTACAGCGAGAAGATGACAGTGATTCAACTACAACAACAAACGGGGTTGGAATCTCGCTTTAAGCCGTAGTATTACTGCTCGTTAATAAATGATCTCCTTGTAAAGGGGACTATAATTATATTTTTTAAGTAAATATTATTTATTTAAGTAATCTTCAGTGCAGGGTATATTAATTCACGTGTCGCATAGCCCCTTAATAATTCATACCTTCGTTTCTTCTCGGTTTGCTCTGTCGTCTAGTGGTTGGAGTTCTTTCTTCGCCTCTGTAGTGGCCATCTCCGTGAGTTGTCTGTAACAAAAGACCTTTCTCGCTTCATATGACAACAATCTTTTCATTTTAATTACTTTTTATTCGGCGTCAGTTTCTATTGCCCGTAGAGATGCTCTGCTCATCGTTGAGAGAGAGAGAGAGATTTACGAATATCGTGGTTAATTCTTAGCTAGCTTATTGTCTAATCAGTCCTTTGTTATTTGAGGAGACAGGGGGGAGAAAGGCATCCCGTACGCCCGTATTCCTTTTTAGGGAAAAACATTTCCCGTTCTGACTTGACTACATCGTAATTCCTTCGTCCGACTTCTGTGCCTCCTAAGTCCGAACTAACTTAAAAACTTCAATTTTCTCACACATGAAAACTGTGACGTAATATCACGTGATCACCACACAGGTGCAGGATGACCTTTTAACCAGGGTCATCCATTGTCTCGTCACTTGTCATGTTTTGATTCCCAGGAAACAACATCGCACTCTATGCACCCGGCGACCCGCACTAATCGCACAAGTCAAACCAACGACCCCACATCCGTTCTCCACCACATACGTCCATTATCATATAACATTCTCATAAAGGTTTTTATAATCCCACAAGTTACGTCCATCATTATATTAATTCACGTCGGTCGGAGGACAACAGTGTTCTTTTGCAATCGACCTCATTATTTTACTGGGATTACCACCAACTGTGTGCTGTATTTGCCCAATAACTTCAGGTTATACTTGTATATGATTTTTTGTGGACAAAAGCTCAGATTGTTCCTTCTTACGTGCGGTTTTCTTTTGCAGTCAACCTCATGGCTTTTCTAGGATTACCACCAACGGTGTGCTGTATTTGCCGAATAACTTCAGGTTATACTTGTATATGATTTCTTTGTGGACAAAAGCTCCGATTGCTCCTTCTTACGTGTGGTTTTCTTTTGCAATCAACCTCATGGCTTTTCTAGGATTACCACCAACGGTGTGCTGTATTTGCCGAATAAATGAAGGTGTTCTAATGCTGTCAGTGTGTCTATAATGTCTGTTACGTTTCAATAGTGATACTATCTTTTCAACATATGCCTTTAACTCTTTGTGAACTTTCTAGAGTAAAGATTGAACGCCATTTTAAAAAGCTGATATTTCTGCATTGTTATATTCAGCTGTTATAGTCGCGATAAATGTGTGCCTTTTTATTTGTTGTGTAATTATAGGAGCTGTCATGTATAATTCTGAAATATAGAAAACATAAAGTCAAATGATATTCCTGCTATAGTAAAATTAACGTATATCCTCAACTATCTTACGCGCCCTTAACAGCGCTACTGAATATTGTTTTATGAAACATTCGCTCTGAATTAACGGTATTGGTCATGACTAACATTTTTTTATGTAGTATTTGGATATTCGGACTATTGTAGTCGTCTTGGGTGTTATTCTCACAGCGTTTCGGCGGATGTAACCTCCGACCTTCGTTCTTGTACGACTCGGGAATCTTTATATCAGACTCAGGACTCTGTACGGAATTTAGAACAGGATCTTTTATTTAATCCACAGGGGGAGCTTGCTCACGTTCCGTCAGCCATTGTTTCCTTTTTTACCATTGGGGATGGCACAGTGGTTTAGTTGGTATCGACGCGGACTGAGAACCTGAGTGTGCCTGGTTCAAATCTAAGTCATTCTACTGAAAACGCTTCCATCAAACCCACATGACACTTGTGTCTAATCTCCTGGAGGGGGAATAAATAGAAATCACATTAACACTTGTCCACGGGTGGCCTAGGCCTTGATAAAGTGGTGGTCTCTGTTTTAAAAAAAAAAAAATTACCGGGTAGAAGTCTTAAGTAATTCGTACATGTATTCTTAGTATCGCCCATATTGAGGATCGAACCATAAACCTCCAGAAAACTGTCACTTAGAACTGAGTATTACTTTCAACTTTTATCAGTTGCGCCACCTGTGCTCGCGGACACTCCGCACAGATTACCGAGTTCGACATAAGTTATCCCGCATTCTACAAGACGCACCTGAAGAAGTTGGGACGTTAAATCGGCTGATACATGTAAGAATACCATCCAAGGGGAAAGCAGTAGTCCGAATAATCCAAATTATCAATCGTTATCTAAAAAATTCCCAATTATTTTTCATGTTTTTTTCAATGGTTAGTACACACGTATATAGAAACTCTTTAATCGAACTTCTATTTTAATTAGTTGGACCCTGTGGAAATTCCAGTTATTTTTCCATTTTTCTCTATATTTTACTCTTAATGATTATATTTCTCTTGAAATACAAAAATGCACGTAGAGTTTAATAATATTATAAATAATTGTTTTCCTTTTTTGCCGTATTTTTTATTATCAGCTAAATATCCTTTAAATAAATGAAAATAAATATTTCTCTTTGTAATACTATTTAGATGCGTAGGTGGGAAAATAGTTAAAGTGATAAATTTCCATGATAAGATTATATAAGTAGAGTCGAATTTTCCAGTAGAAATCGAGTGAAAGCTTCGTATCACGACAGTTACGTTACATACAGGAAGACGCTAGTGTAACGTGGCAAATGTGAAGTTCAGATCTTTCTCTTGTCACTGAATCGGCAGAGAGAGAGAGAGAAAGAGAGGAAGAGAGAGAGGGGGCGGTTGGGTTTTCGAATAGCTGCACTCGCTCTCATGTGTGATGTTTTTTATATGTGTATGCGTGTACACTGTCAATAAACATAAAAT
Organism: Sepiola atlantica; assembly: GCA_963556195.1. Taxonomy (NCBI): domain Eukaryota; kingdom Metazoa; phylum Mollusca; class Cephalopoda; order Sepiida; family Sepiolidae; genus Sepiola; species Sepiola atlantica. The sequence continues at coordinate 21,388,731 of OY744552.1, read as the reverse complement.
AATAAAAGATTGTTTAGGCACAAGTGTATTGTACTGTTCTTATTTAATAACGGTTACGGCTGCAGTAAGTAAAAAGAATACGTCTACAACGAGAGAGGAAAAGAAAATGAATTACTGCTGCATGTCGTCTGCCAACAAGACTTAAGCTGTCTATGTGATGAGCTGCCGCCATCCTGATAATCTGTGAGGATCGAAGAAGTGGTCACCATCGTGTTAACAATGAAAACACACGTTCGTATATAAATTGGTTAGTTTAAAAAAAACAGGAAATAAAAAATTAAGTCTGGATTTACTTGCTGAACTCGACGTTAATTTTACACGGCTGTGAGAATAAATAGAAAGTGATGTGACGTTACATGACTCAAAGAGAGAGAGTGAGATAAATCGCCAGTTCTTCTGAAGTACTAGAACTGTGAACTTGTGGTTAGAGAAAATGCGCCGCAGAGATATGATTAAACAGCGATTATCGAAGTCATTTTGTTCCCTAAACAATAAATATTTTCTTTTTAATCATCAGACATCTAAATAACTTTTAATAAATAAAATGAATATTTTTATCTTTTTTATTTATTTATTGGTATAATTTTAATCCTTTTAAAATAAATATATTCGCCGTTTACTTACTGTAAATTATTTGGCAGATAAATCTACATAATAAAAACAATAAAATTATGTTGTTTTCGGAGTTCGCCTGTTTGTGTGCAAATAGAAACATATGATTGGTTCACATAAAAGGAATAGGCAGAGTACACATTACTAAAGCAGTAGTGTTCACAATGTCAGTACACGAGTTCGAATCTCACGTTAGTCTAAAGGATTATTTTTACTGGATACTTGTTTTTTTTTAAATAAATATAAAGAAATTAACATAAGATAATAACATAAAAACATTGCATAAATATATTTTTAAAACATTACATAGATAGATATTTTTAACTTTTTTTAAATCTGAAAAAAGTAGACATAAAATGTATTCAGCATTAGTTCAAAGCAAATTATTTTTGTTTTAAAACTTATTTTCTAATGTATTTTTTGTCGTTAAAAACAATACTGAATACATTCGTCGTAGTTACTCACTCTCTTTCATACAAATACTAAGTAGCGTTTTTGTTTTCATGAAATTTCAGAAATACTTTTATTCGTACTAGTTATGAAGCAGTAGAATCTAGGTAAACATGGAAATACCCAGGTACTTAACCCAAACCGCCCAATGATCGAGTAATAAACTTGTATAATTAGTATAATTAGTATAACTAGTATAACTAACTAATTTAGCTTCTTTCAAAGTAAATTGTAGGACAAATCTATATACTATTAAAAAGTTTTAGAGTTTGTCTGTTTGTACGCAAATAGAAACATGTGACTCGTTGACAAAAAGGAATAGGCAGCGTACACATTTTTGGTACTACTCCAGATGAAGCGCCTAATTTCCGTGACTGCTCGGCGGCAACGATCGGGCAGGTCGCGGAAGCGCCCGAGAGCTGCCGAGACGAAAATGAGGCGGAAGCGCCCGAGAGCTGCCGAGACGAAAATGAGGCGGAAGCGCCCGAGAGCTGCCGAGACGAAAATGAGGCGGAAGCGCCCGAGAGCTGCCGAGACGAAAACGAGGCTGAAGCAGAGCTGACCAATCAGGTTGCTGCCAATTCATCTGCGCTCAGCACAACAAAACAAGCGGTAGGAAGACTTTTCGAACCGGCCGCAAACGTATCCGTAAACCCTGACCCTCGATGAGAAAATATATGAAATTCCTCCCCCCCCCCAAAAAAAATAATAATATACAAAAAAAAACTTGTCTAAATATCCTAAGAAAAATAACATACTTCTTTGTTTTATGTAAAAAAAAAAAGTTGCCTAAATATCGTAAAAGAAATAATATTTACTTCTTTGATTTATGTAAAAAAAAGACAAAAAGAAATTTAAATGATTCATTTGGCCCACGAAAATTTTTTTTAAAATAAGTTTATTTATAGTTCTTCAGCTATGGTTTGTTCATTTTTTTTTTTTCATTTTTTTTTCAAATATATGTATTTTTTTATTCTGTATTCTTCGTCTTATATTGTCGTCTGCCACTCTTCCATTTTACGACTTTCAGTTTTGCTTCAGCCTCGTTCTCGTCTCGGCAGCTCTCGGGTGCTTCCGCGACCTGCCCGATCGTTGCCGCCGAGCAGTCATGGAAATTAGGCGCTTCATCTGGAGTAGTACCCACATTTTTAATGCTGTTCACTAAGATGCTTGATTTTCAGATTTTCACATTTGTCATACCAGGGTTCGAATCTCGCGTAAGTCTAAAGGATTTTTTTTAACTGGATACGTGTTTTATGAATTTTAAGAAATTAACATAATACTAACATAGCAAACATACATAACTATTTTTTTTAAAAGTAAGTGACCTTTTTTAGATAATCCGCAAAACAGTAGGCATAAAGTGCATTCGGTTCAACGCGAATTATTTTTGCTTTAAAATTTGGATTTTCTATTTACAATAGCGTAAGCGACGTTGAGCCTGGTCAGTACTAGGTGGGTGACCATTTCCGAATACCAGGCGTGATACATGGGCACCTAGCTAGAGTAAAATAGCTTCACCAACCCGCAGTGCCTTGCATGGCGACTATGGCAAAATAAAACTCTGAATGACAGTCACCAATAAGAGGGGGGCAGAAACCAGGGGGGGGGGGCTCTTCCTACGAAAGTTATCACAAAACCTGATTATGATAGTGTAATAAGTTCTAACAATATAGCGTTTTTATCCGCATACAAACATCTGCTCTCTTACAAGCTAATTATTTCTTCGTACTAGCAATATAGTGGTAGCAGCTAAGTAAAGATGGAAACTGACATACTCAGGTACTGTACCAGCATCGCTCAAGGAGTGGGTATCATCTCGTAATCTTGAAATAAATAAAACGAATGCCGCTTATTTTAAATTTGTTTATTTTTAAATAGTAACAATAAGATGTGTGTTAAAATTACATGAAAATAAAAAAAGAATGCAAGGAGTAGGCTATTACAATTGGTTACGTCGACGTGACGACAGAATTCGATCTGGGAACAATTCATTTTAAAATAGGTAAGATCAGAATTATTTTTACCTTAGCGACACCAGTTAATTTTCAATTTCATTTGGCGATTGGACGATTTCATTTTTTGAAATGGGTGTAGAACGTGAATTGATAAAATATAATAATTATTTTTATTCATTAATTTTTAAATGTACTGTTATATAAAAAAACAGAAAAAATAGTAGGTACTTGTATGCAAAGAGTTCCCAGAGGATTTAAGTACTTACGGAGTCAGACCTGAGTATCGACGGAAAATCCTAAGTCAGTTCCGAGTATTGACGTAAAAGCATGACGAACAGAGAACACACATTTTTTTTTTTTTTGTAAAAAAAATTAATTTAACGAAAACTGCTTTTTTTCTTATTTGCCCAGAAGAGGGCAACGTTTTTAAGTGTTTAGATTAGGATCAATTAACCCTTCCGATGCTAAGAATTTGTTTAATGATTTTCTTCAAATCACTACGTAAATACACTTTATTTATTAAAAAAAAAAACATTTTAAGAAGTTGTTTAAGTTTATTTATTTAGGGCGGGTGCTAAAATGTTTTAACCATAACCTTAATCTAACCCACACTAACTAAACACTAAGCTAACCTGGCTGTGCATTCGTATGTTTTAGTGTCGTCCGATTTTTACATTTTTTCGCAGCTTTTACATTTTGTATCATCCGTAGATTTATAATAATAATAATAATAATAATAATAATAATAATAATAATAATAATAATAATAATAATAATAATAAAAAGAAGAAGAAGAAGAAGGAGAAGAAGATCGACAAAAGTATTGTACGCATATATATAAGAAAATAGGACAATAAAAATTACAATTACCTCCCTTGAAAATAAATGCAAAACCTAAGAATGTTTTAGTAAGTTATTCTATTTTATTAAATCTATAATAATAATAATAATAATAATAATAATAATAATAATAATAATAATAATAATAATATAGTTTTTTTTTTTTTCAGATTTTTCAAAGTGAAATAATTTTCCCTACACGTGTTTCTCTACTCAAGCACCAGGGGAAATATATACCTGGAATAAGGACCCCAACAACTGACAATACCCGCTGCGGTGTTTCCTTAATAGAGGCCATTTAAGAAGAAAAAGGAAAAAACCTCTTAAGAAAGTAGTTCAAGAAATTTTCACAGTATGGTTGCTACTATGCATACCAACAAGAAATTAGTCTCAATGCAGTCCGAAATTTCTTGAACTACTTTCTTAAGATGTTTTTTCCTTTTTCTTCTTAAATAGCCTCAATTAGGGCAACACCACATCGAGTATTGTCAGTTGTTGGGGTCCTTATTCCAGGCATATATTTCTCCTGATGAACTGGCAAGCCAGAACCTGCTTGAGTAGAGTAACACGTGTAGGGAAAAATCATTTAACTTTGAAAAATCTGAAAAATAAATAAACTATGAAAGGAAAATGTCTTTTGTTGTGATGAATGATTTCTTAAACGAAATGGTTTGGTAAACCTTCAAAGAAACACATATAAATGCTCTGTACCCTGTAATCGAGTATCATCGAGCTTATTTTTATTGGACTGATTCCGGTCTTTAGTGAATAAACTATCTTCGCAGTGAATATATATATATATATATATATATATATATATATGGGTGGAAATTCTCGTATATGTGATATATTAAATAGTTTTTAATGCCAATACGTAGTTAAAGCAAAATAATTTGGTTTTGACTGGTAAAAGAATTTCGAACGCAATTAATGATGTTTAACCATTCATTTATTTAATTATTTTTATCATCGCTTAGGTTTGAATTCATGTTTTGAAACATGACGTGAATAATAAATCTATGACGTCACGTCAAAGCAATAATTATTTTCTTAAGATAATGTTTTAATATCTATTCACGTGAAAATCTAAATAGTTCAGATCGTAGAACATCAGACTGAAGATCTCAAGGTTTCGGTTTCGATTTCCGCGGATGCTATCCTCGTTATTCGTAGGGAATTCATCATTTAGTATTAATATGATATTTTCTGGAAAAAGTTAATATATTTTTTTAATAATGTTGACTGACACACACAAATACATAAAAGTGACCCTGATATTATGAGTAGAAAAAAGTAGGAAAAATAAAACGTTCAAAACTATCGACTATAACAGAATCAATAAAGAAAGCATCAACTTTTCAACACGTTCAGTTTTTACAAAGTTATTGGATTTCAGAATACTTTGTGATGTCATAATATATCATCTTCCTCTCTCCTTCTCTCTCTTTTTTGTCTTTCTTTTTTTTCTTTCTTATTTTTCTTTCTTTCACTTTTCCTCTCTCTATTTCCATTCTCTGTCTCTTCCTCCCCTTTCTCTCTCTATTTTAAATTATTTACATCATTCCTTTACTGACTACTCGACCTTTTTACAGTCATACGCTCTTCCGCCCACCATCTAAAACATTCACGCACAAACAAACATTCACGATCCTCGGAGTTTTAGTATCATACTAAATTTCCACGAACATATTCGAACCTACGCAAAAAGGGGAACTCGCATGATACATGGCATATATAAGGAAATCCTTTGGGAGAAATAAAATTTGAGGTGTCGCACGATGCGCAAGATCGGATAGTCGCGAGTATACACGGTACTTTTTCAACGGGTATTATTACAAGTGACTGAAATGCCCTACATGAACTTGAACCCGACATGCTACGCTCACAACGCAACTGTAAGCGTCACATCGCCCACACATCCTGATTTGGCATAATGATGTAGATTTTCTATAAAATAACCCGTGAACTATTTCGAAAATCTGGTCAAAAATGTATCCATTTTGGTAAGAAATAATCGGAATAGTTTTTACTGTAATGTAGTCTCAGTTCCGAACCATTTTTGGCGGGAGGAAAATAGTAAATAACAGTACCCTTTGATAACCAACCCGCCCACCAACTAAATGACCCCACCGAACTTATCAGATGGTCACAAGTGGCCAGCACGGCCATGTCCACCTCCCTCGTTCTTTTCTCCACAAAATAAACGTTTTTTTTCTTAAGATTTTTTTTGCCCCACGAAATTTCATTAGAGCAAACGACAAAGGCTACATTCGCGTATTTGGAGTGAAACCAACGCATGGCCTTCTCGAAATACTCCTTCGTCCCCACTGTATACCCGTACTTATTTCCTACAAAGTCACCCCGACGGATATGGATACCGATCGTGGTGACGTTCGTTTGTTTTGTGTGATTCGTCGACTGTAGGTATTCTTTCTTGATGTCAGAAAGAATCGTGTTGGCTATTTTTTGTATGTGTTTCTTGAACGTGAAGTGCGAACGCAGTTCATCGTAGACAGCCTCGAAGTTTTTGTACGACTGAAAATAGCCGTACAGCCAGAAATTCGTCCGGTTGCTCATGAGGAAGATTTTTTTATCAAAGGCGCAGTTACGAGTTTCGACATAAGTAGGTGCCCCTTTGCAGAGTGAATAATTATCAATGAGACGCATGTTATCAGCGCCGAGCTCAAACGTCTTGAGAAGGCTATTCGTTTTCAGCATGATGAAGTCCATGTTTTTCTTCCGCGCGACGCCAAACGCCGAGGCGTAAAGAAACATATGATTGCCGAGGCCGCCAATGAATTTGGCGCAAACACAATTGCGTTTTGTTTTCGTTTTCTTCTGGATTTTTAATGTTGTTTTATTAGCGTTTTTTTCGGACCTCGGTGTTTTCTTAGGGTCTTCTTTGTGTTCTTTTTCTTTATCTTTTTCTACGACTGCGTCTTTTTCTTCGTCAAAATCTTGTTCGTCTTTTTCTTTTTCTTTTTTCTCTTCGTCTTCTCTGTTTGGAACAGTGTCGTAATCCATGCCCAGGTCTTTGCTGCCGGTCGGTGCTATTTGGGCATTTAATTCTCGGAGCATCTGGACGCGATCAGGAAAATATTGCACGTTCAGGTAGATTATAAGCACCATCATGGTCAGGCAGGTAGGTAAGAGGTATTTGAGTTTATCTGAAAGTAGAAATTAAACCCTTATTGAAAAACTGCGAATCAAAAAAACACTTTAGTTCAAAGGCACGTGAAAATAATTAGAATATTAATTGGTAATCGATCATTTTTAAATCTTAAATATTGCAATATATGGAGTGGCGTAGTGCAGTGGTTACGGTCGCAGACCATGTGCTCGCCGTACGGGGTTCGAGTTTTATAGGAGCATATATGAGGTTGCATAGTCATGTTTTTTGTTTTTTTACTAACGAGTAATAAATTTTCAAGGCCAAAAGTCACTCAAGGATGACGGTTAATGAGATGGAATGATTGTCAGTTGAAAGACGAAGAATATTATGAGAGGATTGAAAATGATCCATGTAATGAACTTAGTTTTATTACTTATGGGGACGATTGATGAGAAGTATTTTTTGACATTGGATTTAAATACGACCATGCTGCAGTCTGCAGGGAGGCACTCACACTGTAACGTCAAATCAATGATACTAATACAATTTATCTGGCAAAGAAAATAGCAAAGTGCAACAAGCCATGTAAAGAGACAGAGGGAAGTCCTTGGAAATAAATTTTATTCGTGGAAATTCCTCCTTACGCTATGCACATGCAGGAAGAAAAGAATTTTTTTTCATTACGGCAGCAAGGCCAGTTCGTACTGTGAATGTCTTACAAAGAGGAACAAGAAATCAGAGACCAGTCGAGCACAGTTCATGGAAATAACGATAGAGTAGAGAAAGACTAACAAAGTGAGAAATATGGTGTGAGGGACAGAGGAGATCATGCCTCATTAGATTTAGTTACACTAACGGACGATGGATTCAGCTTGCGAGTTTCGATCGAGTTCTATCGGGCTATATATATATATATATATATATATATATATATATATATATATATATATATATATATATATATATATATATATATATATATATATATTGTCTCGGAAGTTTTTTTAACCTTCAAAACTGGAAAAAAAAAAATTTTTTTCCGTTGAACGATGTTTGTCTAGTAAGTCAATCAATCTACTGCAATCACTATATTAGTTAACTTCCAAGAATTTACTCTAATATAAATATATTTTTATATATGTTTTTTTATATAAGGGATCGTCAGTTGTTTACCATGAAAACTGTTTCGGGATTTTAAAAACAAAACAGTATTTCTTTATCATGGCATCCCAGCAGTGATGATCAGACACAACCTCCCTATTTAATAATTATTTCTTAATTAAAAAGTTTACAAATATTTGATTTAGTTTTGCCTCCAGATTTGTTTTTTTTAAGTTATTAAATATAGTTTCTCCTTACCTGTGTTGTTCCTTTCAAATTGAGTTTACTATTTTACAGAACATCTATTTTATAGAGTTAGATGATTCCATTATAATAACCCCCCTTTTTGTCCTCTTGGTTATTTTCTTTATCTACAAATGTTTTAAACTTAAAAATATATATTTATAAAAATATTTCATATATACATATATATACATTTATTTATTTATTTCATCATTTTCCCTGTGGTCATTGGAATATAACTAAAAAGTATATATGCTCTGAAGCTTTTAACACAACTTCATTGAGCTTGCAATTTCAAGGAACTTCGGAGATTATAAAGAGTGTATAGCTAAATATATATTTTTAGAAAAACTTATATATATATATATATATATATATATATATATATATATATATATATATATATATATATATATATATATAGTTCGTCAAATAGTTTTAATGATATGTTTTACGTACACAAAAAATACATGAACACTTCACTGTCTAGATATTTCTGAAAATTAATCGAGGATGAAAAAACCTAATAATTAAATGAAAAACCAGACCTGTGGATCACTTAACTCACTCTGTTTTTATATATATATATATATATATATATATATATATATATATATATATATATATATATATATATATATATATATAAGTTTTTCTAAAAATATATATTTAGCTATACACTTTTGATAATCTCCGAAGTTCTTTCAATTGCAAGCTCAATGAGGTTGTGTTAAAAGCTTCAGAGCATATATACTTTTTAGTTATATTCCAATGACCAAAGAAAAAAATGAATCAATTAACATTATTTTTGATTTATTTATTCTGCAAAATGAGGAAATTGAGAAAAAATAAATAAGCATTATGGTTATTGATTGATTTTTCTTTTGGTCATTGGAACAAAAAGGTATATACATACATACATACATACATACATATACACACATAAATATATATATATATATATATATATATAGAGAGAGAGAGAGAGAGAGAGAGAGAGAGAGAGAAAGAGAAAGAGAGAGAGGAAAGGTCTAAAATTCAGTTCTATTAGAACAAAGATTTTTTAAAGAAATGTAGTATTCCTCCAAATGATTTCATTATATATCCCATGTATCATGCGAGTTCCCCTTTTTGCGTAGGTTCGTATACATATTTATATATATATATATATATATATATATATATATATATATATATATATATATATATATATATATGTGTGAGAAAGATTACGGAAATATAAATTATATAGTTCAGATTGATTCACAATTTAATTATTTTTAATCGGTGACGCTAAAGCTTAATTTGAGAAATATTGCATTGTCGCAGATATTGTAATTATTATAATCATATATGTTATATAAATAGACAGCTCCTAGAAGTGGGAACTTGCTGGCAAGGTTGTTTGCGTCATCTCTCGTTTGCAACGAAATTGCGAATTATTTTTTTAAGTAGGGGACTGCATTTCCCTCTTTTTTTCGCACGAATGTTATTCCAACCATTCATAAAGGTTTGGTTATTTACAATTTTCATTATCGATATGAAGCCGACTATATTGGACGTACTACCCAGCGATTAGAGATGAGAATTTCTCAACACGTTCCAAGCTAGATTCCTAATTTCCAACTGCATGCATCCAAATTTTAGTGGAGAACGAGTACTGTACCAAAGACAGCTGTAACAAGGCGTCACACATTATCTAAAATATTAGAAGCCGTAGTTATTTATATGCGTCGACCGTATGCGCATAGGCAGAACACATATTCACACAACCTTGAGTTAATGAGAAATTATATTTAATATATATATATATATATATATATATATTTAATTATCAAATTATAATTATTTGACCCCATTAAAGGGAGTCACTATGTTTGTGATGGATTATTTTACTTTAAAGCATGAATATAAATGTCGGGTTACCACATCCAAGGTCTAAGGTCGAACCATACAGTCGGCGTGTTAGTTGTATATAGCCACACTGACGAGTCTGTATAAGATGAAACAAGTGCTTTT
>OY744552.1:21365896-21373396 GCA_963556195.1 Sepiola atlantica | reverse complement strand
AAGTACTTTCAAACCCATCCGGGTCGATCTTCAGGGGAATGGGGTTAATCAGGTACAGACCATGTGTTAGTATTATATATATATATATATATATATATATATATATATATATATTTTAATACCTACAGACATCAATGTTTCATGCTAACGCAATCTTCAGTGCAGGAAGCTAATTCTCAACGGTCGGCGGGCGCGAACCCTGATCACAAATCGCCACTGATTCGTAGTCAAAAGTCTTAACCCCTCGCCCATAGACAATTAGTTAATACTTATGGAGAAATTTAACTTTGTAAATAGCGAATCGGCGGCTAGATTTACACAAGCAGCTAGAGTGATCTACGAACGTATTCGGATCGTGCGATATATATATATATATATATATATATATCGCAGGAGATCTTCAACGTCTTAAAAAATTAAAACAGAGAGGGGTTAATTCATCATTTCAAACGGTGTATTTCCAAAGTCGCCTTTGAACGAGTTTTTATTTACTCCTCTCCAGGAGTTAGGCACAAGGCCAGTTTTTATCTTACTCCCACAAGTAAGATGTGACCCAAGGTCGGGTCGGGAAAGTGGGGTTTAAAAATTGCCTGGGCAGCTCCGTCGGCATTCCCCGGTAGGGGCGCCTCAGACAGTACGCAATAAACTTACTCCTCCCCAAAGAGGGGAGGCAAAGCAAGACAATACCAGTATGGGGTGCAGTATCCATCGGAACAGATACTACACTTTGATCTTAGCCAAACGAGTTACCGGAGTCAATGTTATGTGTTTGATGTGATTCCTTTGAGTTTTATTTTGTTTACTATTTATTTTACATATAGTTTTGTTTTAAAGGGTGTTATTTTATTGTGTGGTTTTTTACTCATTAATTTATTTGTAGTTTTGTATTTTAAGATCGTCCCGAAAAAAAGAAAAACAAAAGGGGTGGCGTCTGAATTGATCGTTTAAAAACGGTGCATTGTTGACGTGCCCCTTTTGAAGGAAGTACTGGGTCAGGGTTAAATATAATATATCAGTCTTAATCGTAATTAAGTTTTATTAAAATTGATTTAATTATTTATGATAGGTGTTGTCGGTTTTACTGCTTCAAAGGTGTGTTTATTTTTAGGGGTAATTGTATGGTATAGTGTATTGATTAGCCTCTAGTTGCGATTTATTAAAAAATTTATTTTTTATTCATTATTTCTCATTATTTATAGTTTTGTATATGTTGTATTTTTGTATTTTTGTATTTTTCCAAATATTCTTTTTATCGCATATTTTTATATGTTTTTATATATATTTGAGTGGATTAATTGTTATGTAGTGGCTGGATGTTGACGGAGGTATATTTTGTCAGGGAAAGGCTTTATCAAAGGGATAATGTTTTAACTATCATTGTCATATGCATTCGTGTTGGGTTTATGTATTTAGTTAATTATGTTGGTTTGATCTAATAAAGAATATGAGTCTATTATAGTGTCTGTGTGAGACGGCGAGGGGTTAAGGGTCCGGCATCTATAATCCCTTTAATTCTGTGGGGTTTATAGTTATAATAGATGTTTAATTAGGGCGATTCGTGTATTTATCGTGTTAGAAATTTTAAAGGAGATGGGGTATCTACTGATTAATGTCATATTTGTGTTAGATATGGTTAAGGAGATAAAAGTTTATGTTGTATTGGGATTGTTAGGGGTGATGTAATTGTGGTTGTGTTATGTGCAATATATCCGGGGGTGTTATGTTGCACATAAAAATTTAAAAATTAAAATAAATAATTTTGGAAAGTTCTTGGGGTGTGTGGCTATGTTATATATTTTTCATTTTTTGATGTTATTTTATGGTGTGGAGATTTTTTGTCTTGCGGGGGTCCTTTCCAAAATTATTTATTTTTATTTTATATATAAATGCCCTCTATGAATCCATATATATATATATATATATATATATATATATATAATTAATTATTAAAGACAATATATGTATAATCATATATCATCAGATCCTTTTAGTTTGTAGTCTCCTTTGAAGATTCAGCTCAATGTTTGTCAAGTATTGATAACAGAGCAAAATATAGAACAGTTATTTATTATATTCCAATAACCATGGTTTGTTTTATTACTTTTATTTTTGTTTTTATTTTTTTCACATTTCCAAAAATTCCAAATTTCTGTGAGATATATTTAACGGTCCGTTTCATTTGTTTTGTGCCAAACAACATTTGTATGTCAATTTCTTTTGTTTATTTTCACCTTAAAATGAAACTGATGTATGATGTGGGTGTTTTTCAAGATACTCTAATCTAAGAACTCTTATTATTTGTGAAATTTTTTCTGATGATTTTGTAGTGTTGCAGAGACGATATTGACATACAAATGTTGTTTGGCACAAAACAAATGAAACGAACCGTTAAATATATCTCACAGAAATTTGGAATTTTTGGAAATGTGAAAAAAATAAAAACAAAAATAAAAGTAATAAAACAAACCATGGTTATTGGAATATAATAAATAACTGTTCTATATATATCTATATATATATATATATATATATATATATATATATATGTGTGTGTGTGTGTGTGTGTGTGTATGTGTTTTGTTATATGATTTTCGGAATTAATAAATAAAAAGTTATATTTATTTATATAAAATGTTTTGTTAGCTTTCTGTGCAAACTGTTCACCTTTTAGCAGCGATGTCCCAAATAAGACCATAAAGTTAATCTCCTAGAGAGAATTAATGACGCCAACCATACAACGACGGAATTTCTCATTCGGACAGCAATAGGCCACAGATTTTGAGCATCTTGAACAACATGGGCTCCATAAAATAATTAAACAACCACTGTTCGAACCAGGAAATATAATTATCGTTCTCCCGATAGTGTTATACTTATACGAATGATTTACCTTTATTTAAAAACAATTTATGGTATATTATTAACAATTTGGAAACATGCCAGGTAGGGTTAGGGTTAGGGTTAGGCTTAAAAAGATGACTGAAAACAAGATGAGGATAAAAGTGTAAATAATTTCTTTAATTTACTTTTTTTATTTATACATAAATCTATTTTGGTTTCAGTATCAATTCGTTTGCTAGAGATGTACGTATGGAACTCGTATATCATAATATTTCAAGTAAAAATCCTCTCCCCAAGTAAGGTAATATCTATATTTTATCTATTATTAGAATTGTATATGGAGGAGCCATAGAAGGCTATCACAATGCAAAAAATGGAAATATGTCGGTGCTGAGAAGGAACGCAGAAAGAAAGTGATGTTTAATAGTTTTTTATAGTTACTTTAGTCAAAACTTCTACACGGTTATCTAATATGTGTTACCGTATTTCATAATTTATTTCGAGGTAAGACCTCTTTATCAAATGATAGATGTTTCAAATATCATGAAACTCGTGTGGGCTGGTAGTAGTTTATATATATATATATATGTAGAGGTTTTGACTAAACAAGTTAGATTTACTATTAGAAAAATAATTAAAAAATCGCTTCTTGATTGTCCTCCTTCTAAACAGCGATATATTTCCATTTCTTGCATTGGTATAGCCTTCTATGACTCATCTATGTATATTTTACACGCAATGCGTGAATCAAACTACATTTCTTTAATTATAATTGTTTATTTGTGTTTCTGACTGGTAATTAAGTTTCTGGTTTTGTGAATAGCTACTTAGCCTAGCATGACGCTTGTGAGAGAATGAATGAATCACGGACCGAATCACAGACTGTAATGTATAGTCATACTGCATGTACTATTCACTCTTTGGCGATGAAGAATTGCTAATGAGATGTACGCACTATTAGCAACATTCTAAATGCTACCTTTCTGAAGGTGAGACGGTACTGATATCGATCCTGAATCAGTTTTCGTGAGGTTCGACTCGGAATGGTTCCAGACGACAATTTTGATACGGTGCTGCGTCCTGTGATTGTAAGTTATATTTTCAAGAAATTTTCTAAAAGAAACAACAAAAAAAACAAAACAAGCAAAACATAGCGAAGTTACTGTTATCAAATAAATATTGTTTTTTTTATTTTGATACGTTGCTGCGTCCTATAATTTTTAGTTATAGTTGCAAGAAATTTTTTAAACAACAAAACAAATAAAACAAGCAAAACAGAGCGAAATTACTGTTATCAAATAAATATTTTTAACCCTAACCCTAAACCCTAACCCTAACCCTAAACCCTAAACCCTAACCCTAACACTAACCCTAAACCTTAAACCCTAACCCTAAACCCTAACAACAGCAAAAACAAAACAAGCAAAACATTATTATTATAGGACGCAGCACCGTATCAAAATTGTCGTCTGGTACAAATCGGCTCGTCAACTCTCGGGCGTTAGCGTAGGACAGCCGAACGCTTCCGAGTCGAACCTCACGAAAATTGGTTCAGGATCGATATCAGTACCAGGTGAGACCAGTAAATAAAAACAGATCAGCGCCGATACTTTATAATTGTGGCAAACCATGTTGATCACGGATTAAACTGTACAGTCGGACGAGGACTTATTCGTATAGAGTCACATCTTACCTTGTGGGAGGAAGATAAATAAAATAGTCGGACACGACAGACAACCACCGTCATCACATGCAGTCCATCAATGCAACGATGACTGTTCCTTAAAGATCATCGTTCCATGATAATACTTCGTTTCTTTTACTATTACTTTCTTTTATTACTGGTTACTCACCACTTATTAAGGCTAAGAGTCACTCGAGGATAACAGTTAATTAGATAGGAAGAAGGACGATGAGGTAGAATCAATGGTATGAATTAAGTTTAAATACTTATGGGGTGGTTTAGGGTAAGGATTAGAGTTAGGGTTATACAATGATGACTGTTACATGGAAGTCATCATGCCATGACTATACTTCGTTTTTTACTATCAAGGCCAATAGCCACTCGAGCATAAAGGTGAATTAGATGTAAAAATTGTGAGTGGAACAATCAATGGTATCAACTAAGTTGGATTACTTATGAATCGGTTTTTGACAAGATTCTATTGACATTGGATTTGAAGACGGCCATGTTGTAATCTGTACGGCAACAATCCTGCAGTAATGTGTTCCACAGATGGTAAGCCCTTGCAAAAAAACTATGTCTGTGTGAACTCCTCCTGGCGCTAGGCACATCGAGGAAGAGAAGAGAGTATTTTACCGTTGTGGTAGAGAGAATTGTTCTTGCTGTGTATGTCTTACAAGGCTGGACCTGAGATTGAAGCTCATGGAAATAACTAAATCGATAGAGAGAAAGAGAAAGGGTGAGAGAGAGAGAGGGAGAGAGAGGGGGAGAGAGAGGGAGAGACTATCAACGTCTCTTCTATGTTCCGTTTAGTTCTGTCTCTCGTGTGATCTTGCCAATCGCTGGTACTGATATTCCCCCATTTCCAGTTTATTTTCACTGTATCTTTGAATCTTGGTCTGGCTCTTTCCGCGATTATTCTTTCCTTCACACAATTGAGGATACAACACTTGCTTCCTTGATCGTTCAGGTTCCATTTTCTACACGTGGTCCACCCATTTATGCTTCTTCTGTATTAGTATAGCAGATCCGCCAT
Organism: Sepiola atlantica; assembly: GCA_963556195.1. Taxonomy (NCBI): domain Eukaryota; kingdom Metazoa; phylum Mollusca; class Cephalopoda; order Sepiida; family Sepiolidae; genus Sepiola; species Sepiola atlantica. Next base: position 21,367,835 of record OY744552.1, on the reverse strand, counting down.
AGATGATGCGCATGCTCGTTCCAGTATTTCATAGCTGGTTGGTTACATGCATAATCTCCGTAAGATGAATCACCCTTATTAATCTCATCACGGACCAATCCAGGTTGAACGACCCGTCGAATATTTGGGACCGTTAAGCTTACGTTCCATTAGTTTCCCAACAGACCCACCCTCGGTTCAATTATTATGAAACGAGCTTATAAAAATATCTGATATAAAAATTATATTCGATCCCAGATTGGACTGTACAGCCATACGAGGACTTATTCGTAAAGTAGAGTCATAGTCGGACACGACAGACAACCACAGTCATCACATGCAGTCCATCAATGCAACGATGACTGTTCCTTAAAGACCATTGTTCCATGATCATACTTCGTTTCTTTTACTATTACTTTCTTTTATTACTGTTGGCTCACCACTTATTAAGGCTAAGAGTCACTCGAGCATAACAGTTAATAAGATAGGAAGAAGGACGATGAGGAAGAATCAATGGTATAAACTAAGTTTAAATACTTATGGGGTGGTTTAGGGTTAGGGTTAGGGTTAGCGTTAGGGTTAGGGTTGTGCAATGATGTGTAAAACGAGCTTATACAAATATCTGATATAAAATTTATATTTTTACGATAAGTAAAAGCGAAAATATAGACTTTTCAAAAGTTTGTTTATATTTTGTGTAGATGGTGTTTTCGCCATGTCGAATGATGTTTTCTTGTATTCCTGGCGTGTGGACCACATTCCTAATGAATCACCCTTATAAATCTCACCTGGGACTCATCCCGCTCAGGATTAGGGAACCTGAAGTCTACGTTAGTTTCATAGCAGACCCGCCCTGGTTGAATTCGTAAGAGTTTATAAAAATGTCTGAAAAACAAACAAACAAACAAATCATCACCATCGTCATCATCATAATCATCATCATCATCTGCATCTGTTGTCCGATGAAGCGACGGTGACAGTTTTATGAAAGACTCAAGCCTCTTTGTCCTGTAATTTCAAGTTTCTGTGATGGGTGAAAAAAAACCAAATAGACGACAAATAACTGTTACCAAACGCAAGAAAATTGTCCTTTCTACTTATCTATATAATTTTCACGTGTGATTGTAAGATTTATTATCTATGCATTTGTTATCGTTACTTTAATTAACCAAAGTCTGCATAGTTTCCAACATGACAGCCATCACCTCTAAATGTTATTACGTTGACGGCCATGGTAGAAAACTATGCGAGCTTGGCTAAGTAAAAGTGACGATAATAAATGCTTAGATGATAAATGTTCTCATGTTTGGTGATATTTATTTGTTGTTTATTTTTCTTCTTTCAACACTTTCTTCTTGTTAACTATACTGTACAATCTCCCAAGTTTCATTTTCACTGTTTATTTGTGTCTTACCCATCTGAGATTTTTCTGTATTAGTTAAGGACATCCGCCATAGATGGTTGACCTGCACGTTCCAGTATTTCCTGAATGGTGACAGGTAAAATGTATTGATTGTAAATGCTAGTGCAGATCTGATTAAATCTCCGCCGTGGGTTTCGGCTGGCATGGAAACATCATTCGTCTTGAAGACTTGTATTCCACAGCAGATGCAATGCCCTAATTTGTACACGGTCCTCTGTCACAAGGACAGCTTAAGAGAATCCAATTGCATCGTGTTAGAAGAGCGTAGATGGAAACTGTTCTTCGTAATGGAAATGAATGGAATCTCAAGGAAAAAAGAAATCAGAAATATGGCGTCTCATTAATATTCATTTGGGGAGATTAGAGAGTTTATCTTATCGTTCCTCTGCTACTTTCTTTCTTTTCTTAAACATTTTTCCCGATTAAAAATGCATTGTTTTTAGATCACTATGTTGTTTTCTCATATATATATATATATATATATATATATATATATATATATATATATATATATATATATATATAAGTGTAAATTAG
>OY744552.1:21255896-21360896 GCA_963556195.1 Sepiola atlantica | reverse complement strand
TATTAATTCATTAATCAAATTATTGATTTATTAATTAAATTATTGATTCATTAATCAAATTATTAATTTATTAATTCAATTATTAATTTATTAATTAAATTATTGATTCATTAATATAATCATTAATTTATTAATGTAATACCTATTGTAAAAAATGCACAAAAATCAGAGGTATCCGAATTTTTACCTTTGCACAAAACTAAAATAAACTAAATATAGCCCACATTATGGCTCATTACGCATAGCAGCTGTTTTCAAAAATACATAATAATCGGTTAATTAGTTTAGAAGTGAATCCTGTATATATAAACATATACATATATCTAACTTTATATAAATAGAGATATATTTTATGTATAAGATTCACTCATAAACTAATTAACCAATCGGTATAAATTATGGAATATATATTCTAGGTAACACATTATTATTTCGGGGGGGGGGCGGGTAAAACTTTAGAATTTAAAATTAATTTAGAACTCATCATTATGAATTATGAAATACGTATTCTAGGCAACATGGTGAATAACGTGGATACATTCATTTTTGTCAACTATACCATTTAACGGGGGTAGGAAACCGCAGCTTAGAAAGAATTAAAATTAAACTCTAATTCTATACATATTGCGTATACTTGTCTTGTGATGGATATGTTGCTAGGTATTTCGCGCCTTAGATTTAATTTGATTTGTAGTGGAACCTATATAAGAGAATATATCTTTAGTTATGTATGTAGTATTAGTATTCTTATCATTAACATTGTTATAATATTTATTATTATTATTATTATTATTAGTAGTAGTAGTAGTAGTAGTAGTAGTAGTAGTAGTAGTAGTAGTAGTAGTAGTAGTAGTAGTAGTAGTAGTGTTGTTAGGGTTAGGGTTATTGTTATTATTTGCGATATTCGATTTAATTATACATACAGTTATTACTTTGAGGGAATTGACTCTTATTTGTACACTTACAACTATTATATATTAGGCTGGAATTCAGGTCAGTTTGGGATTTTACAATCCCTCTATTATTATATGTAATTATGTTTTGGTTTCTATTAGAGACAGTTTAATAGGAGATATTTATTGCATTTTTATTTAAACTTTGCTATATATATGTAGAGCCTGGAAATTATGCAGGATTATTTTATAGAACTTCTTCAGATTTTTAGTTTGAATTTTTACAGAACCTAATCTCATTCCATCTTCTTTTTTTCTTAATTTTTTTTATTGTTTATTATTTTAAGTATTTCATTTTTGTTATCATTAAATAACGTAATCTTTCTATTGCGATTATGATATTTTATTATTCATGGCCATATTATAAGTTAATATATTAACTCATCTCTTGGGTGTCCCCACATTATTTATGAACTTATTTGGATTTATAAAAATTAACTGGTCTTATAATTTTAATCAAGTGTAAAATGCCTCATTTTATGAAAATGTAAATTTCGGAATAAAATGTTTGGAGTGTAGCTTTTTCTTTACATAACCTTTTAGATGGTAGTATTGGTAACCTTATATGGAAGGAGTTAAAAATATATCCTTAAAAAAGGTTTCTTTTAAAATATTTCGAAGTGGTTTTGACTTTTTGATATGGAGTGTATATATATATATATATATATATATATATATATATATATATATATATATATATATATATAAATATATACATATATATATAAATATATATATATATATATATATATATATATATATATATATATATATATATATTTAAAGAAGTGCAGATACCAACATGTGTAAGAAACTTTTCTCAGCAACTGTTTGTTATCATTTTATAATTTTGTGATTTTATAACGCGTTTCGAGCCTCGTGCGGTTCTCTTCAGATATATTTTTCATTTGAAAAATGTTTTTATTTTTAACAGTTTGATGTTCTGTGTCTATGTGTTTGTATGTGTTTTCATAGTTTTTGCTTCTCTGAGTCAAAGTTATGTGTTTTTTAAGTATGTGCCGCACGAAGCTTGAAACACTATAACGCGTTTCGAGCGGCTCTCTTCACATACTTTAAAAAATACATCACAAAATTAAAAAATGATAAAATAATAAAATAAACAATTGTTGAAAAAGGTTTTTTACAAATGTTGGTAGCCTAATTTTAATATATATATATATATATATATATATATATATATATATATATATTCGCGACCATGCGCAATTTAAGTTCAATTTAAAAGAGACATTTACACTGTTAAGTCAACACAACATCGGACGTGACTTCTACAAGACCTGGAAGGATTATTACGAAAAAAATAAGGTTAATACCTTCTATTTGTCTAAAGCTCTGTCGAGGTTTGTTATATCAAGCGAAATATTAGATTTTAAAAAGTCAAGATGAAGAAGAAAAAAAATATTGTTTTGATTTGTTATTTTGATTTTCATAAAAAATATCAGCATCTAACACATGGATTTTTGAAGGCATTTTGCCTCTTTGTTTAAGTTCATATATATATATATATATATATATATATATATATATATATATATATATATATATATATATATATATATATATATATAATGAACGATATATCATAAAACGGAATAAACAAATTTTAAATGCAGGAAAAAATCATCAAAGAAAACGAGGAATTTATTGGTTTCGTTCGGATCAACGAACGTCTTCTGAAAAAGTGAAGATTTAAAATTTATTCGATAACGGAAAAAACATTTGAAAAAGAAAGAATAATAAAACGTGCGTTCGGAGAGACGTTTGAAAAATAAAATAGATAAATAAATTTAAAAAATAAAAGATGATGGAGAAACATATGTATGAAGTGTAGTAAGAAAGAAACATTTTCTTTAACCAGGATCGCAATGGCGCAATATATTGCAGTGTTTCAGTGCGGTTTTTGCCAGATGTTTGCTTAAATAATTGGATAATATATATATATATATATATATATATATATATATATAATAATGGTAATAATCCAGCTAAAAAATATCCACAGGGTAGTAATCCAGAGAATTTTAACCGGGTTATATATAATATATAATATATATAATTTATATATATATGAAAAGTTCGACTCAAAAAAACGCGATAAATCCAAATTGTTTAAATTGAGACATAAAGCGAAAGGCCGGATATATTAAATTTAGACTTCGACTAAAAGCTTAGTTTATTTGATAGCAAAAATAAATTATATCAGTATCATATTATGTAAAACATGATTTGAGAATGTAGTTGAATGTTGAAATGCAACACTTTTTGTTGTGATAGTTTCGTAAGTTTGAAAATGGCGTTTATCGCGTTTGGCATTCGAACTTTATATATATATATATTCAATATATATATATTCAATACTCACCAGTTATTGTTGACTATATCGATATTTTAATTCATTATCTTTCGCCATGTTTTACATTAGTCTACGTTTGCATGATTATAATGTCATAAATATTATACTTACAGTTAATGACCTTCATTTTCTAAAGCTGAAAGAAAGAAAAAAATGTATATTTACACTTATATATATATATACATCTGTGTGTTTGTGTGTAAAAATACTACAAAGACTAATCAAAGGTCTGTTAAAAATAAATCGGTTGATGATGATGATGATGATGATGATGATGATGATGATGATGATGATGATGATGATGATGATGATGATGATGATGATGATGATGGCAACGTATTCTAAGAACAACTTTTTTCTGAGATCAATGTATTCTGGGATCAGTGTTTTCTAGGAATATACATAATTATCCTATCCATAGAATTATATTTGACAACTTTATAATACAAAACCCGTTGAACATGTGTGTGTTTCATTCTACATTTAATGAAACTCTCAGATGTCAAAAGTGTCTCTTAAAATCACGTGGCATTAAACTAATAAAATTCCAGCTTTTTTCATCTTACCTTTTTCCCCAACCCGATCAAATGCTCTCTCTCTCTTTCTCTCTTTCTCTCTCTCTCCCTTTCGCTCTCTTTCTCTTTCTCTCTCTCTCCCTTTCTCTATTTCTCTCTCTCTCCCTTTCTCTCTCTCTCACTCTCTTTCTTTCTCTCTTTCTTTCTCTTTATCTCTCTCTCTTTCTCTCTCTTTCTCTCTCTCTTTCTCTCTCTCTTTTTCTCTCTCTCTTCCTCTCTATCCCTCTCTATCTATCTCTTTCTCTCTCTCCCTCTCTCTCTCTATTTCTCTCTCTTTATCTCTCTCTCTCTTTCTCTGTCTCTACCTCTCTCTATTCCTCTCTCTCCCTCTCTCTCTCTTTCTCTCTCTCCCTCTCTCTCTCTATTTCTCTCTCTCTTTCTCTCTCTCTATCTTTACCTCTATCTCTTTCTTTCTCTCTATCTTTACCTCTCTCTCTTTCTCTCTCTCTATCTTTACTTCTCTCTCTCCCTCTCTCTCCCTCTCTCCCTCTCTCTCTCTCTATCTCTCTCTCTTTCTCTCTCTCCCTCTCTCTCTCTCTATGTCTGTCTATCTATCTATCTATATATATATCTATCTATCTCTACTTCTCTCTATTCCTCTCCTTCCCTCTCTGTCCCTCTCTCTCTCCCTCTCCCTCACCCTCTCTCTCTCCCTCTGTCCATCGGCGAGAATTTTTGTAAACGTAAGAAATACATTAGGCCACAACTTAACCATTAAATAATACAGAAATAAACAATAAATAAATTTGACGCCGAGAGCGTGATTCAAACTCGCAACCTGGAATATTTTAGCCTGCATCTCTAACGACTCACATTAGAAGGCTTCCTGATTCCTCACATAGTTAGCGCTAAAGAAATGCCTTTTCCCCTCTTTTTAAGTAAAAACGTACCGAGAACGAATAAGGAAATGCTCTTTTTTCAGAGTTTTTTTTTTTTAATTATGTACATAAATTTATAATTATTTTTTTAAAAAAACGTAATTGTTTCCAAATTTGAAGTAAATATTTTTTTAAATAAATTATGCTTCTTTTTTTTTTTTTGCAAATTCTGTTATTGTGAGATCTCGTTGTGCCGTGACGAGATTTGGAAAGAAATCTAATCATAATTGATAGTCAGTCATTCATAACCACATATAACAGAACGAAAAAGGGAGAAAATGCAAAGTGACAATAAATAAATATTACACAAGGCAAGCTAATTTACTCTTCTACTAACTTGGATCAGTGTATTTGTGTTTTAACTTATTTTAAAGGGTCTTTTTGTTCAAAACAAACCTTGTGTCCACCTGTGGAGTTAGAACGAAGAAAAATGGCTGTTCTTGCGCCCAGCACAGGGATTTTTTATAATTGTTGAAAAATCGACAAATAAACAAAATAGTGCCATAAACACATTCAATAAATGTCACCAATCGTGGGAAAATGTAATGTTCTACCAGTATTTTGGTTATTTTTTTGTTTTTTGAGCGATTTTCGAAATTCTGTAATTTCAGACATTTTTTTTCGTTCTAACTGAACAGGTTGAGACCATGTTTGTTTTGAACAAAAAAAACTCTTTCGTAGCATTTAGTTGTTGCCTATTTGTTTTTTACCCGTTTTTCGTTCTGTTAGATGTCGTGGGCAGCACCTTTTATATCCGCCCTAGGCGCCAGAAATGCCGGAGGCACCAGTAGCGTGATTCAAATGAACCAATCAATCGCAATCATTTAAAAATACATATTTCACCTTCATTGTTAAAAATAAACACCGAATTGTCACTTTAGAGGTCAAATTAAAACTTATAATTCTATGAATAGAAGAGTAGACAGTAGGGCGATTGTGCAGTATAGTTACTGACTGAGGTAACTGACTGAACTTATGAAAGTCTTTCAAATTAACTCACTTAAACAATTCACTGAACCCGCTCGGTTGACAGTGCCACTCTTCAGTCACAGTCGGAAGAGACGCGGCAGCGTAGCAAAACTATAACCCCGTTACTAGTCTTCTTATAATATAACGAGGAAGTTATGTCTGTCCATCAGCGGAAATTTTTCTAAAACTTATTTTACATTAATAAATAAACATAAAGACACTTAAAGCCGACACTGGAAATCGAAACCACGAACCTGAGGCCTATAGTCTTCGTCGTTACTGACTGACCTAACTGACAGAACTTTAAAAAAAAGTCTCTCAAATTAACTCCCTTAAATTATTCACTGAACCCGTTCGGTTGAATGTGGAACTCTTCAGTCACGGGAGGAAGAGACGCGACAACCTAGCTAAAATATACTACTTCAGACTTTCGATTCTTTTGTACACCAAAGGCGCGTCCGTAAACTTTCGATTCTTTTTTACATAAGAGGCGCATCCGTAAACTTTCTATTCTTTTGTACACCAGAGATGCAGTCATAAACTTTCGATTCTTTTGTACACTAGAGGTTTACGATTCGATTCTTTTGTACACTAACTGAACTTATGAAAGTCTTTCAAATTAACGCACTTAAACAGTTCACTTAACCCGCTCAGTTAACTGTGGAACCCTTAAGTTACAGAGGATGAGGCAGCCTATCTAAATTATACGACCACAAGGAGTATATTTTTGCTAGTCTACTTATAATATAACGAAGAGCTTCTCTGTCTGTCTATCTGCTGTCTGTCTGTCTGTCCGTCGGCGAGAACTTTTGTAAAGGTAAGATGGGGTGAGGTAAATACTGTTTACTTAATTTCTAAGTCAGAAACATAACAAACACATTAGGGCACATAACAACTAAATAAACAATAAATAATTTCGACGCCGAGTTCGTCATTTGAACTCGCAACCTAATTTGTCCGACACGCTACCAACTGAGCAAACGAATGATCTTAAAACTAGGCTATGTATCAAAACTGATTCTTTCATATAGTGTGGGTTCTGCGTTCGCGCTCTATTTTTTATTGGGGGGATGGGGGGATGAGGGGCCGAAATTTTTTGTTTCTTCTTAAACAAAGAATCAGGGTAAAATGTTTTCATTTCAAACTCCTTCAGTCCAAAAACGATATATGTGATATGCATACGCTATTTGATGACATATTTTACATTTGTTTAATGGTTAAATAGAAATTAGGCACTTGGTCATGGCCGCTCTATCTGACATCAGAAATTGCAAACCGGTGTTAATACAAAGAAAAATCTTACATTATCTTTTAGGCCGAATGAGTTTGTCTTTACAAATGATTTCTTTCAACTAAGTTGTGTAATAGTAATATAGAAGATATCCACTGGTCATGGCGGCCCTATCTGACATCAGAAATTGCAAACTGTTAATAAGAAGAAAAATCCTACAATATATTTTAGGCCGAATGGTTTTTTTTTCGCAAATAATAATTTATTTTCACCTATTTGTTTAATGGTAATATAGAGGATATCCACTTGGTCAGTATCGCCCTATCTGACATCAGAAATTGCAAGCAGTGTTAATCAAAAGAAAATTCCTACATTATATTTATAGGACGCATGTGTTTTTTTTACAAATAATAATTATTTTACGCCAATGTTTTACCAGTAATATAGAAGATATCCACTTGATCATGGCCAGCATATCTGACATATGAAATTGCGAACAATGTTAATAATATAATTTGCTTAATAGTAATATAGAATATATCCACTTGCTCATGACCGTCCTATACGACCTTAGGGAGGATATTTTGCTAGGTCTATGATATAAAGAAGAGTTGTCTTTGTGTGTGTATGTGCTTATGTTTGTATATCCTCAAAAGGCTGACGAGATACTCAACAGAAATATTTTAAAAATTGAAAAAAAAACGTTGATTCCTTTATGCCAAACTACTACGGAACTTCTCGGGGGTGTACAAAATTTCTTCGTTTTCCAGTCATCTATACATTGTGCGAATGTGCGGTTTGCCAAGAAAAAAAACGTTAAAAGACCTATTTTCCTATAGATTTTGTTCTCTGCGTCGGTAGCATAACGGCTACAAATAAAGAACGACGACCAGGAAGTCGAGCGTTAGAATCCAACTGACCCATAAGAATTGTCTTTTAACGATAACTTACATATACATCGAAGGGGCGAAGACAGAGGTGGTGCTTTTAATAGAAATATGTACTACTTTTGTCCCGGGCAACGGAAGAGGAAGGGCGGGGGAGAGGACGCGCCCCGGGAAAAGACAGCTTTTGCTCCAGGCAACGGGAGAGGGGCGGAAGTGTTGCAGGTGACCGGGGAAGAGACAGCTTTCGCCCAAGATTTTTCTAAACGTCAGAAACTTATTTTACATTAATAAATAAACAATAAAGAAACGTAATGCTGACATTTCGAATCGAAACCGCGAATCTGAAGCCTGCTGTCTGAGCTAACTGACTGAAATTATAACATTCTTTCAAATTAACTCACTTAAACAATTCAATGAACCCGCTTGGTTGAGTGTGGAACTCTTTAATCACAGGATGAAGAGACGCGGCAACCTAACTAAAATATATGACCGCAGGGAAGATATTTTGGCTAGTCCACTTATAATATAACGAGCACCTTCTCTGTCTGTCTGTCTTTCTGTCTGTCTGTCCATCCTAGGGAATTTTTGTAAACGGGAGAGGAGGTGCGGGAGGAGGTAATTATTATTTAATTAATTTCAAAGTCAGAAACATAACAAATACATTAGGGCACTTTCATTGGTACCGAATGCGTTGTGGTTGTTTTATTCCTAAATTATCCGTTTACGTCTACATTGTTTTAACTTTATTTTACATTAATTACAATAGTAAAATCCATTTTAAGATAAAACTGTGGTTGAAATCTTTGAGTTATCTCCCCTTTTATTTGACTTTTCAAAATTAAAGATTAAAAAGGATTTTTCGTCCCTACAATACATAAGCACTAAAAAAGCAATTTATTAACAATCAATATTAAATATAGCACAATAAAAACGATGTGCTTTGATGCACAAATAATTAACATATATTAAATAAAACAGAATCAAATAAAAAAGTATAGAATTAAAAAATAACTCACGATTAATGATCAAATTATAAAAAACAGTAAGATTTTTTTTTAAAGTTAATAAATAGAAATATAATTTTAAAAATAAATTTAAAAGTAAATAACATGGGGAGATAACTCTCATCTCCTTTGGTATCATCCATGTTGTTTCATACAAAAACACACCTAACGCTACATTTTTAATGATCGGATAGACCGTGAAACTGCAGTAAAGTGTTTAACCTGAATTTTATAACTCATTATTGAAATATCAGCTTCGATGATATTTCTGAATTTATATGGCTACTAAACTATCCGTGACCCATTGTGTTACAAACATTATCATTATTTGAGGAGTAATGCTTTTAGCCACTTGTCATCAGAGCTTGAAATTGAATGGCTAAATAATGAAATGAGCGACCATCATTTTTTTAGGGGTTGGGTTGAAGAAGACACCTTATAAGTAAATCCCTGCTCGCCTTAACTTTTGTATATCTCCCCAGATATCCATTTCTCTCCGCCGCTTTCGATACCTATTGCAAATGATTTTGCGTTATCGCAACTACTACTTACCATTAATTTCTCGCTGACAACGACTATTGGGTTTCCCTAGAATTTTGGTGGCAATAAGCCTCCCCAAGGATCTAATACTCTATGTACTCTTCCAGTGGAGATCTGATTAGTGCTATCCGTACTCTTCCATCCTCCTCGACCCTTCACGACTATGTTGTACGGTATTAGCCGAGGATGGTGCTATCACATTATGTGCGTTTTGAGGAGGAAGGCAGTTTATGAATTTTCTTGCAGTTTCAATAATAATAATAATAATAATAATAATAATAATAATAATAATAATAATAATAATAACAATCCTAATAATAATAATAATAATAATAATAATAATAATAATAATAATAATAATAATAATAATAATAATAATAAGCTCCACCACCGCTCTCCCCTCCGCCACCCCCAAAAAATGATACCAGCCTAGGCTGACACCACACAAAATATTTGCATAGGGTCAAGGAGGATGAGAAGACCGAGGAGAGACAACATAAACCTTCACGAAGTACAGAGAGTGTTGGGACCTTGGATAGGCTTATAGCCACCCAAATCCAAGAGAAGACCAATGGTCATTACCAGCAAGAATTCAATGGTAAACGGCTTTTGCGATACTTCAAGGTGATTTGCGGTGGCTATCGAAAAGAGGTGGAGAATACTGGGAATCTGGGGAGACTTGTTGTCACTCAGACTCCAGGGAAGACCACCGGTTGTCGGTGAGCAATCACTGATGACTTGTGTGAGAACTCCTAGTGAGTACAAATAATAATAATAATAATAATAATAATAATAATAATAATAATAATAATAATAATAATAATAATAATAATAATAATAATAATAATAAATAAAGATATTGTGGTAGAGAATTTGTGTTCGTTACGGGGTTTGACTATTGTTTTAACTCGGAGATAACATTCCAGTGCCACCTGTTGCAGGACGATAAAGTACAATTAGTACACTATATGGTACTACTCCAGGGTTTGCGCCTAATTTCCGTGACTGCTCGGCAGCAGCGACCCGACAGCTCACGGAAGCGTCCGAGACCTGCCGAGTCGAAAACGAGGCTGTAAACAAAACTGGACAAAAAAAAATGTCTGTCGCGCAACCCTAACCGGCGACTCGGAGGCCCAGGGCATACGGTGGAAATAGACGAGTCTCTATTCAACCGCCGGAAAAAGAAAAACAATGCTGGCCGTGTTTTCTCCAGCCGCTCTGGGTCTTCGAGGGGGGGGGGGATACGACCCCGCAGAGAAGAAGTGTTTTCCTGGTGACAGTGCCTAACATGAATACCGAAACCCTAACTCTTCCAATAATCAAGCCAGTACCTGGGACGACGATAGTATCCGATTGCTGGAGGGCGTATAACAGTATTTCCCTCAGCCTAACAAAACAAGCGGCAACAAAAGTAGCAGTAAACCCTGAACATCTACGAGAAAATATACGTCATTCCTCTCCCCCCCCCCCACAAAAAAATATATATATAAAAAGAACTTGCCTAATTGTAAAATTGACTTCTTTGCTTTACGTAACACGAAACACATAAAAAAAAACATAAAAATGTTTCATTTTGCCCACGAAAACAATCAAAAAAAAGTTTATTTATAGTTCTTCAGCTATGGGTTTGTTCATTTCTTTCATTTTTTTTTTAATAAAAATATATGCATTTTTTTTCTTTCCGTATATTCATCGTCTTATATTGTCGTCTGCCAACCTTCCATTTTTTTTTTTTGCACGATTTTTCGGTTTTGTTTATACAGCCGTGTTTTCGTCTCGACAGCCTCGTTTTCGACTCGGCAGGTTTCGGACGCTTCCGCGACCTGTCGGATTGATGTGGCCGAGCAGTCACGGAAATTAGGCGCAAAACCTGGAGTAGTAACTCTATGCAGAAACTCTATTAATTGATTCGCAACCAATAATTATTTTGTTCACTTTTTACTTGTTATTTGTATAATTTATCTGAATTGTATTGCGTAATAATTGCCTGTTAACAATTATACGTTGGAATTATTCTTTTTATGACTTCCATAATTATGCTCGTGTGACTTAACAAAACTGTCAACGCGTTTCGCTCCCCATTGTCGGTGTGTTTGTACTTACAGGTGAACTTACATTGGGATGAATGAATCTTTTTTATTTTAAAATTTTGAACGCTCAGCGTGAACCAATGAGAATCGTTCCAGTAATTAAGGTGTCTGCCAGAATAGATCAAGTTACTTCCGTGAATGTCACTTTCCTTTTAACAAATCTGATCGTATTACTTGTCTCATGAATCATCGCTTTTAAATCAAATCTAAGTGAAAGCTTCCATGACCTCCATCTTTGCTTTTCCCAGTATTTATATTTTCCAATGATTCTAATTGCTATTACACAATCCGAGCGATTGGTTTATCGGGATTTTACTATACGATCTACTTTAAGAGTAATGAAGTCTAAAAAATGATGAAATTGAAAAAAAATTTTTTTAACTTTTTAACTTTTAATTATCAAATTATCAAATTTAGATACTTCTATAGCCGAGTCCAAATGTTTTCGATAGCGATTTAGGAAATAAACCGGAAATGGCCGAAATTGTTTACGATTTGAAAACCGCGAAAATACATGAAAAGGTAGACGATACTGAAGCATACTACTGCAAAGCTAAAACCAATTTAGCAGAGGTGACAACAGCTGTTCATTCTCCCGAAGAACTAATCGCGTTCTGCAAAAAGAAATTTAAAAAATAAGAACAGTATCATGGCAAAAATCTAAACTTGCAACAAATGCAAAAAGGGATGAACCGTTTTGGTAAAACTATCTCCTTTCACTCATCGTATTTTAGCGATAAATAAAAATGTAGGAAGATGTTGATTCGACCGAGAGAAAGCATTGCCCGTAGTGGCTAGTACAAGTAAGGTGGTTAGATTTGGTTGTGTTGTTTTGTTTTACGGCATATCAACCATTTTCCGGTTATTTAATGCTGAATCCGGTCAGTTTGGTTAAAGTTTTTATGCTTCAAGTTCTTTATATCTTAAAATATTTATTCATGATGTTTGGTTCGGTTGTTTTGTTTTACGGCATATCAACCATTTCCCGGTTATTTAATGCTAAACCCGGTCAGTTTGGTAAAAGTTTTTATGCTTCAAGTTCTTTATATCTTAAAATATTGATTCATGGTGTTTGGTTGTGTTGTTTTGTTTTACGGCATATCAACCATTTTCCGGTTATTTAATGCTAAATCCGGTCAGTTTGGTTAAAGTTGTTATGCTTCAAGTTCTTTATATCTTAAAATATTGATTCATTGTGTTTAGTTGTGTTGTTTTGCTTTACGGCATATCAACCATTTTCCGGTTATTTAATGCCGAATCCGGTCATTTTGGTTAAAGTTTTTATGCTTCAAGTTCTTTATATCTTAAAAGATTGATTCATGGTGTTTGGTTTGGTTGTTTTGTAGAGAACAATTGTGGATTTTGTTTTTGGCTGCAGAACATTATTGAGTTTTGCAAAAGGGAAAGGAAAAAAAATAACATCAATGTTTGGTGAATTTTATGCCAGAGAGGCGATATCTTCAGACAGCGTGATCTGGTAGCACCAGTTGGGTTAGGGTTAGAGTTAAGGTTTATAAATACACTTGAAAAAACTTAATGAAAATAACTTTGGGGAGGAGTAAGTTTATTGCTTACTGCCTGAGGCGCCCTACCGGGGAATGTCGACGGGGCTGCCCAGGCCATTTTTAATGGCCAGAGTACTCACCTTTTCGGGCGCTGGCTTTTCAAGTCCCACTTTCCCGACCCGACCTTGGGTCACATCTTACCTTGTGTGAGTAGGATAAAACTGGCCTTGTGCCTAACCTCCTGGAGAGGAGATAAATAAATACTCTAATCTAAATACGAATAAATGCGAATCTTTCCTAAGTATATCAACATCAAAACCTTTAAGTCTTACCTAGTATTTATCTAACTCTCACCGCGGTAAGATGTGACACAAGGTCGGGAAAGTGGGATTGAAAATCCAGCGCCCTACAGGAAGAGTACTCTGACCTACATAAATGCCTGGGCAACCACGTCGGTATTCCTCGCTAGGGGGCGCCTCGGGCGATTAGCAATAAACTACCTCCTTCTCACCCGTTGAGACGGCAAAGCCTAGGAGGATGGAACCCCTAGAACTGCACAGGACAATATCTCAGACCGGCGGAATCAAGGCCCGAAGGCCAAGACGGTTAGGGGAGGTCGATTTTGAAACTGTAAATTATCGCACTCGAAGAAAGTTGCCAAATAATGTCAAAAGTTACCACAAGAAATATTTTTCTTCAAAACTTTGTATTTATTTGAGCATTGCAACTTTAAGATCAAATAAATCGAGATTTTTTCTCACTGCCGAGATTTCACCGGCAGATGTGTCGCCTTAAATTAAACCCGGGTTTTAACAAAAAAAAGTAATACATTACTTAATAATAAATATTTTAAAGTTTATTATTATTTTTCTTAAGAAATTAAATGTACATATTCAAATTAAAAAGGAATAAAACACTATGATATTTAATGTTATATATAAATAATTATTTGTTTACATAGGCGTTTTATTTATTGGATATTTTTTATGGTATTCACCGGTTGAAAATTCATCGGGCGAATTTGACTTCCCGTGTTGATTCTGTGTTTAATTATCACACATATATATTGAATTGTCGAGCGCTGGCTTATCTAATCCCACTTTCCCGACCTTTTGTCACACCTTACCTTGTGGGAGTTAGATAAATAAAAACTAGTTCAGCCAGGGGGTTTTACCCCACCAAATAAACCGGTATCGTCCGGGCCTTTGGGTCTGGATTCACGCCCGTCTATTGGGGCTTGTCCGTCCTGTGCAGTTCTAGGAGGTGCATCTCCCAGGTTTTGCCTTCCCTCTTTGGGGAGGAGTAAGTTTATTGCTTACTGTCTGAGGCGGCCCTACCGGGGAATGCCGACGAAGCTGCCCAGGCAATTTTTAAATGGCCAGAGTGCTCACCTCTCGAGCACTGGCTTTCTCATCCCACTTTCCTGACCTTGTGTCAATCTTACCTTGTTGGGGGTAGATAAATAAAATCTAGTTCAGCCAGGGGTTTTTACCCCACCAAATAAACCGGTATCGTCCGGGCCTTTGGGTCTGGATTTACGCCCGTCTATTGGGGCTTGTCCGTCCTGTGCAATTCTAGGAGGTGCACCCTCCCAGGCTTTGCCTTTCCTCTTTGGGGAGGAGTAAGTTTATTGCTAACTGTCTGAGGCGCCCCTACAGGGGAATGCCGACGGGGCTGCCCAGTCAATTTTTTAATGGCCAGAGTGCTCACCTCTATAGCGCAGGGTTATCTAATCCCACTTTCCTGACCTTGTGTCACATCTTACCTTGTTGGAGGTAGATAAATAAAACTATTTCAGCCAGGAGTTTTTACCCCACCTAAAATATATGTATTGGAGTTGATGGGAGAATGGATAAGGACACATTGATGTATAAGGAAATTGTGGATGAAAATAGACAGAGAATTATTAAAAAAACTAAGGGACCAGAACACCATTTAACTTTTACAAAAGAAACACCATGTGAAAGTAAATATCTGACACATAGAGTTGTTCCGAATAGTGGTGCAACAGGTGCTGTTCATGCAGATCAAGTGGTGGATGTTTTGCATGAATTCCACAGTGAGAACAGTATCAAGGCTATACTTGTTGACAACACTAATACCAACACAAGTTGCGATGGTGGAATGGTTGCAATTTTAGAAAAAAAACTTTTTAAAACTCTTCACACAATTGGTTGCTCTTTGCATCATAATGAACTACCTTTCAGAGCCCTTTTTAAAAACATAGATGGTTGCGCAAAGGGCCCTACAACATTCAGTAGCCCTCTGGGGAAATTATGCTCAAATGATTGATATGATTTACCCCAAATATCATTTTCCAAAATTGATGAAATACATGATCTTAGTTCTGACCAAAGACTCCTTTATGAATACACAGTAGGTATTTCTAGAGGTAAGGTTGACTCTAGATATGCCTCCTGGAAAATTGGTCCTTTAAACCAAGCAAGATGGTTAACTTTGGCCATCAGGCTTATGTGTTTATGGACTCGTGGTGCATACCCACAACGGCACACAACAAAACTACACTATGTAGTAAATTTTATTGTAAATGTGTATGCCAGTTCTTGGTTTGAAATTAAAAGAAATAGTAAATTCCACAATCAGTAAGTGCACATTTTTAATATGATCCAGAGGATTAAGGAGCAGCCTCAGGAAATCCAAGATATCACATTTAGAAATATACAAGGTAATACATTTTGTTTACTGCCTGAAAACTTTCTATATTCCATGGTTAAATCTGAGGAGATTGAAGTAAGAGAAGAAGCTTTAAATAGAATTTTGGCCATTAGGTAAGTAATATTTATTCATATATCTCTGACTCAATTATTTATTCCAATTTATAGAATGATTTTTAAAGATTTTATCTAATTTCACCATAATTATTAAAGCAGTACAGATTGGAATTTTTTAATAATTCAATTAATTAATTTGTTCTTTCAGGAGTGAGGAGTCAACCAGAAAAAGATTAAAAAGAATACTACCTATTAATTTTAATGCCACACATTGGACACAATTAATAGATTTAAAATTATGCGGCATTTTTGAACCACCAATGACGGAAGATTTTACTGAATCTGAACTTCGAGAATCGTTGATGAATGGAACCAAGCTTGACTTGCCAGATTTGCCCTCACATTCTCAGGGTGTGGAACGGGCAGTTAAGTTAATAACAGAAGCTTCACAAACTGTATATGGTTTTGAAGCAAGGCATCAACACATTACAGCCAAAGTTTTGAGTCAGAAATTGAGACCAGCATTTTTGTCTAAGGGGTCTTATATGGAGCAATTTGACTCTCTATATTAAGCTTCATTAAAATAGTGTTAGGTTTTTCCTTATTTCTTTGCTTGTTATATTTTCACTAATAACAGAAAAAATCATTTTTTTAGGTATTCAAATATTACTGTTTAATTCATAACGTTAAAAAGTAGTTTACAAAAGCAGATACTGAAAATGAGGGGGGGGCAAATTTTCAATTTGAAGATTTCTTTAATTCATATCATTTTTATAAAATAAAAGGACATTCCCTGCTTTTAAATGCTAAAATTATTTGGTTTTCACACCAATATTCAAGCAAATCTTGCAAAAACGAGGAATTTTCAGTATATTCTTGTCTACGATCTTTGATACCAAACGCTCAAAAAACCGCTGAAGTTTTTGATCTAATTTTTTGCATGAGTATTTAATAGGTCTATATACAACTTTCGGAACGTGCCTTTTTTTAATATTTAAAAAAAAGTGTAAAATCGACCTACCCTAAAGACGGTACCGGTCTTTAGAGTGTATCATCCATCAGAACAGATACTACACTTTTATCTTAGCCCAAATGCCAAAGAGCAATAAAAATTATCCTTTTGTGACGAGACATTTTTAAATGAATGAAAAAAAAATCGATTAAATCGAAATTTATCAGTGTAGTATCGGTTCTCTTGTCATGAAACCACCCTCCGAATGCAATAAAAACGCTTTTAAATAGTTTAAAACAAACAAAAAAATAAGGCAGGTAGGTAGAAAAGTAACTTTATTGCCTTTGGTAACAGTTATTTGTTGTCTTTTTCTCACCCCTTTTTTTCTGTTGGGTATTCTTAACAATCGCTCCGAGTTTTAGTTTATTCCTGTAATTATGGGGAATTCATTTTTATGTGTATACAAAATCAAATCGCAACATTAGAATATATCGAATAACACCATGACAATTATCTTTTTGTTGTTTTTTTTTCAAATTACTAAAATGTGAAAAGAAAATCGTTTTTATTTTTGCTTTGCACTAGAATCTAGAGCAAAGCAAAAATAAAAACGATTATCTAGAGTCTAGATAAAACGACAAGTAAATTAAAAGCTGCCCGTTATAATTATAAAATTTAATTAATTGAGAAAGTAGAAATGCTAAACAAAGATGTTGCTGGACACTATTCTACTTCCGGTCTAACGATAATAATAACTGCAACGAAAATACGAACAATAAATACGTATAAAAATATTAAAATACATAGATTAATATATTTTTGGAACAAGTTTACAGATCAGATTAAGAACATCAATGGCGTTGAACATTTTAAGACGGAATTATATGAATTCAGAAACAATAGTAACAACGGAATGAAGACGGTAGTTTTGTGAACCATCGGATGAAATATTTACTAGAATTTGACCTGTATAGTTATATATATTACTCATGGAGAGTTGGTATCTGTCTGTCTCAAGCCGGAACTATACTATTACTTCTATTACTAATAGAGATTTTGTATAAGTCTGTCTGAAGCCGGAAGTATACTATTACTTCTATTACTAATAAAGATTTTGTATAAGTCTGTCTGAAGCCGGAAGTATACTATTACTTGTATTACGAATGGAGATTCGGTATCTGTCTGTCTGAAGTCATGAGTATACTATTAGTTTTATTACTAATTTGGTATCTGTTTGTCTGAAGTCAAAACTATACTATTACTTTTATATCTGAAACCGATATTGTACTATCTCTCAATGCCCAATTAGTAGGGGGTAGTGTAGTATATGTTCTGTTGCCATGAGACCATCCTCCCGGGTATTACCTCCTCTCTTGTTTTAGTGTAATATACGTTCGTCATGACACAGTCCTCCCAGGATTATTCCTCATTTTTTTAGGTAGGGGTTAGTGTAGTATCTGTTCTGGGGTCATGAGACCATCGTCTTAGGCGTTACATCCTCTTTTGGAGAGCAGGGGTATCGTACTTCAATACGAAATGGTCACAGTCGACAGTTTATTAGCAAACTCGATAATATGTATACTTACAAAAATGTTCGACCGGAAGGAGCATAATGTTGTTAGTTTTATTTATAGTGTAAATTTTCGGGAAAATGTTTTAATGTTTGAGTTCAGAAAATAGTTAAAAATAGAAATGCCCAAAGAGGCTGAACAATCAAACAGTCTATATAATAAAACGAAAGTTAATTAAAATTAACTGGTGTCGCTAAGATAAAAACAATTCCGAATTTAACCATTTTGAAACTTATTTTATATAAATAAAGATTTTGTCCGCCAGTCACAATTTTGTCCGTCAGTCACAATTTTTTTTTAAAGCAATAAATGCATTGGGGAATTTGTCTCATTTCGAAATATCAGAGATCTTAACAACTTTTAGAAATGGAGAATATTGCATTCATAGTAAATAGTAAATTCCCAGCAAATGAAGCGGATGCCATGACCGGAAAACAAAACCTTGAAATCTTCAGTCTGGGATTCTATCAACTGAATTATTTCTACTTTTTTTTATAAATAGATCTTTAAACATTTATAGCTTTACCGTGACGTCATAAATTTATGACTTACGTTCTGTTTCAAAACATGAATTCAAACATAAGCGATAATTTAACAAGCCGCGCATGTGTGGTCCCCCTCTGTATGTGACTCGATGTGGCGAGTGTAAAATGCAATAAATTTGGGGAATTTGGGAAATTTTTGACCCCCCATTGTAGCCCCTGGGGGCGCGAACAAGAATTTTTCTGAGGTTAAGGATGCTCATTTTATATCCAGAATAATTGCCTCTACATTTTGGCCAAGTTTCAGAAAAATTGAATGGATGGATCAAACGTTATGGGAGAAAAGGGTTATTTTTTGCCATTATTAGGGCTTTTGATCCACTGGGGGGCGCGAATCAGATTTTTTCCAAGGTCAGCGATACTTATTTTCTATTAGGAACAATTGCCTCCACATTTTGGCCAAGTTTCAGAGAAATTGAATGGATGGATGAAAGGTTATGGGGCAAAAAATGTCATTTTTTGCCATTTCGGGGCCTTTTGACCCCCTGGGAAGCTAACCAGAATTTTTTTTAAAAACCGGAGAATGTCACTTTCTAACCTGACAAAAGTTACAACTTCATGCAAAATTTCAGAGAAATTCAATGGATGGTTGCGGAGAAAAATCCGGACGGACGGACGAACGGACGGACGGATGGACAAACGGACGGACGGAAATGCCTCAAAACATAGGTCTCCCGATTTTATAAATCGGGGGACCAAAAAAAATAAGTGAATGGGCGTTAATAACAATTTAATGTAGACTTTGGGCCAGTGGTGCACATAATTCTAGTTGTTGCGAAATCGAATTCTGTCGACTGCACCAGTTTCACAGAACTACTCGTTGCATTCATATTAAATGGAAGTGTGATACATATCGATTACTAATGGAGATTTGGTATCTGTCTGCTTGAAGCCAACACTATATATTTACTCCTATTAATTGTACTATTGTACGATCTTTTAATGCTCAATTCGGGAGTGTAGTGTAGTATCTGTTCTATTGTCATGATAGCACCGGTTGTTTTCATACGAATCAGACTGGCAGAGTCTATGGCATCCTGGTGTGCCTAGTTCTCTGTCGGTGTGATGTATGGTTCTGTGCAATTCTAAGAGGTAACATTTTCCAGGCTTTATCAGCGAGATTAAAATTAATATTCATATTTTTTTAAAAACTTTTAAAATTAATATTCATATTTCTTTTTTTTTTACTTTTTTAATTAATATTAATTTTTTAAAACTTTTTAAATTAATATACATACTTTTTTTAAACGTTTTTAATTGATATTCATATTTTTTACTTTTTTAATTAATATTCATTTTTTAAAAACTTTTTTTAATTAATATTCATATTTTTTTTACTTTTTTAATTAATATTAATTTTTTTTTAACTTTTTGAATTAATATTCATACTTTTTTTAAAAACTTTTTTAATTGATATTCATATTTTTTTTTACTTTTTTAATTAATATTCATATTTCTTTTTTTTTTAACTTTTTTAATTTATATTAATTTTTAAAAACCTTTTTTATTAATATTCATACTTTTTTTAAAAACCTTTTTAATTGATATTCATATTTTTTTACTTTTTTAATTAATATTCATATTTTTTTCAAAAACTTTCATATATATTTTTTTCTGAGGCTCCCTATGCTATTTTTGTTCAACCAAAGTGCTCTTTCTTTAGGGCGTTATCTTTTCAAATCCCATTTTCTTGACCTTGTGTCTAATCTTCCCGTCGTGGGAAGGAAATAAATAATATACAATCCCATGCATTATCTCCTATTTTGTGTTGGGGATGGTGTAGTATCTGTTCTGTTATCATGAGACCATCCTCCTACTTTGATGGGAGGGTAGTATAGTACATTTTCGTTCGTTATGATATAATCCTCCCAGGCATTACCTCCTGCTTTGGAGGGAAAGGGGAGCAGTGTAGTGTATGTTCCTTATTCATAATGATATCCTCTTAGACTAACAAAAATACTGGATCAAAAACAAGATATATTTGCTATTTTTTATAATTTTAAATAAGTAAATATATTAAGAAGGCTGGGGACAATGCAGAGTGCCGGATTAATAAGAAGCTGGAAAGAACAAAAATAATAAATCGGAGGGGGTCCTTACTATTTATCTTTTTTTACAAGCTTACATAACAGCAAGTATGGGATCGGCTGTGTGTGTTGTCCGGAAGAGGATTAAGAATGATTTAATATTTCGGGAAAATCTTCCCTTTGTCAAAACTAGACACCAAAGGAAAAGTCCGTGGGGATGGAGAATTCGCCAAAAAAAAAAAAAGAAGCAAACTACGATTCTCTATTTAAATAAATAAATTTCAAAATTAGATTTGTTCATTTTTTTAGTATTTAGCTGGCAATTATTTTTACTGCGAGAAGTATGAGAATATGTACGGTTTTAAAGGGCTAAGTAGTTAACGACACGGACTAACAACCTGAGTGTTCCAAGTTCGAATCCAGTTCGTTCCACAAAAATACTTTCATTTAGGATGTTGGCAACCTTCACGTGGTCACTCCGGTAAGTACTTGATGTTTTTTTCAAGAAAGAATTCTAACTAGAAAAATATCGGGGAAACCGATGCCAACAATAGAATTATCTGATGCATACGAAATGAATGAAAGAATTGTCTTAAAACGATTTTAATTGTTACAACTTTTTAGAATGTGAGGCATTATTAAGATTATTTGGACGACTATTCTCATCTTGGTTGTTATATTAACAACGTATCGGTCGATGTAACCTCCGACCTTCTTCAGGTGCAACTTTTCGGAGTTGGAACCCTAATTATAGACTGGTGATACCAGATCAGGCTGCCCTGTGGCTCCCTGAGACGAAATTCACCTACATTGACGTTTTTTGTTTTTCTTCTTTTTTTTTTTTTGTAAAACTTAATTATGTTCTACAAAACCAAAAACAAAAACAACAGCCCCTCTCCCTTTCTCCCTCCCCTTTTTTATTTTATTTTTAGAACTTGAAGCATAAATCTTTTACTATAATGACCAGATTCGGCATTAAGTGGCCCGAAAGGGGTTGATATGCCGTAAAACAAAACTACCAAACCAAAAACGATGATTAAACATTTGAAGATATAAAGAACTTGAAGCATAAAAACTTTTACTATAATGACCAGATTCGGCATTAAATAACCCAAAAAGGGTTGATATGCCGTAAAACAAAACTACCAAACCATACCAAACCTAATTATAGAACATTTATATTGGCCTAGTGAACGTGTGTTGAATTTCGAACTGAACCCTTTATTTAATCAACAGGGGTAGATTGTTCTCATTCCGTCAGCCATGACCGGGTAGCAGTTCTAATTTATCTTATTCGTAGTTATTATCGTGTGACTAAAGGGTTTAGTTCGAAATTCCATGCAGGTACCCGTGTTTTATATAAAGATTCACAAGTTAAACCGAAAAGTTCAAAAGTTCAAAAAGGTACTCTTAAAGAAGGTCGGAGATTACATCAGCCAAAATGCTGTGAATATAACAACCAAGATGAGAATAGTAGTCAAAATAATACAAATATTACAGATTGTCAATCCTTATCTAAAGAATTCCGGAACATATAGAAAGAAATCATTTTATTTATTTAAAGAATATTTAGCTGACAATGACATTTTTTTAAAATACAGGGTGGGCCAAAATAAGGGTCCTATTTTTAAAAATTCATAACTTTTTTATTTATTGATTTTTTTTTTTTTTTTTTTGAATAAGTAAAGGACCCCTTCCGAAGCAAGCATGAGCCGTATTAGCCCTAAGGAACGTACCCTCATTTAGAAAACATTATTTTTGCTTAAAAAACTCAAAACAGTGTAAAAAAGAATACTTTAGTTTTTGTAAGTTTTAAGAAGTGTTTTTCGGCTAAAATTTGTTTTGTTTATTTCAAAAGATCTCGGAAGGGTCAGTCTACACACACATAAAGTTTGGTGAGTTTAACTTTTATTTTGTGGAAGTTATTCAAATTCAAGTTATTCAAATTTAAAGATAGGACCCTTATTTTGGCCCACCCTGTATTACTAACCTAGTTAAGAAGACGCGAATCAATTTAAGTAGGTATTTTAAAATTAATAAACGAGATAAAACTACGAATGCCAGGTGAGGGTTTTCCATTGGACATTCCGAGCCCTGCTCACTTCCAGATAATGGTACTTGTGCAGTTTACGGACCGTGCTGAAATAATAACGTTATTATTTAGAACCCCATGCTTAACATGGATAAATGGAGGCTTTGTTAACTATCCTGTACTTCCATCTAACAATTTAATATACAAAAGATACAGTGTAAAATTGAATTTAACTTAAAAATCCTATCTAAAAATAGCATGTTCCGTAAACTGCACAAGTGCCCAGGTAATTTTATATGTTCATCCAGATCTTAGATCTTTCGTAGAAGAGTCTTGTAAACAATGAAAAAATGAGTTTTGCAAAAAAAGCGATAAAAAAATAGCCCCGCTAGCCAAGCGCAGTGCGCGCATGCACCATTGAACTACTTTTGTGAGTTCTATCAAGACATGCGATGGTTTAGGGTTAGTTTAGTGTTAGGGTAAGGGTCCAGGTCACCACGTTGAGATCGATGAAACCTTTATTTCTCGCCGTACAAAATGCAGGATAAACGCCACTGTGGAATGGATCGTGGAATGGAGAACAGCTAACCGTGTGAGCTTATGTGTAGGCAGAAATATAAAGGAAAAATATTTTTATGCAAATACTCAAAGGCATGGATGAGTTCCATCTTCTTGAGTAAGTGATAAAACCTTTTTTCGTTTAAACAACTCGCAATTTGTTTGTTTTTGGGGTGGCGGGTGTATTTTTTGGCAGGGTCCTTCTAAAACGATCCTACCTCCTTATTAATTCCCGATATTTTACATAACACGGCTATAATCACGGTGATACACCAGTTCCTGTAAGGTCACCGGAGGTAAGCGAAGTTGAGCCTGGTGAGTATGCTGTATATAAAACCCGCTCGCTAGTAATAATAATAATTGTTGAAGATTTACAACAATAACTCTTATAAGATAAAAGACGAACGAATATACGCACGTGACAGAGAGGCTCCTGAGGCAAAGAAATGGAAACACTTGACAGAGGAGTTATATTCCCGAAACATCGTGAAATTCCAATGTAACACAAGACTCTAGCGATCGAGGAGGGAAGCTAGAAGCAAGTAAGATCTTTTTTTTTTAATCGCCTTGTTCCTATTTACTTGCCTCCCCATGAGGGCAGAGTTAGACACAAGGTCGGTTTTTAATATGGGGAAAATTCAGCTTCTCAAAAAGGGGCACTCTAGATTGCGACAAAAAAATTAAAAACTGCCTCAGTCTAGAAGGATTTCTCCTTTACTGGCCAAGGACAGAAAAGATTAAGCGTAGATACTAATATGAGAACGGATACTGCACTTTGATTTTAGTAAAATAAAGTTTTCTTTCTTACAACTGCCAGTATATTCCCGCATTGTTAGAGCCTTCGAATAAACTATCTATACAAAAGGTCTATGTTTTGTTGGTTTTGGTTTCTACTGCGGCCACGGGTTCCAAAGAATCGTCTGTAAAACTCGAAACTTAAACAGTCGTTTTAGAGGAAAGACATTTTACAAAATAAACGCTGTTCACTGCTTCGAAATGGCAGAGGATGATCACGTCTGGTATTTGAAGGAATTCCTGACCTTGAAACAATTTGCTTTCTTTCCAATAGGTTTTTTAATGTGTTTAGCTATCGAGATACAACAAAAAGGAACAAAATGAAACAAAATATAATGCTCGAACCTTAAAAGGTTGGTAAAGGCAATCCAGTCCACTGTTGAATAATGTCGTGGCAGAACGATCTCGCCTGTTGTTTTTTTGTTTTTTGTTTTTTTATTATATAACGTTTGTGTCACTTGCTCAATCAGGACTCTCCTGTTGATAGCGTATTTAGACGATCCGATCCGATGTTGAATAATGGAGGATCCAGTTTTTCTTTTCGGTAAATCATTCGGTATTTTCAAATCTGGTATTTCTTTCCACGTTAAAATCGGGTATTTCTTTCCGCTTTCAAATGTGTATTTGTCCACTTTCAAATCAGGTATTCCTTTGCACTTTCAAATCGGATATTTCTTTCCGTTTTCAAAATGGGTATTATTTTCCACTTCAAATCGGGTATTCCTTGGCACTTTCAAATCGGATATTTCTTTCCGTTTTTAAATCGGATATTTCTTTCCGTTTTCAAATGGGATATTTCTTTCCGTTTTTAAATCGGATATTTCTTTCCGTTTTCAAATCGGATATTTCTTTCCACTTTTAAATCGGGTATTTCTTTCCGTTTTCAAATGGGTATTTTTCCACTTTCAAATCGGGTATTTTTTTCCACTTTCAAATCGGGTATTCCTTTTCACTTACCAATCGGGTATTTCTTTTCGTTTTCAAATCGGGTATTTCTTTCCATTTTTAAAATGGGTATTTCTTTCTGTTTTCAAATCGGATATTTATTTCAACTTTTACATTGGGTCTTTCTTTTCGTTATCAAATCGGGTATTTCTTTCCACTTCAAATCGGGTATTTCTTTCCGTTTTCAAATCGGGTATTTCTTTTCACTTTCAAATTGGGTATTATTTTTCACTTCAAATCGGGTAAATCCTTTTCGTTTTTAAATCGGGTATTTCTTTTCACTTTCAAATCGGGTATTTCTTTCCGCTTTCAAATCGGATATTTTTTCCACCTTCAAATCAGGTATTTCTTTCCGTTTTCAAATCGGATATTGTTTTCCTCATTCAAATCGGATATTGTTTTCCTCTTTCAAATCGGATATTGTTTCCACCTTCAAATCAGGTATTTCTTTCCACTTTCAAATCAGGTATTTCTTTCCACTTTCAAATCTGGTATTTCTTTCCACTTTAGCGATCAGTATGAAAGGTACAATGTAAAAAAAATGCCAAAGATGCGTAAAACAAGGGTAAAAACTCGAACTCTAAATAGTTTGGTAATCCGCCTGCCCCTATCGATGAACAAAGCAATTGAAACAGCAATGATCCAGTTTGTGTCGAGTAGTTCCGAAACGTGAAATTTCCGATATTTTTTGTCGATAAAGTTTTAAAGTTCCTCAATCAGGAATTTCTTTCGAATAGCTTTTTTAGTTAAGCGCTGAAAATGAATGAGAAAGTCCGTTGCTGAATAAGGAAGAACGCGCAGGCCACACAGCGAGGCCCCGATGAAAACATCACAATGGCTCGTGCACAATTTTGTTTTTCAGAATAACTCATGTGGTCTGAGCCGCGTGGCAAATTTAAGAAGATAGACAAGGATATTTTTTTTATATAAAACAGGAAAGAACTGGCATTTGAATTTAGCGTGTTTCGATTTAACAGCAAAGTAAAAAAAGAAAAGAAACCTTTGTTTCTATTGCATTTGACTTTAGCCACAGCTGTTGGATAGATTGATAGATGGCATTTACGGATATTTACAAAGGGTATCCGATATCAAAGCCGTACTTATATATATATATATATATATATATATATATATATATATATATATATATATATATATATATATATATCTCGAAGATAGGTAAAGAAGGTTGTGTATCTGTTTGCCTGTTTGTTTCTTGTATAGAAATAACTGTGAATGCCCCAAACGTGGAAGCACGCGGCTTTTTCTTCCCTATGAAACTTAACACCACGTGGAGAAAATCTTTTGTACTGCGTGTCACTCTTCCTACGTCTTGCGTATACAATTCCACGTGGGTAGGTCGTGTCAGTACTCGCTTGCTATTGTGCTCATGTTACTAACCTGTAGTGCACACTGGGCGGAATGTCCTCCTCAATGGTCGAACCTATCAAGCAAAGATAAAGCATCGGTGATGGCACAGTGGCTTAGTTGGTATCGACGCAGACTGAGAACCTGGGTGTGCCAGGTTCAAATCCAAGTCATTCCACTGAAAACGTTTCCATCAAACCCACATGACACTTGTCTAATCTCCTGGAGGGGGGATAAACAGAAATCACATCAACACTTGTCCACGGGTGCCCTCGGCCTTGATAAAGTGGTGGTTTCTGTTTTATGAAAAAAAAAAAAGCATCGAATTTTGCCAAAGACGTAATGATACCTGAGCTCCAACACTCCAGATAGCTCAGAATGCCTACGGCGGTGTTGCTATAGGCAAAACACAGATCAAAGAGAAGTAAAT
The DNA here is from genome assembly GCA_963556195.1 of Sepiola atlantica. Taxonomy (NCBI): domain Eukaryota; kingdom Metazoa; phylum Mollusca; class Cephalopoda; order Sepiida; family Sepiolidae; genus Sepiola; species Sepiola atlantica. The sequence continues at coordinate 21,333,938 of OY744552.1, read as the reverse complement.
CCGCTTAAAACATGGTTGTACATCTTAGTGGTGAGCGAGACATACTCGGGTAGGTCACGCATAAGTAAGAAAAAATGTAAATCTCCAGTAGTCGTACTAAAGTTAAAATGACGGTCAAAATTTCAGAAGGAACTCCTGTTAATATAACACCGTTACACATGTGGCCTACTTAGTTTTAAGAATGCTTAATAGATATATATGTGCCTCAAACTATAAGAATATTATTTTTCTGAATTTTTTAAATGAGGATTGATAATTTCGATTATTCGGACCACTGTTCTCATCTTGAGTGTTATAATCACAACGTTTCGGCCGCTGTAACATCCGGCCTTCTTTAGGTGTATCTTTTCGTATTTGCGAATATTTCTGTCGAACGCGGGAATCTGGACAGAATTTCGAACGGAACCCTTTATTTAATCCACGATAGTAGCATGCCCTTGTTCCGTCAGTCAGTTCTTCGCAATTGTTCGTATGGCCTGCGCCGAGGATCGAAGAAGGCCGGAGGTTACAGTGGCGGAAAATTTGTGATGATAACACTCAAGATGAGAACAGTAGTCCGAATAATCCAAATTATACATACAAGATTCTTATTCATTTTGGTTTTAGGGTGTTTTCTACAAAGACATTCAGGTTGTTCAGTCGCTGGGTTGTAAGAAACAAAAATGCATGAAAATCTCTTGTAGCTGCAATAAGGTAACAATGATGGTCCAAACTTCAAAAGGAACTCCTCTTCAAACTAAACTGTAATACCACTAAGAAATTTCTAAGACCAACGCTTTCTCTCAGCTGTCATAAAATTCAACTCCCCGTCTGCTTTTATTCAGTCATTTTAGAAGTCACGTGTAAATTAATTCAAACTCTGCCATTATGAACACGTATTCTTTTGTCTCTGGAAAAGGGTCGTCCTACATGCGAAGCATCTAATACGCTTTAGAAGCTGGTAAGTGTTCGTGTACGCCTCCATTGCTATACAGAAAAAAGAATAAGTTGAGAATGTTCGGAGAATTTTTATACATTCTGGGCGTTCCACGTCGCCTTCCGGGTGGCGTACGTCGGAATTGGACGAATGTGTTGGCGGAAGTTTCACAACGTCAACACGCCCACATTTCGCTCACGTAATACAAAATAGCAGCACAATAATAATTTCTCTAGGATACTAGGAAACTACATCATCGCTTTTCTAATAATTTCTCACTTTTTTAGTGTGATTCTAGCTTGAAAAAGAACCAAAAGTCACATGATACAAAACCTAGGGAGTTTGGAGTCTGTCAAAGAAGTGGTGTATTAGTTAAGGACAATAAACCATTTCTTCAGTATACACCACACTCTCCGGATTTTGCATCGTGTGACTTTTGGTTTTTTCTCAAACTGAAAATGACGCTGAAAGGGAAACGACTTCAGTCGTGAGAATCAATTTTGAGAAAAGTGAGTTCAAATATAATAATATTACTGACAAAGAATTTAAGTGACATGCAGCAGTGACACATTCTTAAATATTATGAAGAGGGTTAAGTAAATTAGTTAATATACGATATTGCTCCTCTCTGTCTCTCTATCTATCTATCTCTCTCTCTATCTATCTATCTATCTATCTATATATCTATCTCTTTCCCTCTATCTTTCATCTTTATATATATATATATATATATATATATATATATATATATATATATATATATATATATAAGTATACATTTTTATTTATACAAACATTATTGGCTACATATGTGCATACATGTTTCGGTTCCACTTTTCCAAGAAAGTCAACCTCATCAGACCAAGAATTTTTGAGGAATTAAAATTTATACTTATAAACAGCTCTACTTGGTATTGAGCACTTTTTATAAACACTTGAGTTTCTACGGATTTACATTTACAGAAACTAATACAATACATGTGCGATATATATATATATAATTATTTATAAATAGATATTATTTTCAAAATAAACCCATATACACATGTGTTTCATGACAAATATGCAATCGTCAGTATGGGAGGAGACAATCCCTGCCGGTAACACGGTTCGAACACCGATACGAAAGTCATGTTTGACTCAGCAGCCGATGCGGGTACCAATGCACCACCATGCATTGTCTACAAATAGGAAGTAAATTAACATCTAAAATGCAAACACGGTGGCTATATATATATATATATATAGTCACAGTGTTTGTCTATTTAGATGTTAATATATATATATATATATATATATATATATATATATATATATATATATATATATATATATATATATATATATATATATATGGTACGTCAATGAAAATTAGTAAGACCTGCAAATGGAAGCAAATCGGTATTTTCAGTTGTTCAAAACAAGGAGTAGTTTAGTTAATAAAAACATTTATTTTTCATCTCTTTCTTTCCTTAAACCAGGCTTTTCAAAGATTAAAATCTTATCATCATATATATATATGTATTTTTATGTAATTATTTTTATTGGTGATTGCAGCGTTCGTTGTGTTTTTGCTTACTATTATTTCGATTGTCTCACTTCCTAAGCAGAAAATTGCATTATTAGTCGCCCTTAACTTTATAGGACGTATTTTTCGTTGATATATATATTTTCATTAATTTTATACGTACATAAAAGTAATCCATGGACACGTGTTTCTGGCTCACAGTCGTCATCAGCATCCTTCTTGACAAGCGAGGAATTTGCATGTTGGACTGTCGGGGAGGACTTTATTAGCCATGGCAAGCAACAGTAGAAACTTTTTTTTTAATAATTGCTCAAAGAAAATATTTTTTGTCTTAGTAGCATTAAATGTTACCATCTATTTATGGTCCCATTCCACTACAGATTGGGGGTCATTTTCAGTTATTCTGTCATTGCCTATGATATGTGTGCGCTCTTTATGCCTAAGTGTCGAGAATAGAGCGTGGTACCATTAGCATCTCTGACATAATTACATCGGAGAGATCGTTTCAAAAAATCAGGAATAATAACTGTCCAAGGATCGATCCATAGGGAACACTCGCATTTATGTCATGTTGTTTAGATGTACGGCCATCGAGGACAACCTGGATCTTTCGTTTGACTGAGAAAGAACCGGATTATATTTAATATTCGTCCAGCAATATCGTACGAATTAATTTTTATGAGAAGACCTTTGTGCTAGACCTTTCTACAGGCTTTGGAGATATCAAACGCTACCGCCCAAGATTCGCCTGTCTTATTCAGTAAATAGTATATGCGTTCAGAGATAGCCGTTAGAATATCCGCAGTAGAACGGGCTTGCCTAAATCCATAGTCATCGTCGGAAGGAAGTTTAGCATTAGCGAGGTGTTGAACTATTGCTATATTGATTAACGATTCAAAGATTTTAGCGAAGAGAGAAAGGAGACTAATAGGGCGATAATATTGCGGGGCAGTTCTTTGACTATAATTCTCAAAGACTGGTACCACATGGGACATTTTCCAGCTATTAGAGAAGCAAGATTCGACAAAGCATTTGTGGTAGAGTTTCAAGAGGACGGGGCCAGCTCAGCAGAGCATTTATTTTTTATATAGCAGGAATAAGATCAGGCCCACATGCTTTGTAGTTCGACATAAAGATTCTCGAGCTTGAAGAGACGGAGATGAACAATGTCGGTGGTTAGGCCGGCCGTAACGTTGTGAAAATAACATTCAAGATGAGAATAGTAGTCTGAATAATCCAATTAATAAAAATTATCAATCCTCATCTAAAGAATTCTGAAACATAATTGTTTTTATGCCCAAAAGTCGGACATTTTTGAATAACCTCGTGTATGATAAAGAGGAGCAACGATGGAGTATTTATTTACCTCCTCTCCGGGAGGTTAGACACAAGGCCAGTTTTATCATACTCCCACAAGTAAGATGTGACCCAAGGTCGGGTCGGGAATGTGGGGTTTGAAAAGCCAGCGCCAGAGAAAGTGAGCACTCTGGTCATTAAAAATTGCCTCGGCAGCCCCGTCGGCATTCCCCGGTAGGAGTGCCTCAGGCAGTAAGCAATAAACTTATTCCTCCCTAAAGAGAGAAGGCAAAGCCTGGGAGGGTGGACATCCTAGAACTGCACAGGGCAGACCCATAGACCGGCGTAAATCAATCCCTGAAAGCCAAGACAATACCAGTTTATGGGGTGTCGTATCCATCGGAACAGATACTACAGTTTGATCTTCGCCAAAAGGCCAAGAGTTATTTATCTACCTCCCACAAGGTAAGATGTGACACAAGGTCAGGAAAGTGGGATTAGAAAAACCAGCACTCGAGAAGTTGAGCACTCTGGTCATTAAAAATTGCCTCGGCAGCCCCGTCGGCATTCCCCGGTAGGGGCGCCTCAGGCAGTAAGCAATAAACTTACTCCTCCCCAAAGAGGGAGGCAAAGCCTGGGAGGGTGGACATCCTAGAACTGCACAGGACCGACCCATAGACCGGCGTAAATCAATCCCCGAAAGCCAAGACAATACCAGTTTATGGGGTGTCGTATCCATCGGAACAGATACTACACTTTGATCTTAGCCAAAAAGCCAAGAATTGATTTACTCCTCTCCAGGAGTTAGGCACAAGGCCAGTTTTTATCTTACTCCCACAAGTAAGATGTGACCCAAGGTCGGGTCGGGAAAGTGGGGTTTAAAAATTGCTTGGGTAGCCCCGTAGGCATTCTCCGGTAGGAGCGCCTCAGACAGTAAGCAATAATCTTACTCCTCCCCAAAGAGGGGAGGCGAAGCCTGGGAGGGTGGACATCCTAGAACTGCACAGGACAGACCCATAGACCGGCGTAAATCAAGGCCCGAAGGCCAAGACAATACCAGTCTATGGGGTGCAGTATCCATCGGAACAGATACTACACTTTGATCTTAGCCAAAAGGCCAAGAACATAAATTCCTATCATTTGTATTATTTAGATTATTTGAACTACTGTTCCTATCGTGGATGTTATTCTCACAACGTTTCGGTCGATGTAACCTCAGACTTTCTCGATGTGCGTCTTGTTGAACTCGGGAATCTTTATGTCGAACTCGGGAATCTATATGGAATTCCGTAGTAAAAGTTAAGTGGTTGACCATAGTCGAGGGCGACTCGAAGGCTCCCTTTTTCATTAGCTACTACACCGAGATGTAAGGGAGAGCTCCACTGCTTTCTTAGGATTACTCCACTTAATCTTGATCTTCCACCTTATCATTTTGAGCGTTTGGCAAGGGGACATCAGGACGATTTCGAATTAAAATATAGTAATGCTATACATTTAACCCCAGATTAAGTTTAAGACTCCCAAAGTGTCCCTAGAACTGTCAAGATGGACATGTGGTGTAACGGATAAAGTTGTTAAGTAACAATCATCTCTAACTGACATTCTTCTGGATGCTGACGGTCTAATCCTCACTTTGATGCTAATAGAGAATAAAATAAAAGTTACTTAATGATTCTGCAAGGTCACGGCTGACGGAACGAGAACAATCTACCCCGATGGATCAATTAACGGGTTCAGTTCGACATTCCGTATTTCGAGTTCGACGTAAAGATTCCCGAGTTCGACCAGATGCACCTGAAGAACGTTGTGAGAATAACACCCAAGGTTATGACATTAGTCCAAAAAAACTCAATAATATGAATTATCAATACTCATCTAAAACATTCTGAAATATAAAAATGTATAGGTCGAAGGAATCCTTGGAAGATATCAAAATAAGAGGCATCAGTTTAAGTTAAACTTACATAGGAAACTCGACTCTGCTAAAATAATGAAGTTAGTAAAGGAAGTAGCGGCAGTGAGTATTGCTTTTATGTATCAACTCTCGACTCGACAAAAGCTAAAATAAGCAATTTCTTTCAACCAATCATATCATAAGATATATTTATTTCGCGCGTAGTATAACAACCCAAACAGTATTTCCCCCCCTTTTTACTGGTATTTTCTTCCACAGATAAACCAAAGTTCGCACCTCGCAATCCATCTTAATCCAATATATATTATAGTTATAGGAATTAATAACATAATGAATAATGATAAAAAAGAAAACCGACAATTGTTTATATGTTTATCAACGTTCCATCTTCATTGTTCAAAAACTTTCTCAAGATGACTGATTTGAAGAAACCCATCGAGGTTACAATTTGAAATACGTGATACGTCTATGATGTGGAAAAACTTTACGCATAACATCGATATTAAAAAAAATGATTTATTACACTTCCCATGTTTTAATTTTAACGTCTATATCATCTTGAGAAAGTCTTTTAGCAATAAAATGAAAAATTGAATGTTCCAGGAAATTGACGGTAAATTAATTACTAACGATTAGGATAAATTTATTAATATTCGTTTAAAAATGATTACAAGGTACAGAAAGGGATTATACTAAGGGGGGGGGTCAAATTTCTCCAAAGTGATTTTATGTACTCCTGCCGGCATAAAAAATGTTTACGAATCGCAACAGAGATAAATTCCGATATTTTCAAATGGTTTTAGAATCCGCTTTATCTACTTTCTTTCCTGTGGTAGGAAGATATGGCACAAGGCCGGAATGGGTGAGAGGCCAGTCAGCGCTCCAGCAAAAGAGCCAGGCTGGCCTCTAAAAATAGCTTGTGCAGCCTTGTCGGCATTTCCCTGTATGGACACCCCATTCAATTGGCAATATACCAACCCCTTCAAAAATAGAAGGAAGTCTAGGCCTGGGAGTGTGAACCTACTAGGATTACAAAAGACATATACCTCAGACCGACAGATAAAAGCCCCAAAATGGTCAGTCTCTGTCGGATTGATTGTCGAGAACTATTCTCGACTGGTATTCAGGCTGTACAATAATCAGCCGACTTTCGCCGACTGAAGCATTTTAGACTTCGCTATATTCAAGACCTCAAAACACTTTATTTCAGTAGTTTTTACAGAGCAAGAATTTTCAACAAAATTCAGGCCAATAGCAGAGTCCAGGGTCGAGGCTGAAGGTTGAGAACAGGGTTTAATGGAGTTTCTGGTTTATTCAGGTCTGCCAATGAATTTGAGCAGGCTACTGTAGATATGCATATTGATACAGGAACGTATTAAACAATACACAGACGTCCTATCGACCACAGCGGTTTATGAAATGTAAGCGAGAGATTCAAAAGCCTGTGGCATTTTCCGATAGTTTTAATGGGAAATAAAGATGGTAGCAAGAGATGCTGCGTGACTTCAGAGCACTTATTAAAATTACACAGAAATACGCTCGAACGCGTCCAGTTATTGATGACATACTGACCTCGCCCGGGGCAGCAAAATACGTTGCTAAGTTAGATTGAAAATATGGATACTGGCAGGTTAAAGTCCATTAAAACGATGAAGAAGGAGGTGGATTTATTTGCGACCAGGGATTGTTGTATTTTAATGTAATGCCGTTCTGACTCGCAAACGCTCCCGGTGTCTTCCAGGAATTGTTGTTACTTCAACGAGGAGAGAAACATTTCGCTCTGGCTTATATCGATAATATTTCCATATTTTCTTGAAACATATAGAGAAAGTCTTGGATAGTTTTATAACCTCGTAATTTAGGTTAATTATAAATAATAACTTGTAAATAAATGGATGAACTATCAAGAGAAACGTTTAACAGATTTATTAAAACTGAACACAGAATAAATTAATGAGTAAATTGGCCGCTGGACGCGATTGATATATTAACAGTCTGACGCCGTGGTCTTTGTTTTCTTTCTCTCTGGGCAGACGACCATTTTCCAAGGGCGATCACTCTTAACTCCCGAAATGGTTCAAGGGAGGTAATTCCGTTTTCGTTAGGTGTCCTAACAGATAGTTTGTAGCAGCATGATCTCAAATTGAAACCCTGTAAAGTGTGAGTTCTGAAAAAAAAAGAAACGCAATACTTTGATTTCAATATTAGTGAGAATATGATAGAGTCATATTTTGACAAAGCCAAGATTATAAAATCTGTTTCAACTTTAACCACGGTTATGTATTCATTCGTGTGATCTCGTATTTTATCCGATTACAAATGTTTCTGATATTGCCGAGCCACTAATTAATCTAACGTAGGATATGCGCGTTTCTTATGGGACGACGCGTATTAGGCCGCTTTTTATAGCCTAAAATTAAGCTGGTGGATATTTTAATATTAGCTTATCTCGATCCAAACAAGGATTATAGATTATATACTGACATCTCCGATTATTTGATTGGCGTATGTTTGTCGCAATTGAACAGGAAGATTGATGGATTTAATTTGGTGTTACGGCTTATCAACCACTGTTGTGTTATTTAGAGCCAAGAAGGTTATACAGGGTGGGCAAAAATAAGGGTACTATTTTTAAAAATTCATAACTTTTTTATTTATTGATTTTTTTTTTTTTTTTTTTTAGAATAAGAAAAGGACCCCTTCCGAAGCAAGCATGAGCTGTATTAGCCCTAAGGAACGTACCCTCATTTAGAAAACATTATTTTTGCTTAAAAAACTCAAAACAGTGTAAAAAACAATACTTTAGTTTTTGTAAGTTTTAAGAAGTGTTTTTCGGTTAAAATTTGTTTTGTTTATTTAAAAAAATCTCGGGAGGGTCAGTCTACACACACATAAAGTTTGGTGAGTTTAACTTTTATTTTGTGGAAGTTATTCAAATTCAAGTTATTCAAATTTAAAGATAGGACACTTATTTTGGCCAACCCTGTATTTGTGATATTTCTTTTTTTTGAAGGTGTTTTTTGAAGTGTGATTTTTTTTTATATATTATTCATAATGTGTGAATGATTTTGTTTGATTTTTGTAAACAATTTTAGTTTATTTTAGTATGTTTAAGATATTATCTGGGTCATTCATCTTGTTTACTTGGTTATAAGGTAATTGACATATTTGTTCCATTCAGGAGGTGGGGGTTCAATTTTAAGCAAATAAATTGGTTTGTTGTTTCATTTTATGTCACATCAACCCGCATGATATGTATTTTTGTTAATTAATATCGAAGTACCTCCAATCAACTAGTAGAGAACTTGTACATATATAAGATATTGGATATCCACAGATACCTGTTTCGTCGTCATTACGACTCATCAGTGTGGCAACATCTTTCCGTCTGCTTATCCACGAATCATTTTTTGTGAAAATTATGTTTTTTAATTACGGAAGTCCATATTATCTTGAATTTTTCTTCAACTCTTCTAAACCCTAGCCAAGTCTAATAATACTAAACCAGCAGTAATAATTGTTTGTGAAGCGTAATTTTTTTCGGATATTATATACAATGTGTGAGTGATTTTATTTTATTTTTGTAGCCTTAGATTTTTTGTAAAAAATGTTAGTTTTCCTTTTATTTTATGGAATTCGCTCCAGACAAGGTATAGAGGCCAATTTATGTAAGGAGCTAAACAAAAACGAAAGATGATTATCGCAAACACTGGAAATACCTATTGAGTTTTGTCTTGGAAAGACCAAGGCTATAAATAGGAGGAAAACAGTCAGCAGGAAGAGAGTTCCACAAGCCTGCGGTTCTTGAAAAGAAGCTACTGGAATGTAAAGCTGTATTGCAATGAGGTATCATATTTTAGGATGCTTAAGATATTATCTAGGTCATTCATGTTTTTTACTTGGTAATAAGATATTATCTAGGTCATTCATGTTTTTTACTTGGTAATAAGATATTATCTAGGTCATTCATGTTTTTTACTTGGTAATAAGATAGTATCTAGGTCATTCATGGTTTTTACTTGGTAATAAGATAGTATCTAGGTCATTCATGGTTTTTACTTGGTAATAAGATAGTATCTAGGTCATTCATGGTTTTTACTTGGTAATAAGATAATTGACTTCTTTTTTTTCAATTCGGAGGTTGGTTCATTTTTAAGCAAATTAATTGGTTGTTTTTTTTTTTCATTTTATGTCACATCAACCCTTTTGGGGCCGTTCAGTGCCGAACTCTGTTTTCCCTGTAAATGCGTTATATTTATAGTTCCCAATATCTTTAAATATTTATGAATTAATTTGCTTTTTAGGCCTATATTTTTTTAAGTAAACAGTCTGTAAACGATAGATTTCATTCAGCCCATAGATGCGAGCCTGACAGGTACTACCACACTCCGGGCCAGAAGGCCTGGGAGCAATGGTGACTATAAAGTGACGCCACATTGTTAGAGAAAGAGAAAAAAAGACGTAGTTAGGGTTAGGGTTAGGGTTAGCAATTTATTTTCTATCGTATAAATTAAGTGATACACAGACAGTGCGGTCAACTATGGAGGATGAGGTTTATGTCATACGTCATGCCTTTCACAGACTAGGACCACTACTTATATTAAATGTTTGGTGAGTAAACCCACTAGTATATAAATTGGTTTGTTGAGAATAACAGAAAATAAAAGTCCAGTCGGGGTCAACTTGCTGAACCCGAGGTTAGGATTACTAGACTGCGGGAATTGATAAAAATAGATAAGACGTCACATGGTTCAAACAGAGAGTGAGAGAGAGTGAGAGAGTTAGTTCCTTTGAAGCACGCAACGTGCAAACATGTTAAATTGAAATGCGCTTACAAGATACTATTAAACAGTGAATAGCGATCTCTCTCCGTCTTCCCCACCCCACTTGTAAGTGATTTGGAACGTAGATCAAGTCGAATAAACCCCATTTGCCTTCCAACAGTTTTTTTTCTTGTTTTAGTCCTGTTTGAAAGTATAAATAAGGAGCTTTGATTTCAGGACGACAATTCCTCAGTCTAGAAGGATCACATTGGGGCGTGTACAAGAACAAGCAGCTAATTAGGTATCGATAATCCTTTTTGTTTCGTTTTACTTTAGTCGAAGTCCTTAGAAATCAAAGGGGCCCTTCATGTGGCTAATACTTGATCTCTATATGAGATACATAGATATTTGAACGTTCAATTAAAGTTTTCTTTACCTGTCAAACATTGAGTTAGTAAACAGGTTAAGAATATTAATTTTCTCTCCCCAATCGACCAGTAAACTCTATTAAAGTATATCCATGTGTAAGCAAAGTATATCTTCGTGTAAGCAAAAGAGCTTCCTGTAAATTAGCGAATGCGCAGAAACAAATGTCACATCTGGTAGGAGATGGTATCTCAATTACGAATGTCAAAAGATGTGAGGTATCTGATAACAGGCACAAAATAAACGAGCTTATGGCTAGTCTGGGGAGGATTACGGTTTCCATCCGAACATAACGCAGCGATTAGATAAGCGTGTATCTTTCTTTTTTTAATTGAAAATCGCTCTAGACAAATTATGAACCACTTGATGTGAGGAGCTAAAAAACAAACAAAAAATAATTACCACTTTAAGGTAAAAACCTAAACAACGATAACTGTTAGATATATAGATTCCTACCCAGAAAAAAAGCAATTCTTCCCCCTTTGTCAGAAACATCACTCATGGAACGTTTCGCCCAGCTGTTGCGTGGGCTTTATCAAGAAATAAAAAGCTAATAGTGACAGAAAATAGTTGATGTGGCATAAAATAAAACACCCAACCAATTCATTTGCCAAAAATAATGTCAATTACTTTATTACCAAGTAAACAACAATATATATATATATATATATATATATATATATATATATATATATATATATATAGAGAGAGAGAGAGAGAGAGAGAGAGAGAGAGAGAGAGATAGATAGATAGATAGATATCTAGATAGATAGATAGAAGAAAAAAGAAAATATTTATCACTCTTTTTTCTTCTATCTCTACAATTGCTCTATCTCGTATATTGAGCTAAACCTCTTCACAATAGGTTCCATCTACTAAAAGTTTTACTTTTGGTTTATATTTGATCCTATATATATATATATATATATATATATATATATATATATATATATATAGAGAGAGAGAGAGAGAGAGAGAGAGAGAGAGAGAGAGAGAGACCTAAGTTGGATTATGACGTGCGAACGTGTGTTGTCTGCGGAAGAAAATACAGATAAAGAGGAAGAAAAACGCTGTGTTTGGGTTGTTATAATTTAGGAATGTATATATGTTTATATATGTGTATGTTCAGGATTAACCCCGAAACTAATTAACCGAGCATTATTAATTTTGGAACGCAACAGTTAGGCCTAACGGGTATTAATGTGAGATATATTTAGTTTAGTTTAGTTTTATGCAAAAGGGGTAAAAAGGGTGTGTCAGCCCTTCGTGCACATTTCGATATCTCCGATTTTTGTAAAATTTAAACATTCAGTATTAGACGTCAAATAATAAATATTCCTCAAATTTCAGTTTCCTTGGGGTATTTTAAAGGGTTTTAGGGGCATAATATGGGCTTCTTATTTGAAAAATTAAATCTATCAGATTTATTCTTAGTTATTAGACACCAAAAACCCAAGGTTCCCTGAATTTCAATTTCTTATTAACACCCCTTAAGCTTAAGTTTGCCATTTTAGACATTTTCTAGAATTAAAATAATGATTTTGATCAAAATTAAAATAAGAATTCTAGACATAAGGTTTAGTATAATTATATCTTTATTGTAATCTACTCTGGTGCCCCCCTCAACGTAAATTCACTAGACCAACTCGACAATCAACTAAATCACATCCATTCACTGTGGAGGTTCCCAGATGCCGGGGAGCTTTCTACTCAAATAGCTTCTTTCCTCGTGCTGCTGGCCTCTGGAACTCCCTCCCTGCTCCCTGTTTCCCTGACAGTACTGACATGCAGAAATTTAAAATTAATGTAAACAGACATCTAGCTGCGCAGATCCAGGATTAGGTTGACCCCTCCATACCTTCTCCCCTTTTCTTTCTTCTCAGTAGCCCCTTACGTCTGCAGTTGCAGCCTGTCTTGTTTGGGGTGAACTGTGTTGAAAAATTTTTTTTTTAAAGTGGTGCAAAACTAAAACTGTTGTGTTCTGAGAAATTAATTTTACCTGTCCCAGGACGGGTATTCTTGTAATCGGTTGTGTAAAATTATGCTTAATAGACTGAGGAAATATTTCTTGGACGTTCGCTTTGAGTTACTTGACACTGCATCTAAAATTATTGTCAGTCGCTCATTTGTCGCCTCGCATAATCGCTCCACACGACTTTGTAAAATGTCCAATTTTATTTCAAAATAGATTTTTTTCAAATGACATTCTTTCATTGTATTATCTTCCAAAAAATGTCAACATTTTTTTACTAGGAATTAATTGAGAAAGTAAAAAAAAACTGGAGAAGGCAATAAACGAAACAAAAATAGAAGTTACACCACCCTCCATACTGGGCCGAAGTCCAGTGGAGGTGTCAGTTTTACTCGTCGCCTACCCAAACCGCAGCAGCTAGTACTGGGTTATGTGGTACCAGTGCCATCTTTTATTGATGTCTTTTAATGATTATATATATATGAGAAAGGAAGGATGAAGGTAATCCGAAATGAAAAAGGAAAACCAAAAAGGATGTTTTTTTTATATATTCATCAACGTTTCGTCTTTATTTGTAAGATTTCCTCAGGATGATAATTTTAAGAAAAATGTCATGCAAGTACGTGAGAATATTGGGTTGACTTGGATAACTTTAATCTGCTGAGTAATCCGGATAGAGACATATATCATTATTATAACATATTAAGTTGTATGACTCAAAGTGTATGAGAACACTGATACGTGGTTTACAGTATTTTAAAACTTCCTACTTCCGTTGCCAACTCGCCCCGGGTCAGTGAATGATTCAATTTGTCGGCCAAGTTTGAACTGTGGTCAGAAACGGCTGCAGTAAATAAGTATGTGATTCGACACATGCTTTTATGTCACACGGAGGCGGTGCGATACCCTGCAAGTTCCTGCAAACTAAGCAAAGTATCTTATCCCGTTTTATGTTACCAAATCAAGAGAATCTTCTGAAATAGTTTTATTTACTGATAGGTCATCACATATCAAGGCCTGGTGGCCACTCGAGGATAAGGGTTAAAACGATTGTTGGTTGGACGATGATTGCCCTCACGAGAAGATTGGAAAAACTAGTTGGAATAGGCAGAATATTACTTAAGAGGACTTTATTTTCCAAGACGGTTCGACAAGTATTTGTTTAAACTAGAACTGAAGACGACCATGTTGTAGTCGATTGGGAAACAGACTCGTGGTATCTTGTTCAATAGATGGGATGTTCTAGAGAAGAATTTTTTTTCATAGAAGTTCCGCTTGGTTTTTGGTACAGACAGAGGAAAATTCTTTGCTGTGGTTGCAGCCAGACAAATTCTTGCTGTGAATATTTTACACGCGGGGACCAAGAATTGGAGTTAAGAAGAGAACTATCATAACAATACAGAAGAGAGGGGCTAGCTACATCTCTTCCGTTTGAAAAAGGCTGTAAATACGAGAAGAGATCATCCCACTAGATTGCGAAGTCGATTTTGTACTCTGTGAAGAAAAGAAAGAGTACTCCGAGTGGCACCTCCCCAGATGTGACAGCAGTACTCCATCTTATGACGAATCTGGCTCTTATACAGGTAGAGGATTGCATCAGGAGTAAGGTACTTTCTGGAGTGGTAGAATGATCCAACCATTTTCCAGCAAAAGAAAAGTCGAGTGTTCATCTGAATCGTGATTCAGATGTTTATTTACTCCTCTCCAGGATTTAGGCACAAGGCCAGTTTTATTTTACTCCCACAAGGTAAGATGTGACCCAAGGTCGGGTCGGAAAAGTGGGGTTTGAAAAGCCAGCGCCCGAGAAAGTGAGCACTCTGACCATTAAAAATTGCCTGGGCAGCCCCGTCGGCATTCCCCGGTATAGGGTGCCTCAGGCAGTAAGCAATAAATTTACTCCTCCCCAAAGAGGGGAGGCAAAGCCTAGGAGGATGGACCTCCTAGAACTGCACAGGACAAACCCACAGATCGGCGGAATCAAGCCCCAAAGGACAAGACGACACCGGTCTATAGGGTGCAATATCCATCGGAACAGATACTACACTTACTCCCTAGCGTGTCAGGATTCAGATAAACACTCGCCTCTCAATTACAATAATTATGGACTAGTGAGCATGGATTGTGGCGAGAACTGTCGAAATTTACGTAATGATATTCTGTAGAGTAAATAACACCGAGTAAGCTTGTTGCAAAAGCTCTATTGACGACTATGCAGATTGAGAAAGTATGCACAATTCACAGTGATGTCATGGTTCAGGTTAACGGAAAACGTAAGGTTTAGAGGCGACGAGCAACTACAACTCACACCCATAAACGTTTCCAGCCCAGTAGTATGGTCTCTAATTTGGAAGAAATTCCCCCATGCTTCAACCAACTTGATGCCAATGGAGTTACGCGGCATGAAGAAGATTTCTATCCCTAAACTGTTAAATACTTTCAAACAAATAAATGTACAGATATTTAGTAAGAGGTCCGTTGGAGTCTCGATGGCGCTGATTATAGGCGTTTGGATTGACATAGTCAGCATACTAATATGTTTCGGACTGGATCTGTTCTAGTCATGACCTTGCCAGGGAGAACCACGGTTGGAAGAAGTCAGAAAAAAGGGAGAACGTTAGAGATACAGTATGAAAAGAATTTGTTCCCCAAAAAAGGCAGGACAATTAATACCCCTTTAAAAAGGGGGGTGCAAAATAACAGAAGATGGCGAAACGACCCACAAGAGGTAACTCAAATAATTGGCTATTTTATCTGTCTGAAAATATTGTGCACCATTTGTACATGTAAATGCTCTGGTTAGAATTAGAATACCAATTCAAATTCTGTATTTAAATGCCAGAATAGACATTTAAACTTCAGAGTGAAGAAGCATCTTTGTATCACGGAGGATTTTAAATGTCAACATCTACGTCGTAAAAAAGTGCAGTTTTGAATTCAAACTGGAATGACATTGATGTATTCGTTCAAGCGAAATGCATTGTATTCGAATGTCATGATGATCTCGCCAACATTTCGAACACTTTATATGAACGCTTTGCATTTTTATTAACTGCTTTGCTTTTTATTGAATGTTTTGCTTTTTATTGAATCCTTTGCTTTTTATTAAATGCTTTGCATTTTTATTGACTGTTTTGCTTTATATTGAATGCTTTGCATTTTTATTGAATGCTTTGCTTTGTTATTGACTGCTTTGCATTTTTATTGACTGTTTTGCTTTTTATTTAATGCTTTGCTTTTTATTGAATGCTTTGCTTTTTTATTGACTGCTTTGCTTTTTATTGAATGCTTTGCTTTTTATTGAATGCTTTGCTTTTTTATTGACTGTTTTGCTTTTTATTTAATGCTTTGCTTTTTATTGAATGCTTTGCTTTTTTATTGACTGCTTTGCTTTTTATTGAATGCTTTGCTTTTTATTGAATGCTTTGAATTTTTATTGAATGCTTTTCTTTTTATTGAATGCTTTGCTTTTTATTGAATGATTTGCATTTTTATTGACTGCTTTGCTTTTGATTGAATGTTTTTCTTTTAATTGAATGGGTTGCTTTTTATTGAATGCTTTGCTTTTTATTGAATGCTTTGCATTTTTATTGACTGCTTTGCTTTTTATTGAATGCTTTGCTTTTTATTGGATGCTTTTCTTTTTATTGGATGTTTATATTTTTATTGGATGCCTTGCTTTTAATTGAATGTTTTGCTCGTAAGTATACATTCTGTTTTCGCTTCTGAAAATTAGATTTTGTGTAAAAATAACTGGCAAACAAAACCGCTCAAATAGTGACTTTTAGTCTTATGTATTACTATCGAGGTCATTGCTTATCAAGACCAATAGCCACTCGAGGATAAGGGTTAATGATACGGGAATGGAGACCAGCCGAAAAGATGAGGAATACCATGGGGTATGAGCATGGGTTAATGGAATGAACTGCGTTTGATTACTTTTGAGGCAGCCCAAGACAGGAATTTGCTGACATTGAATTTGAAAACGACCTATTTGTAGTTGGTAGGGAAGCAGCATCGTGAAAACGTGTTCCACAAGTGGAAAGCTCTTTGACTAAAAGTTCTATTCATGTAAAGTCCGCCAGATGCTAGGCACAAGGAGAAAAGAAAAGTGTTATTGTTGTTGTTGTTGTAGCAAAACGGGTTATTGCTTTGAATGTCTTACCAGGATTAACCAAAGACTGGAGCTCAGTGGAGACCTTCCATTGAAATAACAATAAATAAGAAAAAAGCCCAGCAACGTCTTTTCTGTGATAAACGGGTTGCAGGGGAGAGAAGAGATCATCCCCACTAGATTGCCAAGTCGGTTTTGTACTCTGCCAAATGATGCAACTATTTTACCAGCGGTCTTAACAACTGACTGGATATAATTCTTTCATTTTAAATATGGAGTGAAAGTCTGTTCTAGGAACTTATCGAAACAGGTAGCTTCCTTACGTTTTGCGATGTCGGGTGTATAATATCGCTATACACGCTCGTCGTCAATTCTAGTGATCAAATACAGGACACAGGTCTTCCTTGAAATGGAGGTATTATTCGTTTGAGAAAGATATATATATATAAATCAATTACAGGCAATCAAAGAGTGATGTATACATATGTATATATATATATATATATATATATATATATATATATATATATATATATATATATATATATATATATGTATGTATATATATATATATATATGTATATATATATATATATATATATATATTTATATATATATATATATATATATATATATAAAGGAAAATATTGTCTGTCCCATGAGGAAGGTTTATAAAACCGAAAATTTGGATATAAAAAAATTTAAAAAATGATTTAATATTTCATTTCAAAATCTCGCGTCATGTTAACTGATTCTCACATTTCAAAGTTATCTCATTATAACGGCGCTTCTAAAACTGTAGTAAAATTTAAATCTCATTATATATATATATATATATATATATATATATATATATATATAAATAATTTAACACATAGTTAAGAGAGAGATAGAGAGAGAGAGTGAGAGAGAGAGAGAGAGAGAGAGAGAGAGAGAGAGAGAGAAAGTATTATTAAGACCCCATTATGCTAGGCTTCCTCATATTCGCCCTCTTTTATCCGCACCAGGAATTGGGATGAGCGATCGCGTCATGCGACCAATCGCTATCAAGTTTATCAGTAGAAAAAGATCACGTATTTTTTTGACGGAACTGACGTCACGACTCAACTTCCGCCATCTATCGAGGTCACACATTAATCTTACACCTGTCAGTCACTCAGCAAGTTCGTTATTCATTCCGGAATCCGTTATTCTTTACCATTCTAGAATGAGGGACTTACGCTTTCATTATACAACATTTTTTTCGGAGGGTAGTTGGTGTTTTTTTTTCTAGAATCATAAAAATGCTTTATTCTAATGTTGGTACAATTATACCATGTGTTTTATGAGTCGTTATTATAATAATAATAATAATAATAATAATAATAATAATAATAATAATAATAATAATAATAATAATAATAATAATACATGCATACTGGTTCCAAAAAATCGACGACATTACATAAAAGGCTAATGATAAAACTGTGATGTATCCACGAAACAGACGTACCAGAATGAATGGCCAAAAGGAGAACCATATTAATACCAAAAGACCCCGAAAAGGGAACGACCCCAAGCAACTACAGACCAATAATCTGTTTACCAACCAAGTGGAAAATCTTCACAGTAAAACTGACAAAACATATCTACAAACTCCTTAATAATCGGGGACTACTCCCCGAGGGGTAAAAAGGGTACCGGAAAGGGAAAAGAAGAACACATGACCTGTTATACATCGATCAAAGGGGGTAAAAAGCAGAAGAAATAATATAACCATGGTATGGGGCAATTATAAGAAAGCTTACCACAGGATCCCTCAAGTATAGATAATTGAATGCTTAAAGATGTACAAAATATTAGACAAGACTATCAATTTGATTAAAAAAGAAATGGGAACATGGAGACGAAAACTGACAGAGATAAGAATACAAAGAGGCATCTTCAAATGCTATTCTCTATAACCGTTACTGTTCATCATTGCCATGATACCACTCAACAACATACCGGATACAAGTTTACTGATACATAAAAAAGAATAAACCCCCTCATGTATATGGACGACCTGACGTTATTTGCGAAAAGCAAAAAGGAAGTGGAAATGCTGATAAATGTAACCAGAATCTTTAGCTAGAACATCCAAATTGAATTCAGAATTGAAAAGTGCGCACTGCTAGAGATGAGAAGAGGAAAACTTGGGTAGCGGATGGTATGGAAATAACCAACAAATGGGATATGATGATGCTAAGCGAACATGATACCTTCAAATATTTTGGAGTTCTGGAAGCAGACATCATCAAATCAACAGAAATGAAATAGAAGTTTCCAAAACAATACCCGCGAAGAACAAGAAAACTCATAGAAACAAAATTATATTGTAAAAATCTAGTAAAAAAATAAAGACTTTGACGGTATCACTAGTAAGATATTATGGACCAAATAAGAACTTAGGCATTTTGACGAAGAGACCGAGAAACTAATGACCATGCACTACACTTGAAGGATGATAGTGACTGACTCTATGTAAGAAGGAAAGACGGGGAAAGAGAACTGGTAAGTATAGAATGACACAACAAAGAATCAGAAAAACGCATAACGCAGAACACAGAAAGGCTTATAACAACAGCAAAATATACCGTAAAAATGAACAGAGAAACGAGAAACAAAAAAACGAAAGTGGGAAGAGAAACAGTTACACGGTCGATTCATAAGAATGACAAGAAAAGAGACTCACGAAAACACCTGGATATGGCTACGAAAAGGACACATTAACAGACAACCAGAATCACTACTAACAGCCGCACAAAACAAAGCGATTAGAACTAAATATATGGAAGCGAAGATGAACAAAACCCGGGAAAACGGCAAATTTATGCTCTATGGACAAAGAGACGAAACGGTAAATCGCATAATAAGTGAATGCAGCAAACTTGCCCTAGCAGGGTACGAGAAGAGACAAGACTGTGTAGGGAACATTGAGAACTACGCAAACAACTGTATTTTGAACACCCAGACAAATGGTTCAGACACAAACTGGAGGCAGTACAGGAAAACAAAAATCACAAACTCTTTTGGGGTATGGAGGTACACACAGATAAACTCATTCAAGCAAGGAGACCAGATGTCATAATAGTTATCAAGAAGAAAATCCCGCCAGATTGTAGATTTTGTCGTCCCAGAAGACAACAGGGTGAAGATCAAAGAGACAGAAAAAAGAAGCAACTATACGGAACGTGTCAGAGAACTGAAATAGATATGGAGCAGGAAGAAAGTCAATATAATACCAATAATCATAGGAGCACTAGGAACAATCCCGAAAAAACTGAAAACAGACAAATTGTGAATCAAAGTGAACATTTAGACTATACAATAAATGGCAATGATGAAAACAGCTGAAATTTTCAGGTAAATCCATAAATACGGAAACCAACCTACATACAATGCGAAAACAGAAAAATATAGAAAGGGCATGAGCACATGAACCCTAGGGACGTGAACCTGCAAGAATTTCATCAATTGTCCCCCTTAAAGAAAAGTGATGGCACCAGCTCCTGCTGATACTATGGCCGGGGGTTCCGAACAAAGGTTTAAACCAAAGTGGCGATGGTTGGCTGGACAAATGGTTATGGCGTGGAGGAATCCCCCGACCAAAGGTTATGTGAGAGATGTATTTATAGCAGCATGTCATTCCCACCGTTTGAACGTGGCCCGACCACGTGTGGATTGGTCGAAGTGGCCGGACCACGTACGGATTGGTCGAAGTGGTCGGACCACGTGTGGATATAATTTATAGGATTAAAACAAACAAAAGGAAGCAGGAAAAACATTATTATTATTTGGAAATTATATTAGAAATAAAGCGAAGGAATAATAAAGCTAACACACAAGAATGGTATTTTGTAAAATTAATAATTAAGAGTAAAACATTTATATTAAAACAAAACAATTTATTTGACTAAGACATTTTGTAGAGTTCATATTTTTAAGGAATGCAAAAGTTCCATTTGTAAGTTCATGTTTGTACGAGTGTGGACATGCGATGGTGTTTGATGTAAAGTGATATTTTGTGGCAATTGAAATGGTGTGTGTTTGAAGAAAAGTTTGCTATTCCTGGCAGGAATTAAAAGAGATTACCTTTTGCCTCCCCCACCTCCTCGGTCGAGCCGATGGGGGGGGGGCGTTTGTCGACTCCTCTGTGTGCTTTCGTCCAGAAAGCGGAAGAAAAATGCGAGAAAAAGGGTACGTGACTTGTTTTTATTGGGAGTCAAATCTCGCGTAATTAAGCTGACCTGTTGGTTCCTGATTGGTCGGAATCTTCGACCAACGCTGCTCTCACGAGATCATACCCATATTCTCTACCTCAGAGACAAAGAAGGACTGAGCAAACAAAGAAAGAAAGTTCGCACAAAGTAGCGTCTGCTACATAGATACCACACAAAGTTGTCGTGTAGGGTCAAAGAGAATGGAAAGACTGAGGAGATAGAGCACTAACCAGACCTCCACTGGAAAGGTGCAGTAAGTAGTGTGTCCATCTAAAATCCAGAGACGACCAATAGTCGTTGCCAGCGAGTAATCAATGGTCAACCGCTGATGCGATAACGCAAAATCATTTGCAATAATTATCGAAAGAGGTGGAGATTACTGGAAATCTTAGGAGACTTATTGCAACTCAGACTCCAGGGAATACCACCTGTTATTGTCAGTGAACAATCACTGATGATGACCTGTGTGAGAATCCATAGTGAGTTGATGATGATGATGATGATGATGATGATGATGATGATGATGATGATGATGATGATGATGATGATGATGATAGTTGTTATTATTATTATTATTATTATTATTTGTACTCACTAGGAGTTCTCACACATATCATCGTCAGTGATTGCTCACCGACAACAACCAGTGGTATTTCCTGGAGTCTGAGTGACAACAAGTCTCCCCAGATTTCCAGTATTCTTCACCTCTTTTCGATAACGATGCGGTATCGCAACAGCCTCTTACCATTGATTTCTCGCTGGTAAGGACAATTGGTCTTGACTGGCAATTAGCCTCCCCGAGGTCCCAGCATTCTCTGCACTTTTCCAGTGGAGGTCTGGTTTGTGCTGTCTCTCCTCGGTCTTCTCATCCTCCTCGATCCTCTATGAATATTTTGTCTGGTGTCAGCCTAGGCCGGCACCATTTAAAAAAAAATTAATTCATTCAAAACTAAATAAATAAATAAATTAAAAACATTTTATTTTTATTTTTTTATTTTTTTATTTTTTAATCATCATCATCATCATCATCATCATTATTATTATTATTATTATTATTATTATTATTATTATTATTATAAGGCAATTTCATATTCGTACTATGTTATAATCGTCCACTCCTATTTTAAAAGATGGGATCGTCTGATCGCCGAAGATGAAATGCAAAAAAAGTAATTTGCAAGATTTCATCTGATGTCGCTGGTGTTTCGAACGTGGAACTTGAACTAAAATAAACTTTCTTGACCTTAGGACGAGGATCAAAGTGCAGTATCTTTTCTGTCCAAAGATGATGCAATAATTTCGTGGGGTCTGTGTTCGCACCCGATATATTCTGAAACTACGTTCACTAGAGTACTTAGATAAGAATGTTTCAGTTTGAAAAAAGGTTTTACAATAATATTGTAGCGTCTGCATTCGCACCGGATGTTCATAGAATGGAAATATATCACAAACTCTTTTTAAGCACGACAGCGATATACAACAAATAAATGATAAAACTGTGGAATTTCCACAGGTCCCGCTAGTTATCTATATATTAATGCGTGTGTGCTCATGTGTCACGCTTACATCAGAAGCTCTGCGCATGCGTGCCGCACCGTGATTTCGAAAATCATTCAAGTCACCTAATTTTCGTAATATTTTCAAGTATTTCCCATTTGGCGCAACGGTTAGCGACGTAGGATTTTGACGTCGCCCGACTAGTTTATAGTTCGATCCCAACCAACCTCTAAGATTTTTTTCTACATCGAAGGGGGGGGGGTAGGGAATGGATAACCTGGAAGATACATATTAATACAATAGCGTGTGTGTTATTTTGTGTGTCACGCTTACATCAAAAGCAACGACCTTCCGAATCTTTGTATGCTACTCATGAATTGGAGCCAAATGTAATTTAATCTAAAGCATTTACAATGTAAGGTTTAGTCATCGAAATATTACCTTCACTAGAAATATTGTATATAAAGAAGTTTTGTAAATTGTTTCATGTATTTTTCATTTTTTTAAATAAATATACAAGTCAAATCTTATCGTATTTTATTCAAACATGTATAGGTTAGGAACAAGATAATTTGTATCGAAAACATCATTTCGTGTAATTTACACGGGTCCCGCTAGTTCTTTATTATTCTTACATAGAAGTAAAGGGACTTATTTTGCCATCTAATTTACATACGTGTTTTAAAGCACGGCAACGATATACAACTGATGAAGGATACCACTGTGCAATTTCAAAGGGTCCCGCGAGTTATTATTATTAGTAGTAGTAGTATTATTAGTATTATTATTATTATTATTATTATTTGTAGTAGTAGTAGTAGTAGTAGTAGTAGTAGTAGTAGTATGTACTCACTAGTGGTATACACACAAGTTATTACCAAGTATCACTAGCAAAAACAGGTAGTGTTCCATAGAATCTGAATGACAAGAAGTCTCCCCAGATTTCCAGTACTCTACGTTTCTATCGATAACCGCTGACAATCAGTTTGCTTTATCGCAACAGCTGTAGTACTGGTAGTGTAATAAGTAGTAGTATTATAATAGTATTATAAGAATTAGTAGAGTTAGTATTGTTCTTTTTGCTTAGTGTATACTGAATGAAATTCTTTGATTGGATACCTACTTACATATGAAATGGATTCTTTAAACTTGTGTTGAAGATTTCATAACCTGTTTTCGCAACTGAAAATCTTATTTTCTGTTCAAATAACTTTTTTTTTTTAAAGCCGAACATAAGGACGGTTTTTTGTCGAGGGATGAATCTTTGATGTTTGCTTTAATCTTAACGTTATTAATATCTTGAATCCCAAGGGCTCTTTATACGAATATTGTTATATCTTACCATTAGTTGTGTGAGGCAATAAGTGTCTATAACGATTATTAATAGTATCTGAGGGTTTATGTCATCATAAATAGTCTATTGCATAATTCTCTACGACGCACGTGTTTTTTTTAATTGGTAAGATTAAATAATATTATCAAGACTAGCAAAATGACGGAAAAAGGTATTCTTTATCAGTGTTCGTACTAATATTCATATAAAATAATAGAATAACCTCGCTAATTTGATTTTTCATTTCTGATGACCTAAAAACACCAATCGTTGACTTTTTATTACTGAGTGGAGGATTTCTTTCCGAATTCATTATTTCACGCAGGGTAAGTTTGAATTGGTATTTGTTTCTCGTTTCTCTTCATAACTTTAAATTGCTTTCGTCAGGCTTGAAGAAGGCATGGTTTTTACTCGCTAACCCTTTTCGTGACAACAAGGAAGTACATATGCATATATATATATATATATATATATATATATATATATATATATTGGTATTTATTTTAGAGTCGATAATATAGAACCACAACTCTATCCCGACGCCTAACATACCACCTATCCGATACTAGCGCAATTAGATGCCACATTATCGCACACAAAAAACTACAACTAGCTGAGCTTCGAAAAGTTCTAGCCTTCAAAACCAAAATAATACACAAAAATAACTGCACGAGACGTGTAAAAGCAATTTACTTCTAGCATTCACAAAATAGCATTTGACATATATACTAACATTCTTAAAGTTTTCAACAACTAAAAACCAACAACAAAGAATAATCAACAACACACTTAAACTAAATCAATAAATAAATACATACATAAATAAACGATGAACAGACTAGATGAAATCCACTTATTTCTCCCGCCATATATAGAGAATGTTACATATATATAAACACACACACATATATGTATACATTTATTTTTCAAGTATTATTAAGTACTTATTTGATATTAATTCGTAATGCGATAAAAAAATATGCTCAATATTGGGGATAGAGAATTATTATAGATGAAAATATGATAATATACAAATTTAAAGTAACATACTTTACAAGTTTAATGAATTCAAACAATACAACAATACTTCTATAGTTTACAAAAATGTCATTTAAACCATGTTTTTTCAAAGTGTTACATACCCTTTAATTACTCGTACCTTATCTTCCCCGTCACGTGGAGGGGTGTCGTCTCATGTCGTCTAATGGTTGAGTTCGTTTCTGTACTACCGTGAACATCGCCGTCCGCTGTGTCTGCAACAAAAACCTTCCTAACACGATTCACGAGGCAAACAATCTTTTAAATTTTGATTAGTTTTATTCAGGCGGCAGTCTACCGTCGCCCTTGGAGATGTTTCACCAACGTTAAGGGAGATATCAAATTACTACTCTATCGTATTTAATTCCTAGCTTAAGTCCTTAGCCATTCGAGGAGGGGGAAGAAGGAATCTCATGCCTGTATTCTCTTAGGGAAATAAATTCCCATTTTTCATTTCGGACTACATAGAGAAATACGTCTGTTCGGCTTGCTTCCAAAAACCAGACTGGCAAAACTCCGTTTCCCACACAAAAGCCCGTGACGTCACAGAACCCTCATGCGCAGGTACACCTTGACCCTTGACTTGAGGTCTCGTCAATGTGGTGGCCCTGTCAACGCCTGTGAGCTCAGACTGTGAGAACAGCCCTATTTTGCACTCGGTTGTACGGGTTCACCCGCACTAAATCGCGCAAGCCAAACCAAACGATCCCCCACACATACGTCCACTTCAACATGCGTCCGGCCTCACAGGGCCATTATCCAACAAAAGAAACAAGTCCTCTCTTCAGAAGAAATAAACAATTATATAACAATCTTTGGTTTTTATTATTGATTTGAAAAAGCTAGAAAAAGATCATGAATCGTTCATGAAAAAAACAGGAAGTGAATGTAGGAAGGAATGGTAAGTCTTTGTAATAATGAATCTTCCAATGAAATCTCATAATATATTTGATATATTATGAGGTGTCATTGGAATATTATTATATAATAAATGTATTGTATTCCAGAAAATAGGTGAATACAGTCAAAATTCAATATATGTAAATGATTCATGCCTTCAAACGTCTTTGTTTGCATCATTGTATAGATGATGCGATATGTTCAAAGTTAGGAGAATAATAAAGAGAAGAACAACAGCAAGTGTTGAACATTAAGGGATTAACAAAATCTTAAAGATATTGGAAAACGCTGCAGATTCTAAAATTTAAGAAAAAAACAGTTAAGATAGTCAGCATATTGAATTTACAATAAAAATGGAAAGTTCAGAATAAGTTAGAAACAAAATCAGGAGTTTAGGAGTTTCCCCACATACGATCGTGTCCCGGTATTATATCTACTAGCCAAACAAGATACTACACTACCTCACCGACAAAAAACGGAGGAGGTGATGCCTAGGCGGGTTGCATCATGGCAACAAAACAGATACTACACTACTCAACCCTGAATGGAGAATTAAAAGATAGTATAATAGTACCATTAATAGAAGTAAGACAAACAGATACCAAATCTCCATTCGCAATAGAAGAAAGATTAACATAGAGACACACTTATTAGCAGATGATATCGAGTCAACCGAGCGAAACTAGTTAATGGCCTTTCGTAAATAATATTCTTTTGTCTGCTTTTAAACGTCTGAATTAATTAGTGGCTTTGTTCATCACGATTCATCGATGAACACGGACGCCAAGTAACATTATATTCATCGTCTTGTTAGTTTTGCGTCGAAGGTAACAAACAACATGGCGTCTATTTGATTTATCGTTATTTCCACTTCCCGAAGTGAAACAGGAAACCCATAAGAGCCGGAGGAGTTTTCAAAATACTTAAAAGACTATATATATTTATATATGTAGTACATGCTCCCTGCTGTTATGTATTAAATCTCTGTTCTAAATTTCCAAAGAGTTTTCTATGTAATCGGTAGCCTTAAATGTAACCTCAAAACAATGACATTATGAATCTCATTTATTGTCAGAATTAAGACCTATTATATAGATGCAAGATTACAATCAGCTGATTACAGTTGGGAGTGGGAAACATTGAAGGGGTGTGATACTGCTAAACAGCTGTCTGTGGATGACTATATATATACTGTCAGAATTGAGACATATACAGGGTGGGCAAAAATAAGGGTCTTATTTTTAAAAATTCATAACTTTTTTATTTATTGATTTTTTAAATTTTTTTTTTAGAATAAGTAAAGGACCCCTTCCGAAGCAAGCATGAGCCGTATTAGCCCTAAGGAACGTACCCTCATTTAGAAAACATTATTTTTGCTTAAAAAACTTAAAACAGTATAAAAAACAATACTTTAGTTTTTGTAAGTTTTAAGAAGTGTTTTTCGGCTAAAATTTGTTTTGTTTATTTCAAAAAATTTCGGAAGGATCAGTCTACACACACATAAAGTTTGGTGAGTTTAACTTTTATTTTGTGGAAGTTATTCAAATTCAAGTTATTCAAATTTAAAGATAGGACCCTTATTTTGGCCCACCCTGTATATATATATATATATATATATATATATATATATATATATATATATCAAGCCGCCGAATAAGTGTTAAAATTATCACTGTTTATCTCGCTATTCAGCGCTTGTCGTGGGGGTTAGATATCGGGATTTGAGTTGTAATATACTTGGAGCCCGGATTTTCGAATTACGCGACCAGTAGTGAATAGTTATATCTCTATGCTGACGAGTCCCGATTAAAGGACGAAAAACGTATATGTACAAAACAAAACAAATATTATATATATATATATATATATATATATATATATATATATATATATATATATATATATATATATATATATAAACTATAAAGGTATACTCAAAAATGAATAAAAGGGGAATACCAGTAGAGTGCTCAATTAAATTAAATTAAGAGCGTAATATTTTTATTTTTAAATACAGATTTTAATCAGACATGGACCAGTGGTTTCTGACAAGAAAAGGGTTTAAATTCCCGATTCCGTCTTCTTCAGCATAGTCTGAAATAGTAAAAAGAAAAAAAAAATTTTTTCAGACTATGCTGAAGAAGACGGAATCGGGAATTTAAACCCTTTTCTTGTCAGAAACCACTGGTCCATGTTTGATTAAAATCTGTATTTAAAAATAAAAAAATAATATATATATATATATATATATATATATATATATATATATATATATATATATATCAGAGAATGTCAAATATTCATACGAATATATACATATATGTATACATATAAATATTTATTATATAAATATTTAGAATGGCCTACATAAATGCAATTACGTTTCAACTTCGGCCCTACTGAAGCTAAAGTGTTACTGAAACGTAACATAAATAATAAACATTTATAAAGCACTACTTAGTATTGTATACCGTTTAAAGAATATTGGTTTTAAGTTCATTTTATCAATATTTATGAACTTGTTTAATTCATATATATGTACATATATGTATATATTAGACACTATCAAATATTTATTCATATATATATATATATATATATATATATATATATATATATATATATATATATATATATATATATATATATATATATTCGGGTTTTGGGGTTGGTGATTCTTGACACGCTGACCTGATTTCTTGAGAGACATTGAATACCTCTCTGCCCCTTTATAATTTCCCAATTTCTCTTTATATATATGGCTATTTCTTCCCTCTCCGTCACAAATCATGTAATCCGCCCTTATAAAATTATAGATTAAATATGCTTCAAATCTCCCCCTCTCTCTAAATATGTATTAGATATGTTGTCACTCTCTCTCTCTCTCTTTCTCTCTATCTCTCTCTCTCTCTCTCTCTCTCTCTACAGAGGTTTTAAAAGTCAAACTAACTTTAGACACTAATACATCAAGGAATGGGAAATAACCACAATCTTCGACCGCCATAGTAAATTCCAACGATGGATGCAAGTCACAAAGAAGATGAAGAAACTGTTCGACCTCACTCCGTGATGGTAAACAAGCAAAAATCTCATTTGTGTTCCTTCCAGCTTACATCTTACCCAGAATTTGCATTGCCCACAGCCTTTTAAAAACATACTACTACTATTCCCAGCAATGCTTCGAGCAAACTACCATTCTCTCTTTATATATATATATATATATATATATATATATATATATATATATATATATATATATATGAAAATATTTGTTGTTGTTTATTATCTATGGACGTATACGTTTCATCTTTTTTCAATCAAGACTCTTCAGCGTAGAAGTTTGACTATTCACTACTGGTCACACGATTCGAAACCCTGGATTATAAGTATTTTTCAACTCCAACCCAACGTCTTAAACCTCGCGGCCAATATCTGAACGGCTGATAAACTGTGGTAGATTAAATACATTTATAAGCGGCGATGACGACACAGGCATTCTACTTATATTAAGGAATGATGCATTATAAAGCAAATGACGTCACGCTGTATTTGCACTACTACTAAAGTGCTCTACTAATAATTAAGGAGCGACAAATATGAAAATATTTGTTGTTGTTTATTATCTACGGACGTATACGTTTCATCCTTTTTCAATCAAGACTCTTCAGCGTAGAAGTTTGACTATTCACTACTGGTCACACGATTCGAAACCCTGGATTATAAGTATTTTTCAACTCCAACCCACACACACACACACATATATATATATATATATATATATATATATATATATATATATGTGTGTGGGGGGGTGTATTTCTGTATGTTTATACTGAACAAACTGTCTAGGACTGGAGGGTCTATTCTGTATAAATAAAACTAAATCTATGTGTTTATGTGTGTGCGTGCGATGTTTGTGTGTTCCCTATAGAAAGAAATGTTAGCGAATTTACATAAAGTGTAAAAGTGTATTTTTATGTAAGATTTACCGGGGAAGACAATGTAAGTATTTTCTGAATCTCTAAGTGTAGCCTAAGGGGGCTTTGAAAGCATACCCCGTTTAAAACCTCAAATATATCCTATTTTTATAAAATTTAAATCATATGTAATAAATTTTCTGTGGAAGACAATGGAAGTGACACCGAATTTCTGAGTTACCCTCTATATGTCAAATTTCTACGTACCCACAACCTCTAAGTGTCAAATGTATACGTACTCCCAACCTCTAAGTGACCCATGGGGACAAGAAAATGTAAAACTTCAAATATTTTAATGAAATTTAACTCATATGTACAAGACACTTATGCAGATAGTTTTCTAACATTTCTTCCGACAATATTAGGGGGCGAAACGGCAGGAGGGGAGCAGTAAAAACAAAGAAAGTAATATGGTGTGATGAGCATAGTGGAACAAGTACATCGTACATATATATATTATTATTATTAAAAATAACCGACAACTCATGTCTGGATATTTTTGTATGGATCCCTTCCATTTTCCGGATTAAAGTCCTAATCTCGGATGAGAATTGGCTGATGAATCTGCCGTAATTTTCTTTTAGGTCCAAAGTACTTTCTGACCCATCTGGGTCCATCTTCAGTGGGAATAATGTCAATCAGGTAAAGACCTGGAGTGAGTTTATAGTTAATTTTGGCGTGAAAAATTAAATACGAAACTATATTTATTTAGTATTATAAACATTTAAGTATATTAGTACTAGTGCTAAAATTAATCCTATTAATAACCGTTTTTTTTTGTTTTTATTTAATTACTGTTTATCTTTGGTTTAGGAGCCCAAATGAACCATAATGCTTGACGGTGGTCAATAGTCAGAAATGATTTTGCTTACATGACGAATCGACTAAACCCTTAAAAGGGAGATAATTTTGTCAAATTTAATGAAACTTTTTAAGCATTTAATTTTTTATCCAAATTATTTTGTAGCCATTATTAGGCATATTTAGTGTTTCTATCGCCTATCTTTACTATGGAGTGAAGCTGAATTTAGGGTCTCGATCCCTGTATTCTTCGCTGCTGCTATATTAATTATAAGACGAAACAGAATTAAGGTGGCATACTGACCTTCGTCCATAAGTTTGAATTAGTCTTTTCGTCATCGTAAAAGAAATTTAATTGTTTACTCATGCCACATTTTTTCTTATTTTTTTATATTGTATTACCTCCCTTATTCCCATTTTGATTTTTGTGTGTGATAAATCTATTGTTTTTGCTGTTGAAAATAAATAATTGATTAATATTAAATAAATAAATTAATAGAGTGTAAGTCACGTAAAAAAAATTGAGAGGGATTATTTTACCCGAAATACTTGGGTGATCTTACATAATAGTTTTTAAAAAAATTAAAACACTACATACTAAGTTGCAAAACAACACTCCTGAGCATTACTGTTTCTTGCAGAAATAAAAATTAAAGGAAAAAGACTCCCGGGGGAAACGCCGGGTAAGTACAGCTAGCTTTTAATATTTTAGACAGTCCTAATGTCACGTGCGACCAGATAAATTTCTGGTCCTCATTCAATCCTGAGTCGTTCACTAGTTTTAAATAAACGAATAAAAAAAGTGACATATTCGTTTCATTTATTTTAATCATATTTAATTGTCAATGAAAATTATTTTTACGAACAAAAAAGTCATTTTTCTATAATAGTATTGACCCTGACAGACATTTATTATGTTAAGACAAATAATATTATTATTAACAGTAACCCACTCCTCACGATTAGCAAACAGTTACTCTCGCCCTCACGCTCGTGCAATTTCTCCGGCGTTGGTTGATGTGGCGGCAACGACTCTTGAGCGTCACTGCAAGAAGCCAGCGCTGATTAAGTCCACTCACCTCGAGAAGTCCAAAAATGTACTTTTTGATAGAAAATTAGTTAATATGAAACTTTTATTTTAAAAAACTGGGAATTTTTAAGATCTCGTTTATGTGTGCTTACATCAAGTTTGACGTGGTTCTGTGTTCGAGTAGGGCATCTTTAAACGGCAATGATGATGTGTTATTTTACCTAGAATCAAGATAAAAATGGAAATATATATATAATGAAGAAGAATGGAAAGGAATTAGAGAAGCAAAAGTCAAATCATAATTCAATTCAATTGCTCAGAGCAAGGTATATTCCGCAAAAAAGGCAATTTATTCAAGTTAAATTTTCCTTAAGCCAGGCTTTTCAAAGATCAAAATCTTATCATCAGAGGAAGTCGCTGGGATAGATAAGTTGGCAAATGCCAAGATTTAAAATTTGAAAAAATGAAATAAAAGTTGTAGGGGGAAGAAACACAGGGCAAAATTCTGCCCGAATGCAAGCAAATGTCCGATTGCTAAAAAGTCCGGTGTCGAAAAGTCCAGCGGAGAGAATGAGATGTAGATAGGTAGGTCGTTAAAAGGCCCGAAAGGTTGTGAGAGAGGAATCAAAGTTAAATTCCAAGAAGCCACAACTTCAGGTGCGGCGAAAATAGAAAATCCAAAGGGTAAAATGTCCAATAAGTGCAGGCAGGCAGGCAGGCTCATATATATATATATATATATATATATATATATATACCCAAGGTACTTAAGCTTTTTTTTAAATGCAACTTTAATTCCTATATCATTTTATTGCTAGCTACCATATCGCAGAATGGTTCTTGGGTGTAATGTTTGGATAGTATTATTATTAGTATTATTATTATTATTAATATTATTATTATTATAATTAATGTTATTTGATATGCAAATTACCATATAACACGGTAGTCTTAAGGGTAATATATTATCATCATTATTTTATTATTATTATTATTTATCTATGTATATATTAGTGAAATTTTAAGCTCAATTATTTCGACACTTGATTATTGGGGAGATGGTAATTTGATCAGTACCATTGGAGAGCCATGAATATTATAACTGTCCTGTTTTTAAATCTCCGAAACAGTTACATGGTAAACAGCTGATGATCCCCGTGTTAATATTAGACGCTTAAGTTAAAGTCTCCTGTTTTTGTTTCATTGTTAGATACTTAACCCCCCTTTTTATTTTATTTACTTATT
The DNA here is from genome assembly GCA_963556195.1 of Sepiola atlantica. Lineage (NCBI taxonomy): Eukaryota > Metazoa > Mollusca > Cephalopoda > Sepiida > Sepiolidae > Sepiola > Sepiola atlantica. The sequence goes on along the minus strand of OY744552.1, from coordinate 21,300,949 downwards.
ATTATTTTTTTTATTCATGAATTTTCCAACGAATGTTAAGTCTGCAATATCTTGGATTTAGCTAGTTTCTCTGGGAATTTAAACTGCATTTACCTTTTCTTTTCTTTTTCTTTCGTTTAAAATGACTCGAAGCTTCTTTAGACTATATATATATATATATATATGTATATATATATATATATATATATATATATATATATATTGGAGCATAATTACATATTTCATTATCTGGCAAAGTCGTGTGCCATTGAAAGTATATCATTTATAAAGATACATCTGTCTGATTTTCGCATTGCATTTGCTAAATCGATATTTCATTCTGACTAGTCTTTTCTTCCTTTTTTATTCTTGCAGCTTGTTCTTTACACTCAAAATGTAATTTGTTTTAGTTTCTTTAAAAAAATATTCATTCCACCTATGAAAAATGCCGTCAGTCGAAAAGACTGACAGTATTTTTCAATTATGATCAAAATAGCACAAGTTGCTTACAAAATAGACAAAAATAAATTTCTACATTGCTCTACCTGTGTGTAACTTCAGATAATCAATTATATGTTTGAATAGATATTAACCTATTTATTTTTAAAATTACTTTTGTTTGCTCTTAGAACATATGTTGTATTCCTGCTGTGTTTAAAAAATAACAACAAATACCGACATATGAAAATACAAAGATATATATTTATTGTTGGGGTGAGTTGGTGAGTGAGAGGGATAGAGGAAGCACAGGAATTGACGGACTTAGTCGACTCTTTCGATCTCAATTCGGGATAGTTTATATAACGTTTTTGGACGCCTAGGCATTCACCTGTAAACGCTTATTTTGAGATTTCGCCTTTTCTATCAATGTAGCGATGCCCCTATGGTGTTTGTTTAGGGACGAGGTATGCCCGTCTACAGATAACCTTTGTAGATAATCTTTGCGTGTGTTTTTGAATCAGTCACCAAATATTTTATTTTCCGCACCGTTGTGGTTCCGTATTAATCAGCCGCGTTTGTTTCTTCTGCTCAGGTGCTATTTCCGGTACACCGGACCTGATATTTAACACATAAACATCTGTCGAAATACAAACATGAAATATTCTCGCATTACATTTGCCAAATCGATATTTGATTCTGACTAGCGTTTTCTTTCTGTTTATCCTTGCAGCATGTTCTTTTCACAAAACAAATTAATTCACTTTAGTTTTTGTTTTTCAGAAGATAACAAACTTCATAACCGGGATGGGGGTATGAAGTTTGTTCAATTAAGGTAAGTTTTCAATTATAATTAAAAGAGCACCAGTCGCTTACGACTACGTCCGCTTGTTTTCTCAGCCACTCTCTCCAAAATCTTACACCGAATAGGCAAGGCAGCAACCAGTCTAAGAGGTTCACTAGATCTCAGCGGCCTCCCTATCGCCTATTCACTTATCTCACTTCTGGTCATTTTTCCTTTTTCCTCACAGCATTCTTGGCTGTGTGGGGGTCAGTCGACAGTATCACAGCGCCGATGTACGCATGATTTCCCACGGCCATAATCGACTTACATCAGTAACGTTAGTAAACATTTTCTACACCATAACAAGCGATCTGCATCGTAGCCAAATGGTTAAGACGATGGCCTACAATTTCAGCTAAGATCTTCACCCATACATTCGACTCTGCTTGGCGACTAACATTCTTATCTTTTTTCTTCAAAGAATGTTAGTTATTTAGGTATCTCTCAAAACAAAAAAAAATACACAGCGACGAATAATTGTTTCTTCTTTTCTTAGTAACTTCAAATAATGTTGGCGACGCATTCTTCCTGTTTCCGGTCTCGATTTTTGTTAATCCAAATAATGATGGTTTATTTTTCTTGTTTACATATCAAACCAAAACAATGACGAAAAATATATTTTATTTATTTATTTCAGATGAGGTCGGTTTAGTTTCCATGTTTAAGTAAAGGGAAAGATATAATTTTCTGTTTAAACGACTTCATATATATATATATATATATATATATATCTTTGGTTTCGGTTACGTATGTTTATAATTAATATTTAGGTTACGAAACAAAAATAAAAGTACAAATAGTCTCGGGCACCGCCGGGTCGGGACAGGTAGTAAAACATATATACTTAATTGGTAATAATATTAAAATTAATTATATATATGTATATATAATTCACGGGGACTTTTTAATGCACCGGTTTCGAAAGCATAATGACAGTTTGAACCACAGCATTTCTTCTTCTTTCGTCCTCGTTATTAAGAGCTTAAAATCATGAGACGGTGAGCGGTACCCGTGTTTGTTGTACAAGTTTGGTTATGCAAGAAGGTCTATCTGATTCGAAACAATTAAATAGAATGTCTATCCAACCCATAGCTTAAATACGTAGACGACCACAGTGAAGGTTAATAGAAAATACATTTTATTTTGGAAGTGCTGAAAAGAATTAAATACGGTTAAGTGTCAGTCTTTACAAAAAGGGGCACTAACATCATTGTAGATTTTATCCTATCGCTGGTGAGGTGGACAAGTCGACAGCAGAACATTCGGCCAACAATCCGTATGAATTCGTTAAATTGCCGTGAAGAAGCATTAAATCGGCTTTCAATTGACGATGAAAGCATTCTATGATTCCGTTCGAGGCTGGATGATAGTTTGTAGCCCGCATGCGTTTGGTGTCTATGATCCTGGAAAGTTCTTGGAACAGATGAGATTCGAATTGTCTGCCAAAATCAGTGGTAATAGTTTTAGGAAAACCGTAACGCAATATCCAGCCCTAAATTAGGGCTCGCTGTACAGTGTCCGCGGAGATGTCGCTTAAATAGAATAGCTTTATGCCAACGGGTAAATCGATCAATACAGGTTAAAAGAGAAGACAAACTTGGACTGATCGGTTATGGTCCAACGTGATCAATATGGGCATTACTGAACCACGCGTCAAGAGTACTGAATGTTCCGAAAGGAGCTTGTATGTGCCTGTTTACTTTGGATGTATGGCAGGGTAAACATGGGCGTGTCTAACCAGTGATGTCGCACCTTATATTCGACTAGAATAACTTAGTTAAAACAATTCTTAAGCTGTTTGGAGTAGCAGCGTAGTGAATGTTGTATTTATGTATAGACTCTTTATTGAACAAAATCTCTAACCAGCAGTTTCATTCAGCCAGTCAAAGAAATCCATTATCTCACTAATAAAACAATTAATACACACACACACACACGCACACATATATCCATGCTTATTCCTTTACACACACATAAACATACACGGCGCTAGCTAAAAACGACATGCGTACTTAATTTCTCCTATCAGGAAAATTTTGAATTGTACATAACCGTACAAAGAGGAAAATACGACTCTACGAAAGAAAGGGGCGATGTAAATCTATCGAAGTATCGCCAATGAATTGTTGTCCGTCGTGGGAACGAGGAGGTATTGAAATTTGCCCGTCGCAAATTCTAGTGATGACAAATTCAAGGAATCCAGAGGTGGCTGGTCCATTGCCATTTGTTGAAGATCGATATACTTAGTTGAAGGAGTAGAACTGATGAGGAAGCGAGATAATGCATCTGCCGTAGTATGCTGGACACCAGCTATGTGCCGTATGTTGTTGGAAAATTGGGAAATGAAGTTCAAATATCTGATTTTACGTGAGGAATATTTTTCTGGCTTAGCATATTGCGCGGGCGTAAAAGATAATGGTTAGTATATATTGCAAATTAACGCCCTCGATTGCGTGGTGAAAGTGTTTCACGGCGGGAGAAATAGCTAGCAGTTCACGACCGAAGGTGTTATATCGCGTCTTTGTTGGATTGAGTTGACGTGAAGAATAAGACAATGGTGCTAGTTGTTGTTGGTACTGCTGTTGTAACATCGCGTCGACAGCTGCATTTGATACATTAACAACCAACGAATCTTGGGCATCAGCAACGGGCTGTGTTAGCAAAGATGTGTCTGCAAGTTCTTCTCTGCATCATTTAACGCTTATAGATGACATAAATTTAATGCTATAGTCTCGTTTTTTCCCCCTGTTTTTCAAAAGTTCGGATAAGGAAGAAAGAATAACCGCACAGTGCGAGATGAAACGTCTGTAATAATTTAATAATCCCGAGAAATGGCGCAATTGCCGATGAGACATTGCTGACTGTAGATCTTGCAGACACTTAACTTTCTCGGGACGGAGTGAAATTCCCTGTGGGCTAATGACATGGCTCAAGAAGAGAAGAGAAGTAGCACTAAAATACATTTGTCGGAGTTTATTCTGACCTGGTACTTCCACAAACATTCAGAGAAAAGATAGAAATGTAGTATATGTCCCTCAGTTGGGCTAATGACATGGCCCGAGAAGAGAAGAGAGTCGCACTAAAAACATATTTGTCTCAGTTTATTCTGAACTGGTACTGCCACAAACATTCAGAGAGAAGATAGAGGTGTAGTATATGTTCCTCGGTTGAGGTACTAGCCACTGTGATATCATCAAAGTAATTATAAACGAAATCTAAATTCTGTACAAATTTTACCCATCAAGTGCTGAAAGGCAACTGGCCGCGTTACGCAGACCGAAGGGCACAGGTAAAAATCCAAAAGCTCCACAGGTTGAGGGTCATGTTTATTTTAGGCATATCAGCAGGATTTACTAGCATTTGGTGATAAGCTTTCACTAAATCAAACTCATAGAAAGTTATGCAACCACACAATGTCGAAGCGAAATTCTGAATGTGAAAAAATATGATAATGATTTCATCATTTATCTTCCTCCCACAAGGTAAGATGTGACACAAGGTCGGGAAAGTGGGATTTGAAAAACCAGCGCCCGAGAATTTGAGCGCTCTGGCCATTAAAAATTGCCTGGGCAGCTCCGTCGGCATTCCCCGGTAGGGGTGCCTCAGGCGATTAGCAATAAACTAACCCCTTCTCAAAGAGGGAGAAGGCAAAGCTTGGGAGGGTGGACCTCTTAGAACTGTACAGGGCAGACCAATAGACCGGCGTAAATCAAGCGCCGAATGCCAAGACAATACCGGTCTATGGGGTGTAGTATCCATCGGAACAGATACCAACCCCTGGTTGAATTTGATAATGATGGTCAGGAAAATTAATCGACTTTAAATGACGAAAATCTTCGGTGGGACATTAATGGCGCTGGAATTTTTGAGAATCAAATGGCACTTCTGCATTTCAACCGTCACTTGGAATTTAAAAAAAATGGAAGAGTTCCATTCATTCCACCGAACCAATGTTGACTGTCTGTTGGATTTTCGTTTTAAATTATAAATTTTCGTTTTAAAAGATCACTGTTGACTATTTTGATAAAATTTTAAGTCATACAATCAAACAAAATCACTGACTAAAATCACTGACTATTCATTTTAATGATGAATTTTCATTTTAAAAATCACTGTTGACTATTTAGAGAAAGTTTTAATTCATACAATACAAGAAAAATCACTGACTATTCATTAAAATGATGAATTTTCGTTTATAAAATACACATTTTTATTATTTTTATAAATTTTTAAATTATTAAATAAAATATTTTCATATTCAATAACGATACATTGTTCGCTGTTATTATTCTTCGCTGTTAATATTGTCATTTAAAATAAAAACATCTAATTCGGTTACTTCCGGTTGGTTGTCTGCCCCTGCCTTCAAAAGAGGAAAGCAAATTAAGTCCAAGTGACGGTTGAAATGCAGAAGTGCCATCAAATGTAATAGGGACTAGGTGAGGGATGAATACTCCCCCTGGTGATACCAGATCAGGCTGCCCTGTGGCTCCCTGAGACGAAATTCACCTACATTGACGTTTTTTTTTTTTTTTTTTTTTTTTGTAAAACTTAATTATGTTCTACAAAACCAAAAACAAAAACAACAGCCCCTCTCCCTTTCTCCCTCCCCTTTTTTATTTTTATTTTTCCTACCCTACTCCCGGTCCTGGATATGACCTTAAACTACATCCGATGATGAGATCCGGCTTACGGACTTTGGGGAATGTGGAGCCTCCTCTTAATTACCATTGCTCCCAGGTCCACCCTGACCCGGAGTGGTAGTACCTGTTAGGGTCCCAACTATGGGTTAAATAGAAACAGATATTAAAAGGGGAAGGAAACAAAAAAGAGAAGAAAACAAGACCAGATTCGGCATTAAATAACCCAAAAAGGGTTGATATGCCGTAAAACAAAACTACCAAACCGAATACTCCCCAGCTGGAGCATATTATTAAATTCGGGCTTTGTCGTCATTAACGTTTCAGAATACAGACGGTAAGAACGTGAAAAATAAACAGGAGTTCCTGTTGTCTAAATAAAATGTTTCGTTGAGTGTGTGGGCTTACTTATTTCAAATGTTATATTGGTTAAATCCGGAAAGGAATTCAACAAGCCGCGCGTGCGTGGTCCCCCTCTGTATGTGACTCGATGTGGCGAGTGTAAAATGCAATAAATTTGGGCAATTTGGGGCATTTTTGACCCCCCTTTGACCCCCCTCTGAGGTCAAGGATGCTCATTTTATATCCAGAACAATTGCCTCTACATTTTGGCCAAGCTTCAGAAAAATTGAATGGATGGATCAAACGTTATGGGAGAAAAGGGTTATTTTTGCCATTGGGGGGCTTTTGACCCCTGGGGCGCGAACCAGATTGTTTCCAAGATCAGCGATACTTATTTTCTATTAGGAACAATTGCCTCCACATTTTGGCCAAGTTTCAGAGAAATTGAATGGATGGATGAAAAGTTATGGGGAAAAAATGTCATTTTTTGCCATTTCGGGGCCTTTTGACCCCCTCGGGGGGCTAAGCAGATTATTTTTCGAAAACCGGAGAATGTCACTTTCTAACCTGACCAAAGTTACAACTTCATGCAAAATTTCAGAGAAATTCAATGGATGGTTGCGGAGAAAAATCCGGACGGACGGACGGACGGACGGACGGACGGACATGCCTCAAAACATAAGTCCCCCGATTTTATAAATTGGGGGACCAATACGAATCGGTAAGGATCCTGAAAAGAAGCAATAACAAAGACTGGACTGGCAGGTAATATAATAAGTTTTGATTGAACGTCCATCTGACTCCATATTCGAGACAATTAAATAGAATGTCCATTCGATTCATAGATGAAATAAGTAGACGAAGACATTGAAGGTTAACAAAAAGTACATTTTATTTTGGTCGTGCTGAAAGGAATTCTAAAACATTTAAGAGTCATTTTTTGACAAAACGGACGTCACGCATCTTCGTAGATTTCATTTTGTCGCTGGGGAGGACAGATATAAGCAATGAATATAGCATTAGTTTTAACTTTTAATTTTTTTCTTTCTTTTGGCGGGTATCGTACGGTGTCGGTGGGACACCCCTACATTGTGAAGTTTACAAAACAATAAATAATGTGTTCACGTTACTCACCCTGCTGCCTAGAATACATATTCCATAATAGTTTAGTATTTTACTAAGTACATATATATTCCATGATAAATGCCAGTATACTGAAATCATATGCCCTTAATAGGGTTAAGATGAAAATTCATATACACTAAATGTACAAAAGCAAGGAAATTCCCAAATGTTTACACTTTTATTGTCATTAAGCGTATACGAGCACAAAAGGGCTATGTATATTACTTGTAGAAATTTTCTTCAGCGCCCCTCACACACTTCATCCACTCATGCATGGAGATTTATACTGTAGTGATGTGATAATGAAATGGTTTGGTTTATATGTAGGCATACCCTTAATGACAATAAAAGTGTAAACATTTGGGAATTTCCTTGTTTTTGTACATTTAGTGTATATGAATTTTCATCTTAACCCTATTAAGGGCATATGATTTCAGTATACTGGCATTTATCATGGAATGTCACTGCTTTAGTAACGGCTATGCCTCAAGACAATGGTAATTTTTAAGGTTTTTTGGAATTTTCTGAAAAACTAAGGTATATGGTAAACTGAAATTAAAATGCCTTCAACTAGACCCTAGAACCTCTATCTCTACCAAAAATCAGCTGAATCCATCAAATAGTTGATGAGATACAGGGTGGCACATACGTACGTACGTACGTACACACGGATAACACAAAATCACTCCTGACCTTTCTGGATCTCTGGGTTGCCTTGACTAATGATGCTGAAATTCTACACACTTATAGAACCTATCAAATGAAAATGTTGTGCAAAGTTTTAACTAATTTGGTTTATTGGTTTTTGAGTCATGACTGATCAAAGAAATCAGATTTCTAGCATAGGTCGTTTTTGAAGTATATTAAGGGATAGAGCGCTATCGCGCCTCACTTGATTAGTGACGTTTGTGTGCGCAGCGATCATTTTAAAAATATATTACTTAATATAACTCAAAATTTTATGTAGAGCAATTCTTTTCCCTGTTATTTTTTGTATCTAACGTATTTTATATGATTTATGGAGGCAGGCTCGAGTTTGGGTGGTTGGATACCCTAAATGGTAAACTTCATGTTACTCACCGGGCTGCCGAGAATATATATTCCAAAATTCATAATGATCCGTTCACTAGTTTAGGAAATTACCCGTTACATATATATATATATATATATATATATATATATATATATATATATACAATAATATTTTATAAATAAATATTAATTATTTAAATACTTACAGACATCGATGTTTCATGCTAACGCAATCTTCAGTGTAGGAACTAATTCTAAACGGTCGGTGGGCGCGAACCCCGATCACAAATCGCCACTGATTCGTAGTCAATTAGTTAGTAAATATAGAGGAATTTTAAATGTAAATAGCGAATCGGCGGCTATGTACCAAGCAGTATAGAGTGATCTACGAAACGGCGTAAATATAGCTATTTGCGCTGCTTGTTATTAAAGTTACTCGAGAGTGGGCAGCCTTTGTGGGAGGGGGCTGATAAACAATAATATTTTATAAATAAATCTTAATTATTTAGATACCTACAGACATCGATGTTTCGATGTGGGCGCGAACCCCGATCATAAATCGCCACTGTCGAGGATCTTATCCATCGGCCATAGCCAATTAGTTAGTAAATAGAGAGGAATTTAAATGTAAATAGCGAATCGGCGGCTATGTACCAAGCAGTATAGAGTGATCTACGAAACGGCGTTCGGATCGTGCATATAGCTATTTGCGCTGATTGTTATTAAAGTTACTCGATATATATATATATATATATATATATATATATATATATATATATATATATATATATATATATATATATATATAAGTGTGTGTGTGTGTGTGATTTTTTGAAAGCGTGTTTTATTCAAAAATTATTTATTTATCATTTTTCAAATTAAATAGTTTTTTACCTACACGTGTTTCACTACCAAGCAGGACCTTGCTTGGCAGATCATCAGGGAAAATTAAGTATCTTGAATAAGAATTACAACAACCGGCAATACGCAATGTGGTGTTGCTTTTCTTGAGGTCACTTAAGATGGGAAGAAGAAAAAATAAAATAGAGAATAAAAAATATATATAAAACATAAAAAATAAAAAACAGGAAAATAGAGAATGTCTTAGAAGAATATCTCGCACGATTTTCACAACTTTGTTGCTACTAGGCGAAACAGCAAAAAATTAGTCCCAAAACCGCAAAAACAGCAAAAAAGGAATTGGTCCCAAAAGCACCTCAATGCAACAGTAATAATGAGCGAGAATCCACCCTCTCGACTGGCGGCACAACTATGAAAAATATCCCCTTCAAATGAAGACCTAAACAGTCAAACCTCCGTTCCCAAGTTACCATTCCAAGCCACTGATATTATTGGCATTCCAGATCTATTCCATCCAAAGGAAAAACGATACAAATGTCCGTTTGTAATGCATGCGGTCGTGTTGGCCTTATTTCCAGGTGCAATTCGCTGCTTTTCGAAATGGACACATGACGAGGCAAATTAATGACGATCCCACAGAGACTCCTCTTTAATTTGAAAAATGATAAATAATGAATGAAAAAATCTTTTGTGGTGTTGACTGCGCTCCTGAACGGAATGCTTTGGTTAGCCTTCAAAAAATAACATATAAATGCTCTGTACCCTGTAATCGAGTATCATCGAGCTTGTTTTTGTTGGAATAATCCCGGTTTTCACTGAATAACCTTTTTTCTAAGTGAAAAATCCGAATCTCTCTCTCTCTCTCTCTTTCTCTCTCTCTCTCTCTCTCTCTCTCTCTCTCTCTCTATATATATATATATATATATATATATATATATATATATATATATAACATATGAAACTAAACGTATACTTTTAGAGGATATAACCTATAGTGAAATAGTTTAAGCTCAATATACGAGATAGAGCAATTATAAAGATAAATCAAATAAGAGAGATAGATATGAACGAATGAGAAATCTATTTCAACTTCCATCTTTAAATCTCCTTTCACCGGACACTTTATCTACGGACATTCATCAACTGGACAGACTCCATATTTTTACACGCACACTCTTACTCTCCATTACTTTATATTTTTTCAAATTTTGAATTTTGGCTTTTCCACTGCCAACTTATCTATCTATGTAATTCCTCTGATGATCAGATTTTAATCTTTGAAAAGTCTTGGCTTAGGGAAAGAAAAATAAACATGTTTTTACCGAGTACACTTTGCATTGAACAATCGCAGTTGAAATAGATTTGTCATTTGTACATGTTTATCCCTCTTCTCTCATATATATATATATATATATATATATATATATATATATATATATATATATATATATATATATATATATATATATATAAGAAAGGAAAAGAGACATTCTTTTATTGAATACACTTTGTCTTGAATAACTGAAGATGTAATAGATTTGCCATTCTTACATTTTTATTTCTCTTCTTCTATTTATCTATAATATATGTGTGTATATTCCCTGTGTTCATGGTGACACTTGATATCAATAAAAAAGATGAAAAAAAGAATCATATCGTCTCAGAAACGATCGTACACAAATTTGTTGTTTGTGTTGAAATCTTCGAACGTATGTAAATTAACATGTCATAAATTTATTCACATCGTGTATATATATATATATATATATATATATATATATATATATATATATATATATATATAAAGAGGTGTACTAAAAGCGAACTTTTAGGAGAGGTCAAACCTATTGTTGATAAGATTTTGATCTTTGAAAAGCCTGGCTTAAGGAAAATTTAACTTGAATAAATTGCCTTTTTGCGGAATATACCTTGCTCTGAGCAATTGAATTGAATTTTGATTTGGCTTTTGCTTCTCTAATTCCTTTCCATTCTTCTTCATATATATATATATATATATATATATATATATATATATATATATATATATATATATATATATATATATATACGTGACGGTGAAAAGAATTAAAATAAGTTTCGTTTAACAAAATATAAAAAATAATAAAATAGCTTTTCGTATCTGTATATTTTAAATAAATACCAATAAAACTGTTATTGTTTTTTTGTATATATTAGGCTAGAATAAAAATTCTGCAAAATTTAGTACATATTTTTTATTAACTCCGCGCTTAGTTTCGTAGTCAGATGATGTGAATAGATACTCTCAATTTAAATGGTGTAAATTGTATAGTGAGAATTATTTCCAAGTTAATTAGAGTATTTTATAAGTAATCAATAATTATCAGTTAGCCTTAACATTGATATCACGATAATAATTATCGACGGAATATTATGCATATTTGTATTAGCTTTTCATTGAGTTTTTTTTCTAGATTGAGGACTGCTTCGTTGTTAGGGGCAGTAAGGAAAATCTACTGTGAATTTGTCAAACCACAATGTATAATATTTGAAACTGAGAACTTTCCGTTCTTTTCTGAAGAGTTCAAGAAAGACTGATCTAATATTGACATACTGATGTTGGTTGGTTCACTATGAACGAAACGAATTCGTAAAAAATGCACTAAAGAATGACTTTTTGAGAATATTTCGTGAGATAAATAAAATCTTAGTCTTTGGAATGTAACAAAAATCTTGTTTACTTATATATGCTCTGTTGTTGCTTGTTAATAATCATCGTGCTTTACATTGAAAGATGTTGGTATACATAAAGTATAGAAGATATATATGCTCTGTTGTTGCAAGTTGACAATCATCGAGCTTTCAATTGAAAGATGTTGGTATACATAAAGTATAGAAGGTATATGCTAAAACATATATTTTTGCACTCCTATCTCTCTCTCTCTCTCTCTCTCTCTCTCTCTCTCTCTCTCTCTCTCTCTGTATGCATATATATATATATATATATATATATATATATATATATATATATATATATAGTCTTGGAAGTTTCTCAACCATTAAAACTATATTTTAAAAAAAACAAAAAAAACACAGTTGTTCAGTGGAAAATCACTCATGTAAGTCAATTTAACTTTTACAGTTATTATATTAGTTTGTTTCTAACACTATTTTAAGGGATCATCAATTGTTTACCATGAAAAACTGTTTCGGGAATTTAAAAGCAAGACAGTATTTAATTTCATCGCTTCCCAGCAGAGTTGATCAGACCCCACTTCCCTTAAAAGGCAAAAACATGAACTTTTCGTATACTAAACCTAAGTTGTGTTCCGTATAAATGTTTTGCTAACTTATATTAGTTGTTAAAAAAATGTTTATTTTATTTTAAAGTCCTCCTTACCTGTGTCGTTCGTCTGTCTAATAAAATGTATCCGTTACTTGCAAACATGTTGCTGCATTTTAAAGTGTTTAGACGAATCCATTACCCTAACCCTAACACTACTTTTTAGGTGTTTAATGTATTTTTAGTGTTAGTTTTATATTAAAAATATAAAGAATATCAACATATCAAAATATTTTTTTTTAATTTAATTATATATATATATATATATATATATATATATATATACATATATATACTTTTATATATATATATGTGTGTGTGTGTGTGTGTGTGTGTGTGTGTGTCAGGTTCATTTTATATTCCAATAACCATGTTTTTACTTTATTATTTTTATTTTAAGTTGTTCACATTTCCAAAAAAACATAACATGAGATATATATTTACGGTCCGTTTCATTTGTCGTAAGTTTGCTCTTTTCTTTGTTTTTTATTTGGTTTAACCCAAAAATGAACCACTGTATATTATGGGGTTTTTTCAAGACACTTTGATCTAAGAACTTTTTACTCTTTGTGAATCTTTCTGATGATTTTATTGTGTTGCAGCTACGATATTGACATAAAAATGTTGTTAGGCTCACGACATATGAAACGGACCGTAAAAAATATATCTCACAGAAATTATATGTTTTTTGGAAATGTGGAAAAATAAAAATAAAAATAATAAAATAAAAACATGGTTATTGGAATATTAAATGAACCTGAATTATATATGTTATGTTGTTATCAATTGATAACCATCGAACTGAATCTTTATAGAGACTGCAAAGTAAAATAGGCACTGATAGTATATGCTAATACATATATTGTCATTAATAATTATATATATATATATATATATATATATATATATATATATATATATATATATATATATATATATATATAACTTTATGAAAATTATAACTAAAAGGTAAACTTTTAGAGAGTTGGACTTATTGTGAAATAAGGAAAGCGCAATATACTGGATAGAGCAAAAATATGGCAAGTCAATGAAAATTGATTAGACCTGCACATGGAAGCAAATCAATATCTTCAGTTGTTCAAAACAAAGAGCAGTTTAGTTAATAAAAACATTTATTTTTCTTCTCTTTCATTCCTTAAACCAGGTTTTTCAAAGATTAAAATCTGTTCTCCTCTTGTTCTCCCCTTAATCTTTAATATATAACCTCATATATAGAGAGATGTACAGATGAACCATGAGTTCAAACTCTGTCATAATGTTTCCGCCAATGTCATCAGAATGATAAAGAGAACTAGAGGCAAAGAAAGTTGTCTCCTTTCTTACACCACTCATTTCAGCCGTGAATCCGATTTAAAACAAATCAGCGACTAGACTATTTTGACGGCGGTGGCCTCTTTTTCTGGCAGGCTGTGTTATTTGTTCTGTTCAGCTCTAGGAAATCCACCCTCCCAGGCTTTACCTTCTCGCTTTAGGGAGGAGTAAGTTCATAGCTAAATGCATGACGCACCACACAGCAGACTACACCACCTCTTGTGCCCTGGCTTAATCACATCCCCTCCGACTTTCCGGCCTTGTGCCACACCTTCCCATGGTGGGACGGAGGTAAATACAGAACAAGGGGAGAACAGTCAACAAGTGATCGGACAGTACGAAGGAAGTTTCAGAAATACCGTCGTACTAATGAGTCTTAAAGATGAAGAAGGTAAAGGACGGCCAATTATCCTAAATATTTCATCAAAGTTTAACTGTATATTTAATTTTCCCATTATTTTTTTAATTCATCCAGTTTATTCTTTAAATAATTTATAGTGAAGTTATTTAACCTGATTAGAAAATTCGTTCCAAACGTACATGACTGGATTAAAAAATAACGGACTGAGTAATAGATTTCGTTTTAGAAATATTTCTTTCTAATAAATTACTCGTGTGGAGAGTAAAGTAGTTAAACCTATAGATTCCAGCCTATGCTCACAATTAAGATGTTGTAATTCTTTTATTACTTAAGTTACTTTTCTTTGCACACCTTATAATTTGATTAGTAGATCCTACTTCCCATGCCTCGAATCTGGTGCTCAGTATTGAGTAAAATATTTTTAAAACATTTGCTTCCTTTAAAATAAAAAAACTCTGAATCATCGAACTCATCATTTTATTTTCTTGTAATAATATATAAAATATGAATATGAGAATGAAATTCATCGTTAAAAATATATGCATTGGTGTTGTCTACTTTACGACTTGTGATGTGGTAGAAAACCATTTGTTTGATTATGGAGTTAGAACTGGAAATAATGGCCGATTCATTGATATCCCTTGGGAATTGAATTTAATCATGTGGCCTTAGAGAAGTTGAAAGTCTGGTTGAAATTTGACATGTGAGAGAAGATGACGTTTTGTAATCGTTTATTTTAATAGTATTTTTTATTCTCGTGTATTCTAACGTTATATTTTATTGGAAACTGAGAGAAAATTAGTCCATAACATGTAAATAAAGTATATTAAAAGTGATATCCCATCTCAAAACTATCTATTTAACCACCGTTATCGTCTAACTAAGGGTAGTCGGTTGGGACTACCAATTAGATCATTGAAATTACCCCACTTTATATCTAACACAATGAAACTTGAGTAGAAGTTAATATTATCATCATATCTTTGGAGCATTCAAAGGAAAAAACATTGCATAAACTCATGCTGATTGTTTTTGTCGGAATAAGAAAAAAAAGAAACAGGAGAGAAAGATGGTCTCTATTGATGGAACCTTGTATACGGTATATACTTTTTTCCGTATTCAATGCAACAACGTGTTTGTTGCTAGAACTTTATCATGTAGTAGACTTTTCTTCGACAACACCATTTTCAATACTGAATTCGAGAACTATGTGATCACCACCGGAACTTTTCTTCGACAACACCATTTTCAATACTGAATTCGAGAACTATGTGATCACCACCGGAACTTTTCTTCGACAACACCATTTTCAATACTGAATTCGAGAACTATGTGATCACCACCGGAACTTTTTTTCGACAACACCATCTTCAATACTGAATTCGAGAACTATGTGATCACCACCGGAACTTTTTTTCGACAACACCATTTTCAATACTGAATTCGAGAACTATGTGATCACCACCGGAACTTTTTTTCGACAACACCATTTTCAATACTGAATTCGAGAACTATGTGATCACCACCGGAACTTTTTTTCGACAACACCATCTTCAATACTGAATTCGAGAACTATGTGATCACCACCGGAACTTTTTTTCGACAACACCATCTTCAATACTGAATTCGAGAACTATGTGATCACTATCGGAACTTTTTTTCGACAACACCATTTTCAATACTGAATTCGAGAACTATGTGATCACCATCGAACCTTCATTATGTTGTATACTCTTCTTTTACAACTGTATTTTCAATATCGATCTCTATCGTTCTATGATCTTAGCCCTTCGAGTACTAAAATGCAATTGGCAACTTCTATTAGGCTTGTCTTTTGTAGATGGTAAAGAACGCCGGTCACCCGTGGTCGATACGCATAAACAGAAGCCATTTGCAATAATTGTAAAATAGAATAGACATTAATCTAAAGTGTGTAGATCTGCAAAATTCACAAATGCAACACCAATATCCAAAGCTATGATTCACAAATGCAACACCAATATCCAAAGCTATGATTCACAAATGCAACACCAATATCCAAAGCTATGATTCACAAATGCAACACCAATATCCAAAGCTATGATTCACAAATGCAACACCAATATCCAAAGCTATGATTCACAAATGCAACACCAATATCCAAAGCTATGATTCACAAATGCAACACCAATATCCAAAGCTATGATTCACAAAGGCAACACCAATATTCAAAGCTATGATTCACAAATGCAACACCAATATCCAAAGCTATGATTCACAAATGCAACACCAATATCCAAAGCTATGATTCACAAATGCAACACCAATATCCAAAGCTATGATTCACAAATGCAACACCAATATCCAAAGCTATGATTCACAAATGCAACACCAATATCCAAAGCTATGATTCACAAATGCAACACCAATATCCGAAGCTATGATTCACAAATGCAACACCAATATCCAAAGCTATAATTCACAAATGCAACACCGATATCCAAAGCTATGATTCACAAATGCAACACCAATATCAAAAGCTATGATTCACAAATGCAACACCAATATCCAAAGCTATGATTCACAAATGCAACACCAATATCCAAAGCTATGATTCACAAATGCAACACCAATATCCAAAGCTATGATTCACAAATGCAGCACCAATATCCAAAGCTATGATTCACAAATGCAACACCAATATTCAAAGCTATGATTCACAAATACAACACCAATATCCAAAGCTATGATTCATAAAGGCAACACCAATATCCAAAGCTATGATTCACAAATGCAACACCAATATCCAAAGCTATGATTCACAAATGCAACACCAATATCCAAAGCTATGATTCACAAATGCAACACCAATATCCAAAGCTATGATTCACAAATGCAACACCAATATCCGAAGCTATGATTCACAAATGCAACACCAATATCCAAAGCTATAATTCACAAATGCAACACCGATATCCAAAGCTATGATTCACAAATGCAACACCAATATCCAAAGCTATGATTCACAAATGCAACACCAATATCCAAAGCTATGATTCACAAATGCAACACCAATATCCAAAGCTATGATTCACAAATGCAACACCAATATCCAAAGCTATGATTCACAAATGCAACACCAATATCCAAAGCTATGATTCACAAATGCAACACCAATATCCAAAGCTATGATTCACAAATGCAACACCAATATCCAAAGCTAAGATTCACAAATGCAACACCAATATCCAAAGCTATGATTCACAAATGCAACACCAATATCCAAAGCTATGATTCACAAATGCTACACCAATATACAAAGCTATAATTCACAAATGCAACACCAATATCCAAAGCTATAATTCACAAATGCAACACCAATATCCAAAGCTATGATTCACAAATGCAGCACCAATATCCAAAGCTATGATTCACAAATGCAACACCAATATCCAAAGCTATAATTCACAAATGCAACACCAATATCCAAAGCTATAATTCACAAATGCAACACCAATATCCAAAGCTATGATTCACAAATGCAACACCAATATCGAAAGCTATGATTCACAAATGCAACACCAATATCCAAAGCTATAATTCACAAATGCAACACCAATATCCAAAACTATAATTCACAAATGCAACACCAATATCCAAAGCTATGATTCACAAATGCAACACCAATATCCAAAGCTATAATTCACAAATGCAACACCAATATCCAAAACTATAATTCACAAATGCAACACCAATATCCAAAGCTATGATTCACAAATGCAGCACCAATACCCAAAGCTATGATTCACAAATGCAACACCAATATCCAAAGCTATAATTCACAAATGCAACACCAATATCCAAAGCTATAATTCACAAATGCAACACCAATATCCAAAGCTATAATTCACAAATGCAACACCAATATCCAAAGCTATAATTCACAAATGTAACACCAATATCCAAAGCTATGATTCACAAAGGCAACACCAATATCCAAAGCTATGATTCACAAGTGCAGCACCAATATCCAAAGCTATGATTCACAAATGCAACGCCAATATCCAAAGCTATGATTCACAAATGCAGCACCAATATCCAAAGCTATGATTCACAAATGCAACACCAATATCCAAAGCTATGATTCACAAATGCAACACCAATATCGAAAGCTATGATTCACAAATGCAACACCAATATCCAAAGCTATAATTCACAAATGCAACACCAATATCCAAAATTATAATTCAGAAATGCAACACCAATATCCAAAGCTATGATTCACAAATGCAGCACCAATACCCAAAGCTATGATTCACAAATGCAACACCAATATCCAAAGCTATAATTCACAAATGCAACACCAATATCCAAAGCTATAATTCACAAATGCAACACCAATATCCAAAGCTATAATTCACAAATGCAACACCAATATCCAAAGCTATAATTCACAAATGTAACACCAATATCCAAAGCTATGATTCACAAAGGCAACACCAATATCCAAAGCTATGATTCACAAGTGCAGCATCAATATCTAAAGCTATGATTCACAAATGCAACGCCAATATCCAAAGCTATGATTCACAAATGCAGCACCAATATCCAAAGCTATGATTCACAAATGCAACACCAATATCCAAAGCTATGATTCACAAATGCAACACTAATATCCAAAGCTATGATTCACAAATGCAACACCAATATCCAAAGCTATGATTCACAAATGCAACACCAATATCCAAAGCAATGATTCACAAATGCAACACCAATATCCAAAGCTATGATTCACAAATGCAACACCAATATCCAAAGCTATGATTCACAAATGCAACACCAATATCCAAAGCTATGATTCACAAATGCAACACCAATATCCAAAGCTATGATTCACAAATGCAACACCAATATCCAAAGCTATGATTCACAAATGCAACACCAATATCCAAAGCTTTGATTCACAAAGGCAACACCAATATCCAAAGCTATGATTCACAAATGCAACACTAATATCCAAAGCAATGATTCACAAATGCAACACCAATATCCAAACCTATGATTCACAAATGCAACACCAATATCCAAAGCTATGATTCACAAATGCAACACCAATATCCGAAGCTATGATTCACAAATGCAACACCAATATCCAAAGCTATAATTCACAAATGCAACACCGATATCCAAAGCTATGATTCACAAATGCAACACCAATATCCAAAGCTATGATTCACAAATGCAACACCAATATCCAAAGCTATGATTCACAAATGCAACACCAATATCCAAAGCTATAATTCACAAATGCAACACCAATATCCAAAGCTATAATTCACAAATGCAACACCAATATCCAAAGCTATGATTCACAAATGCAACACCAATATCCAAAGCTATAATTCACAAATGCAACACCAATATCCGAAGCTATGATTCACAAATGCAACACCAATATCCAAAGCTATAATTCACAAATGCAACACCGATATCCAAAGCTATAATTCACAAATGCAACACCAATATCCGAAGCTATGATTCACAAATGCAACACCAATATCCAAAGCTATAATTCACAAATGCAACACCGATATCCAAAGCTATGATTCACAAATGCAACACCAATATCCAAAGCTATGATTCACAAATGCAACACCAATATCCAAAGCTATGATTCACAAATGCAGCACCAATATCCAAAGCTATGATTCACAAATGCAACGCCAATATCCAAAGCTATGATTCACAAATGCAACCCCAATATCCAAAGCTATGATTCACAAATGCAACACCAATATCCAAAGCTATGATTCACAAATGCAACACCAATATCCAAAGCTATGATTCACAAATGCAACACCAATATCCAAAGCTATGATTCACAAATGCAACACCAATATCCAAAGCAATGATTCACAAATGCAACACCAATATCCAAAGCTATGATTCACAAATGCAACACCAATATCCAAAGCTATGATTCACAAATGCAACACCAATATCCAAAACTATGATTCACAAATGCAACACCAATATCCAAAGCAATGATTCACAAATGCAACACCAATATCCAAAGCTATGATTCACAAATGCAACACCAATATCCAAAGCTATGATTCACAAATGCAACACCAATATCCAAAGCTATGATTCACAAATGCAACACCAATATCCAAAGCTATGATTCACAAATGCAACACCAATATCCAAAGCTATGATTCACAAATGCAACACCAATATCCAAAGCTATGATTCACAAATGCAACACCAATATCCAAAGCTATGATTCACAAATGCAACACCAATATCCAAAGCTATGATTCACAAATGCAACACCAATAT
Source organism: Sepiola atlantica (assembly GCA_963556195.1). Classification (NCBI taxonomy): domain Eukaryota; kingdom Metazoa; phylum Mollusca; class Cephalopoda; order Sepiida; family Sepiolidae; genus Sepiola; species Sepiola atlantica. The sequence goes on along the minus strand of OY744552.1, from coordinate 21,280,352 downwards.
CCAAAGCTATGATTCACAAATGCAACACCAATATCCAAAGCTATGATTCACAAATGCAACACCAATATCCAAAGCTATGATTCACAAATGCAACACCAATATCCAAAGCTATGATTCACAAATGCAACACCAATATCCAAAGCTATGATTCACAAATGCAACACCAATATCCAAAGCTATGATTCACAAATGCAACACCAATATCCAAAGCTATGATTCACAAATGCAACACCAATATCCAAAGCTATGATTCACAAATGCAACACCAATATCCAAAGCTATGATTCACAAATGCAACACCAATATCCAATATGGTAACTTCGACAATGGGGTGCTTATCAATGTACTGATCGATGCAGAGAGTTTGGAAAAAAATGTTGTCAAAAAGTGATAATCAAGGAAGATAATTGGAAAATTGTTCCGTGTAAGGTCTCTATGGCAGTCTTTCCTCTAAATTACTTTCCTCTTTCCTCTAAATTACTTTTCTTCTTTCTTCTAAATTACTTTCCTCTTTCCTCTAAATTACTTTTCTTCTTTCTTCTAAATTACTTTCCTCTTTCCTCTAAATTACTTTCCTCTTTCCTCTAAATTACTTTCCTCTTTTCTTCTAAATCACTTTCCTCTTTTCTTCTAAATTACTTTCCTCTTTCCTCTAAATTACTTTCCTCTTTCTTCTAAATTACTTTCCTCTTTTCTTCTAAATCACTTTCCTCTTTCCATCTAAATTAATTTCCTCTTTCCTCTAAATGACTTTCCTCTTTCCTCTAAATTACTTTCCTCTTTTCTTCTAAATTACTTTCCTCTTTCCTCTAAATCACTTTCCTCTTTCCATCTAAATTAATTTCCTCTTTCCTCTAAATTACTCTCCTCTTTTCTTCTAAATCATTTTCCTCTTTCCTCTAAATTATTTTCCTCTTTCCTCTAAATTACTTTCCTTTTTTCTTCTAAATCACTTTCCTCTTTCCTCTAAATTACTTTCCTCTTTTCTTCTAAATCACTTTCCTCTTTCCTCTAAATTACTTTTTTTTATTCCTTTAACTTACTTTTCTTTATTCCTTTAACTTACTGTTCTATGAATCTAAGACTTCAAGACAAGGTTTACCAAAATACATGATTAATGGATTCGTGCACTGATGTCATTTTGGGTCCTGAGTTGCTACGACATCATGCAATTTTGGAAATCCAAACCTCTTCAAATTATGCGGCTTTGTTGCAATTGACTATATTAACTTGTTCTGCTTTCTCACATCCAGGTTCTGCACTCCAGGCAGAGACGATCCCTTTTATGACGGCAATGAGGTAATTCAAGACTATTTCAACCACTCGATTCAGGTTCTAGCGCATCACGTTCGTCACATTTTTCAAATGTTGTCAGCGTCTGAAAATAATGATAATTAAAAAAGAATACAGTGTTTACATTTTCAACCCATTAAACCAACACACTTTTTAAAGTAACGTAGTCATTTTTCGGAAGTTTTTAGATCAGAATTGATAACTTGAATCATTTCGACTACTGTTCTTATCTGGGATGTTATTCTTACATTTCGGACGATGTAATCTTCGACCGTCTTCATTAACTCGGGAATCTGTATGTCGAACTCGAAAATCTGTACGGAATTTCAAACGGAACCTTTCATTAAATCCATGGGGGAAGCTTACCCTCGTTCCCTCAGCCATGATAGGGTAGAAGTCTCAAGTAATTTGTAATTGTATTCTTAGTATCGCCCGTACTGACGATGAAACCTTCAACCTTCAGAAAACTGTTACTGAGAGCTGATTATCTTTAGCACTTTTATCCATTGCGTCACGGATGCTTGCGACCAAAACGTTGTGAAAATCCAAGATAAGAACAGTTGTATAGATAATTCAAAAAATATATACAAATGAACATAGGCATGTTTTACTCAACTTGACTCACATGCTTAAAAGAAAAAATGGAAATAGTTAAATTTTCACAAAATGTTCCGTACTTTGGCACTTTTAGGGGTAATTATATTTTAAATGCCTTTTAAATGCCTTTTTTTGTCAAATATATTAAGAAAAATATTTTCTGTACTCTACATTTTATTTACGAATTCATGGACAATTTAGCCAAAAAAAGTTGAATTTTTTTTTTTAAATATAAATATTGATATGTTTTTATAGCTTCTTTACTTTTATATAATACTAAAATATCGTCTGACACGAATACATTCTGTTCATATATCATGAAATATAAATGGAGCATTTAATCAAAGCCAAGCAAAAGTTTTAATATTCCAAACTATAAAAAAGACACTATATTTATGTGTATGTTATATATATATATTCATATATATATATATATATATATATATATATATATATATATATATATATATATATATATATATATATATATATATATGGGAAAATGAAAAAGGAAAACCAAAAAATGGATGTTTTTTATGTGTACATCAACGTTTCGTCTTTATTTATAAGACTTCATCAGGATGATAAAATAGAGAAAAAATGTCATGCAAGTACAGATACATGTAGGGTAGACATATTGGGAGGAAAAATAAAATGAAATAATGGCCCCTACTGGGTGGACGTCCGTACTTGTTGGAGAAATAGAAATGAATGTTGAAGAAAATGAGTGGGGAAAAAATGGAAGGATGGGGTGAGCAAGGACTTATTTTTCCTCCCAATATGTCAGCCCTACATGTATCTGTACTTGCATGACATTTTTTCTCTATTTTATCAATCTGATGAAGTCTTATAAATAAAGACGAAACGTTTATGTACACATAAAAAACATCCATTTTTTGGTTTTCCTTTTTCATTTTCCCATCACGTCGGATTACCTTCATCCTTCTCTTCCCATATATATATATATATATATATATATATATATATATATATATATATATATATATATATATATATAAACTTCCTTCCAGACCGCCGATGAGATCAGACGATAAATAATCTTTTGGAACTGCGATTGATAACAACGGCAAGATGAAGAGAAAAAAAGAAAAAGATAGATCAATCCTATTTAAAGGCAGCTGTCGTCAAAGTGCTCTACTACTGAAAGGAAAATGCATTGAAGCCACAATAACGGATGTGTTGATATTACTTACAACAGAGCCCAGTCTATATTTTGGAGGCGACAAATAATTATAAATATTTGTTTATATATATATATATATATATATATATATATATATATATATATATATATATATATATATATATATATCAGTCCAGTCATATATATATAACACGAAATATACATATGTCTATGGATATTAAAAAAAAAAATTATTAAAAAATAATTATAAAGCTCCGTAAGTCAAGCAATTTAAGAGTTTTTTTTTCCTTTAGGTAGATAAGAACACTTTCTGTTTCTCATTATTGTGTTTATAAATAAAATACAAAACTTATTTTCAGTCACATTTGAAGTGGAATTGTCCCGACGGCCTTGCGGTAATAAGTTTAGGTCTTGAGATACTTGGATCCCGTGTTTAGATCGTTCGACGGGCGGTAGAATTTCAAAATCCATATCTGTGAGTGTTAATGTAACACAAAACATATATATGTATGGATATATATATATATATATATATATGTATATATATATATATATATATATACTTTACATATCTTTATTAAATATTAAAGTGTTTTTACCTACAGACGATATCGTTTCGGGTTTTTTACTTCATCAGTGCAGAAGTGATGGTTGCAGGCAGTTACATGGGATCGAACGCAGTTCGTAAATTCAGGCTAGAATTACGATACAAGAAGTGATGAAGGGAAGCGATAACAAGTCAGACAATACTCTCCTCCTAAAGTGGATTTTGAATGAAATCCTCTACTTTAAATTAAATGTTAACGTTGGGTATTTTATTCTTTAGATCATCAGAAATGATAATCTTTAAACAAAAATTAAACTACTGACGTAATTCTAGGATTTTATATGAATATTAGTGCGAACACTAGCGAAGTATATATCATTATATATCCTTTCAAGTTAGAGTGGAAAACACACTTTCAGATAAAAAAAAAGCAGGAGACAGGAGTATTCCAGTAAAGTATTGTCTCAGTAACCCTATTTAGTATAAAAATTAATAATATCCTCAAAGACATCAAAACAGAAACATTAAGGATTACATTTGCCTTATATATAGATCATCTCACGATCTGTTATATATGAACATATATAAACATGATTGAACGACAAATTCAGTTTAGCACAAACAAAATAACAAAATTGGAAACAGAATACGGTTTCAGTTTCTAAAAAACGAAAACAAAATGGCTACACTTTTGCTCACAGAGAAAATTACATAGTTACTCCGTCAATAAAATCGAAGGACAGCAGATCCCAGTTGTAAACGAGTACAAATTTCTGTGTATGATTTTTCATTCAAAAAAATGTAATTTTAATCCCCATATAAAATACCTGAAAACAAATGTGCTAAAGCTACACAACTCTTACGCGTACTAACCCACACAGACTGAGAAGTTGATGAGCATTTCTACCGCACTAAAATCCACTCAATACTGGACTATGGCAGCCTTATCTATAGGTCAGCCAGAAAGTCTTACCTAAAGGTACTTCACACTATTCACTATGAAAGCTTGAGACTGGTAATAGATGCATAGACAACCTCCCCAATTGAGAGCGTATATGCAGACGCCCACGAAGCACCCCTTCAACTTAGAAGTGAGAAATTGAGCCTGTAGTAGACAATAAAATTAAAATCATGTTCAACTAACTCAGCATACGACTGTATATATATATATATATATATATATATATATATACATGTGCATATGTATACTCCTGTCACTGAATCTAATCATCTCCAGTTTTTCATTTAGGCAAAGATAACAAAGTATGTTTATAGATCTACAAGTGCTAGTTTTTCTAACACTATTCTACTGAACTATTTGTGTTTCGTTATTTGTGGTTAGATATGTTGGGAAAGTAAATTTTTATCTTCATAAGTAATATTATTAAATATATAAGTATCAAAATAGTTGTCTGGTACAAATCGGCTCGGCAACTCTCGGGCGTTTGCGTAGGACAGTCGAACGCTTCCGAGTCGAACCTCACGAAAACTGGGTCAGGATCGATATCAGTACGAAAAGAAAACCCAATGTAAATATATATAAAAACTGACTTAATTTCGTACATCTACTATTAAACAAAAGATTAGTCAATCAATGTTTTTCCCTTAATGCTTTCCCTTAATGCGTATATATATATATATATATATAAAATGAACGACCCATTTTCTTAAACTCCTAGCATGCCCATGCTTTCTTCGTTCTGCAACCAGAATTTGAATTCATAACCGCCAACGGCATCGGCGCGGATACACCATAACAAGGACATTTTATCAATGAAACAAAAAGAAAAAAGTTTGTTTATTTTTGTTTTTGTGTTTTTGGAAAAAAAAATGACACAATACTGGTCAACTCTGATGATAAAATGTTATTCCGAAATTAATAAGATTAAAGTAAAAAAATAATAAATTAATCTTGCATTTATAAAGGCTTCTATTTTCAATTTTATAATATATATATATATATATATATATATATATATATTTGATTTTATGAAGGCTTACCAAAGCATTCCTTTCAAGACACCAATGATCACCATTAAAGATATTTTTTCTTACAAATACTATTTATTCAAATTAAATAGTATTTGTAAGAAAAAATATCTTTAATGGTGATCATTGGTGTCTTGAAAGGAATGCTTTGGTAAGCCTTCATAAAATCAAATATAAATGCTCTGTACTCTGTAATCGAGTATCATCGAGCTTGTTTTTTATTGGAACAACCCCGGTCTTCACTGAATGATCTATTTTATAAGTGAAAAATCTAAATATATATATATATATATATATATATATATATATATATATATATATATATATACATACATACATACATACATATAAGGTAAGCTGTTTCTTCCAAACAACAATATCTTCTGTTGTCAGCTCGCTTTATAGCGAGTTTCTGCTACTGTTTCGGTAGCTAGTTTCATACTATATATATCAGTGGCGATTTGTGATCGGGGTTCGCGCCCACCGACCGTTGAGAATTAGTTCCTACACTGAAGATTGCGTTAGCATGAAACATCGATGTCTGTAGGTATTAAAATATTTAATAAATATTTATTTAATAAATATTATTATTTATCAGCCCCCTCCAACAAAGGCCGGGCACTCTTGAGTGACTTTAATAACACGCAGTGCAAATAGCTACATGCACGATCCGAACGCCGTTCGTAGATCACTCTAAACTGCTTGGGTAAATCTAGCCGCCGACTCGCTATTTACATTTAAATTCCTGTCTATTTAATAACTAATTGGCTATGGCCGATGGGATAAGACTCTCGACTACGAATTAGTGGCGATTTGTGATCGGTGTTCGCGCCCACCGACCGTTGAAAATTAGTTCCTACACTGACGATTGTGTTAGCATGAAACATCGATGTCCGTTGGTATTAAAATATTTAATAAATATTTATAAATATTACTTATCTTTACCTACAGACACTAGTATTTCATGCTATATGTAATCATCAGTGCAGGAAATGTTAATTACTACCGGTCTGAAAATTCGAAGCCAGCACTTTTGACTTCGCACTCTGCGCTTATCCTACCAGGCCACAACTAATAAACATGGAAAGAAAATAAATTTTAATGTCTATAAATATCATACTGCGCACAAATTACAACCAGCAGTCAGAGAGTGTTAATCTTGTCGGTGCTTAGCGCCTTATTATGACTGCTTGCTTTTATAAATTCACCCAAAGACCCAGACTTGTATTAAGAGAACGGTAACAATATTTTTTATAAATATTAATTATATATATATATATATATGTGTGTGTGTGTGTGTGTCTGTGTGTGTGTGTATAATTATAAATATTTTTTTATCTACATACAAATACGTTTCATCCTTCTAGAATCATCAGTGTAAAGATAATTATTCAATTCGCTCGCAGGATTCGAAACCTCGGAAGTCGAATCAAGGTTTTAACTCAAATTGTGACGCTGTCGCTCACGCGGCCACGGTGAAAAACCACATAAATAGGTGAGAGTTTTAAACCAATAATGCCGAGCTGGCGCGATAGGCAGCCGACATAAATAGTGTTTAACTACTGAATGAACATGCATTATATATATATATATATATATATATATATATATATATATAATATTATATTATATTATATATATATATATATATATATTATATATTTTGAAAAAAGATATCAATGTGTATGGTTAAAATAAATAAAATTTATTTTAATCTAATCTTTCGAGAATTCCAATTCTCCTTGTCAAAGCAGTGTTTTTCTTTTTTTCCTTCATCGTCCGATGGTAATGGACTTTTTGGTCAGAAAATCACGTAGTGTCTGAAGGCGAGGCTACGCCAATTTGAATTAGAAAGGATATTAGAGGGTTTTGGTTTTAATGCACAACAAAACACAGATACAATGGTTGATCGGTGTTCAATGACCTGAAAAGCATTATGATGGAATGTAATTTCGTAAAGATATTAATTATGGGGTGGGAAGGATAATCACTGACGTTTTTGTACGCCCACGATGTGCTTCGGATGGAGGCTTTGTTTGTAATATACAATTAAATAAAATGGTTTATTTGTGTACAGAAATGCATCCTGCAAGAATTTAATTTCGTAATGGAATTTTTGTAGAAGGGAGGGATGATGTCTGTGCTTGACCACAGTTTGTGTGCGTGTCTATATGTGTATATGTGTGTCTGTTTGTGTTGGCGTGCTTTGTTTATCTTGGTCGCAGAAGTTGACGTGAAAATAGTCGGAAAAACGATTATCGACAAAAATGCTAATTTTCTGACCACGACGTTTGTATATATATATATATATATATATATATATATATATATATATATATATATATATATATATATATATATACAGGTTGATTCTTAAGTCACTTCACTTAGCTATTTAAAATGATTACCATATGCAGCACAAACATACTATGAACTTTTGATGATTGTTATCTTACTCTCTAATTACTGCTATTTGTGATTTTAAATTTGTTCGTTTATATATTTGTTTTTTATATATTTATTTCATAATCAATGCTACAAAGAGTCGTAAATTCCTTGCAAAAAAGAATGGAGCTATGCATGCAGAACGAAGGTGGAAATTTTGAAAATTTGCTGTAATTTTAAACTCCCATAAATGAATTTGTTGAATAAACTTTCTGTTTAGAATTTCAAAAATAAATAGTTAAGTTACTTATGAATCACCCTGTATATATATATATATATATATATATATATATATATATATATATATATATATATATATATATATATATATATATATATATATATATAGTAGGCTATTAAAATATATTTATGGCAATTAAGCTACACAGAGGTCCCCGCGTTTAATCCCCGGGGAGGGGGGGGAACTTCAGGCTAAAATGCATTTTAGCCTGAAGGTCCCCCCCGGGATGAAACACGGGAGCCTCTGTGTAGCTTAATTGCCGTAAATATATTTTCATACCTTACTACCTAGCTCTACTTACGTATCGAGCACTGTTGAAGTAAATACTGAAAATTGATGCATAAAAAATTATATCTCCTTATAAAATTTTATGTGGATACATGAAATACTAATATATATATATATATATATGTCTTTGTGTGTGTGTGTGTGTGTGTGTGTGTGTGTGTGTGTGTGTGAGTTTGCTCTTTTTCTTTGTTTTTGTTTGTTTTCACCCAAAAATGAACCACTGTGTAGTGTAGGTTTATTCAAGACACTTTAATCCAAGAACTTTTTACTCTTTGTGAATTTTTCTGATTATTTTGTAGTGTTGCAGAGACGATATTGACATGAAAATTTTGTTTGGCACAAGACAAATGAAACGGACCGTAAAAAATATATCTCACAGAAATGTTATGTTTTTAGGTAATGTGAAAAAAATAAAAATAATAAAATAAAACCATGGTTATTGGAGTATAATATGAACTGACACACATATATATATATATATATATATATATATATATATATATATATATATATATATATATATTATTGTTTATCAGCCCCCCTCCCCACAAGGGCTGGGCACTTTCGAGTAGCTTTAATAACAAGCAGTACAAATAGCTATATGCGAGATCCGAACACCGTTTCGTAAGATCACTCTATCTGCCTGGTAAATAGCAGCTTGTCGCTATTTACAGTTAAAGTTACTCAATATTTACTAACTAATTGACGATGGCCGATTGGATATGATCACCGACTACGAATCAGTGGCGATTGGTGTTCGGGGTTCGCGCCTACCGACCGTCGGAAATTAGTTCCTAGACTGAAGATTGCGTTAGCATGTAACAACGATGTCTCTAGGTATTTTAAAAACTAATATTTATTTATAAAAATATTATTGTATATATATATATATATATTTCATATTTTGTTCATTTAGTGAATATCTGAACTTAATTAATTAATATATATATATAGCGTAAATAGAACCCTGTAGAATAGTGGAATAAAGAGTCATGAAGTTAACAATGATGAACAAAGAATAGCAAATAAATGAGATGTTATTTTGTAAATACGTTTTATTATGGTGATAAACCCTATTGCGTCACCTCATGGACTCTTCCCTACACTATGGATAGTAACAGAGAGATTCGCTGTGTCCAACCCATTGCTTCTTTACTTTCAGTAAATATATACTCTTGCTGACAGTATCTCCTTGTTGTCTTATTTTTTCGGCCCTTGTAGGCCACAAAAAATATGTAAATTAGTTCAGCCATTACAACAAACAACCCAACTTTATAAATAGAGATTTAACAGGCTGAAAAATGATATACTTTTTGGCAATAATTGTCAGTGAACTTTAAATAAAAACTTAAGTACAAAAAATAATTTAGGACAAACCAATAACAAGTACAGACAATTTTGTGAAAATCTGACTATTGATTGATTTTTTATAGAACTTTTAAGCCTGTGAATAAAAAATGACTACGTTAAAAGTGCGCTGATTAAATGGTGTAACGTTGTCACGTCTTCTGGGGTTGTGTATAACCCCATTATACACTCTTGTACCTGAAACTCCGTGTTGTCATCGTCCTTGTCTTCGGATAAATTTACAGAACACAGTCTTCTTTTGGGATAGAGGTTTTTATTCGTGTGAGAAACATATTTAGACACGATTTACATAAATCAAATATATATATATATATAGAAAGAGAGATCTATATATTTAGTTATTCACACTTGGATAAGACAATAGAGAGAGATTAAGCTACGAGAATCGTCCTCCCACACTCACATCAGGGCTGGGACGATCTATTGCCTTCTGTGTCCACTCTCTCTGACGTCTGATGGGAACAAGAGACCACAACATACATTCGTGTGAAATGACATAGATCTTACCTTCCGTTTTTCGTCGAGGTCATATTTCTGACCCCACAGCCGTCAATCATTCCTAGTTTATCGCTTTTAACTAATCTGCCATTCTGTAGCCTTGTATAACAATGGTTCCAAAATATAAATGCCGTTTTTTCTAATTATCATTATTTCCGTAGGCTGAAATATTTTTTTAAAAGTCATCTAGAGTGTATTTAATGTTCTTCCTTTTGCATGATCTAAAAATAAGGATCATAATATAAACTTTTATCTAAGTATCACCAGGTTAAGTATAGGGTGACTTAATTTCAATGATCCAAGTATATGCGTATAGGGATATTATTACTCAAAATTGTTATCTTTCCTAGGAATATATTTGTTTATCTATCATTATACTAAACTATAAAAATACCCGTCCCAGGGTGGACAAAATTAATTCCCTTAAGCAAATAGGTTTTAACAACTGTTATATCCTCTTACAAAGGTTAAAATCAAGATATAATGATGGGAAATGTTGAAAAAAATACATTATATGATTTAGATTCTAGAAAATGGTTAAAATTTAAGGCTTAAGGGTATAATAGCATAACGACGAAAAATTGTCACTTCTGGCTAAGAATATGTTCAGTAGTCAGCGGTGAATTGCGAAAATCAGTTCGCGCTATATTACGTACCCGCCGAGGGATTTGTTAACTATTCTTATTTTTTGACAAAAACACATGTTATTTTGCTTATTAAATTGTTAGGTTAAAATACAGAATAGTAAACAAAACTCATCTCGTACTGCTCAGAATGGCTTTCTAAATAATAACGTTATTATCTAGAAAGCCATTGTTAACATGGGTAGAGGGGATTTGTTAAAAATATTTACTTTGAGTATCTGTAAAAAAGAAAACATTCCAATTATAATAGATATATTTGTAATAAAAATAAAATTCAAAATTTCCAATAAAAGAAATCACTTTTTACAATTTCTTATGTGTTAACATAGATTTTTCGTATGTGTATAATAAACACGGAACTGACTTTCACAATTTACCTCTGACTGCTCAACACATTCTTAGCCGGAAGTGGCAATTCTCGGTCGTTATGCCATTGTGTCCGCTTAAGCTTAATAGGTAATTGAAATTCAGAAAATCTTGCTTAATTTGGTGTCTAATGATTATGGATCAAATTTAATGCAAATCTGAAATATTTGAATCTGGAAATAGGGATGTTGTGCCCATATTATGGCTCCCTAAAACTTCGTTAAACACTCAAAACAAACTGAAAGTTTAGGAACATTTATTATCGATATCTAATAACTTTATACTAAATTAAACTATAGTCCAGATTACCCACCGTCACGCTCAACAGCTGTTTTCCGGTTAATTAGTTTAGGAGTGAATCCTGTACACACAGACATATAAACATTAAACATATACACATACCTAACTTTATATACATTGATATATGAGTTAATCTACGTTTGTTCTCCTACGGGTTTTTCCTATACACTTTAATAACACAAAATACATGCTAAAATATACCTTAGTTCTGGGATTGAGTTATGTTTGAAAACATTATGTTTTAATTGTTCTAATTAGTCGTAATGAACAAATCACCCATCTCTCTCTTTGCCCTCTAAGTATTTATCTCGCCAGGACTCACTCTATGTTGAGCCAACCACTTTCTAATATTTCGTCATGTCTCTTCGAGCATTTGGAAAAAAAAATGACTATATTTTCTTCAGTGGGGTCATCTAAGTTACATATGTGTATCTGTACACATCCCGAACACGTATGTTAATCAGATGGCAAAATAAGTCCTTTTACTTCTAATGATGAAGAATAACTAGCGGGACCCGTGGAAATTCCACAGTTGCATCCTTCATCTGTTGCACATTTCTGCTGTGCTTGGAAATATTTCTATTCTAAAGACGTCCAGCGCTAACCAAGACCCTACGATATAATTGTACAACCTTGATTCAACCTGAAACATACTTATCTAAGTATTCTGGTCAATGTAGTTTCGGATATATATCTGGTTATAGAGGTCGATCTCCAAAACCTTTGTAGAAGTTTATGACACATTTGCATCCTTTAGACGTCTAGCGCGAACGCAGACCACACGATATTATTGTACCATCTTTGGAAAGAACAGATACTACACTTTGATCATAGCCCGAAGAAAGTGTGTTTTACTTCGAGTTTCACGTTCGACACTACAGCGGCATCAGATGAAATTTAAAGAAAAATCTTTTTTGCATTGCATCTTCGGCGATCAGGGAATCCCACCTTTTAAAAAGGAGGTGGCTGATGATAACGTACGTACGAACATGAAATTGCCAAAGCGTATTATATAAATCATAATACTTCTATATAATGATAACAATATATAGAAGTATTATTATTAATGTAATAATTACATAGAATAATAATTATTATTATAGAAGCATAATAATAACAATAAAAATACTTCTAAATAATAACAATAATAATAATAATAATAATAATAATAATAATAATAATACTAATAATAATAATAATAATAATAATAATAGAAAATAATAATAATAACAATAAAAATACTTCTAAATAATAACAATAATAATAATAATAATAATAATAATAATAATAATAATAATACTAATAATAATAATAATAATAACAATAATAATAATAATAACAATAATAATAATAAAATAATAATAATAATAATAACAATAATAATAATAACAATAATAATAAAAAAATTATAATAATAACAATAATAATAATAACAATAATAATAATACTAATAATAATAACAATAATAATAATAACAATAATAATAATAATAATAATAATAATAATAATAATAATAATAATAATAATAATAATAATAACAATAATAATAACAACAACAACAATAATAATAATAATAATAACAATAATAATAATAATAATAATAACAATAATAATAATAACAATAATAATAAAAAAATAATAATAATAACAATAATAATAATAACAATAATAATAATACTAATAATAATAATAATAATAAAAATAATAATAATAACAATAATAATAAAAAAATAATAATAATAACAATAATAATAAAAATAATAATAATAATAATAATTATAATTATAATAACAATAATAATAATAATAATAATAATAATAATAATAATAATAATAATAATAATAATAATAATAATAATAATAATAATAATAATAATAATAATAATAATAATAATAATAATAATTGCTAGAAGAATATCTTAACAGACATGATATGTCATAGTTTATGATTGTCGAATAAAATCAAAGTACAATAAATAGAGATAGTGGTTTTGACCCAACGGGTCACGCGTACGTCTAATAGTTATCTAAATAAATGATACCACACACATAGCGAAACCACCTTCATAGTTTCACGAGGAATGAACAGTATTTCTCATATTTCATAATTGCTTCGATTCATTGAGATTGGCATTTCCTCATTGAAATCTAACCGGCGTTGGAGTGAAGCTGACTGTCGTTGCGAACCAAACGCGTTATTTTGCAAACCGCCAAGTGTATCGAACGTTGTGCTTTTGGCCGGCCTCTTTTTGAAGAGTAGGCACAGTTTACTTCGATAAGAGTCGTGACAAAATGCATATACCACCGGGTTGACAAAGGTGACTACCTTAGCCATAAAACATGCCAACGTTATAACCAACGGCGGTATGTTTTTACCGCGGTTAAATATAGAGAAAACTGCGATGACACCGTATGGAGTCCAACTGGTTAAAAACAATCCGACGCATAAACCGCCGATGTACGACATTTTCAATTGTTTTTTTATATTCTTGTTTTTGTTGGCCACTCTCAAAGTGACGGCGTCCCTGTGTAATTGGAGGTTGAGCTGGTTTCTGTAGCGACCAACCAGGCACGTCAGCATGCTGTAACAATATATCATGGATGTGGCAGGTAAGATAAAACCGCAGACGACCAAGACCAGCGCGTAGGATTTCGACAGCCAACGGTCGGAAAGATAGTCAAACGTACACGATACCATGTTTGTTTCCAGGGTGTAATTGCTCCAACCGATCAGGGGACAGACGGCGAGGAAAAAGCTGGGTAACCAGATAACAATCAGATTAGTGAAGATCGCTTTTTTACTGATCTTGTAGATGGTGCAACGGTACTGAAGGCGGTAGACGGACAGGTACCTCCATATTGAAATGGAAACAAGGCAGCCAATGGAAACCATCACAGTCATAGTTGAAAGAAAGCCATACAAATCACAACCTAAAAGAGAATTTTTAAAAATTATTATAATTACTAGCAAACATGTACGCACTTTGTTAAGCTTAAGGAGTCTAAAGAAGAAATTGAAATTCAGGGAATCTTGCTTAATCGGTGCCTAATAACTATGGATAAAATTTGATGCACGTTTAATTTGAAAATAGAGAAAAGCCATGAATAGGATGCAAATATTTTTTATTATTTTTTTTTTTTAACTTTGGTCTTAAATTTTTCCTGTAAAATATCCTTCATCAGAAACGGAAATTCTTTCATCAGTAAAAATTACGTTCATTTTTTTTTGTCCTTTTATACACTTGTTGTTGCAGCGCTCGCTTGCTGTCATTGAACGGTGTGTTTGAAAAAGGTTATTTATTATGCTTCTAAAAGCACAGTGCATGCTGGGAAGTATAGTGAGAATGGAAAAGTTCTGCAGGTATTTTTATTAATATGAAACAGCCCCGTTTCTGATGAAGGGTATTTAAGATCAAAGTTTTTTTTTTAATTAATGCACACATATATGCATCTATTTCATGACTTATTTTAGCTAAATTTTAAAATTTTAAATTTTAAATTTAAAACTTGCTAGAAAATTTTTTTCCATTCCAAATACAAATCTGATAAATTTTAATTTTGAAATGGGATATTGTATCCATATTATGCCCCATACGGCACAATCACGTTGACACACCGGTTCCCGTTAGATCACCGAAGTTGAACGACGGTGAGCTTGGTCAGTACTAAAATGGGTGACTATTGTGGAATACCAGGTGCTGTATGTGCTCTCCGATGATCTCGGCATTGTTTCCAGTCGTCCTGAACTTCTTTTTGCCACTGGAATCAAGCAGTGTCGATTCAGGATAAGTGTGGTTAGGATTGCGCAACCCTTGCTTCACAATTACACGCGCAACCACCCTTACAGGGTTTCTCCAATGTCTCTCATAAAGGATGGAGGCCATAATTCCCCGTAAAATATTTTTAAATACTAAAAGAAAATTTATATTTGAGGAATATTCATCAATTGATGTCTAATAACTTTTGTTAAAATTGCACAAAAATCGGAGGTATCTAAATATTCACAAATGGCTTGAACTTCCTTCTTACAAAACAAAATTAAACTAAATATAGTCAACATTAACCATCTTTACGCTCATCAACTGTGTTCCAAAGTTACGTTTGTTTAATATTTGGAATCTTTTTTTTTTTAGAATTTTATTTTGGAATTATTTTGGAATCTTTTTTTTTTAGAATTTTATTTTGGAATTATTTTGGAATCTTTTTTTTTTAGAATTTTATTTTGGAATTATTTTGGAATCTTTTTTTTAGAATTTTATTTTGGAATTATTTTGGAATCTAGTTTTTTTTAGAATTTTATTTTGGAATTATTTTGGAATCTTTTTTTTTTTAGAATTTTATTTTGGAATTATTTTGGAATCTTTTTTTTTAGAATTTTATTTTGGAATTATTTTGGAATCTATTTTTTTTTTAGAATTTTATTTTGGAATTATTTTGGAATCTTTTTTTTTTTAGAATTTTATTTTGGAATTATTTTGGAATCTTTTTTTTTAGAATTTTATTTTGGAATTATTTTGGAATCTTTTTTTTTTAGAATTTTATTTTGGAATTATTTTGGAATCTTTTTTTTTTTTTAGAATTTTATTTTGGAATTATTTTGGAATCTATTTTTTTTTAGAATTTTATTTTGGAATTATTTTGGAATCTATTTTTTTTTAGCATTTTATTTTGGAATTATTTTGGAATCTATTTTTTTTTAGAATTTTATTTTGGAATTATTTTGGAATCTATTTTTTTTTTAGAATTTTATTTTGGAATTATTTTGGAATCTATTTTTTTTTTAGAATTTTATTTTGGAATTATTTTGGAATCTTTTTTTTTTAGAATTTTATTTTGGAATTATTTTGGAATCTATTTTTTTTTAGAATTTTATTTTGGAATTATTTTGGAATCTTTTTTTTTTAGAATTTTATTTTGGAATTATTTTGGAATCTATTTTTTGTTTTTTCGAGTTAAGTTAAGAATATTTCTATTTATTTTCAGATAATTAACTGGGATGTCAACTAAAGAAAAATGAATATTTTCGACATCTCCTTAATTTTCTTTTTATTTATTTACTAGCAAAGTTACTCTGTGTTGCCCGGGTTCGAGTGTGGGGTAGTATCATACGCAACAAAATATATTAAGGAGAGTTTACAAAAACAACAACCTTGATGTAATAAGCTTGATATCTTAATCACTAAGCTTTTCATCTTAGGGTTAGAGTAAGGATTAATACTCTTAAAATAATGCTTATAAATAGATAAATTTCATTGTGCAACATGTGGTAAAATGGTTTTAGCTCCTTTAAGAAGGCAGCTGTGAACACATGATAGGCTGTCTAGTATATATATATATATATATATATATATATATATATATATATATATATATATATATATATATATATATATGAGTATGTGAAAGGATAAAAATAATCCGACGGTATGAAATTAAAAATGGAAAAGCGGAAGACCTTTTCGCTCAACGTTTCGCCCAACTTTCACGTGGGCTTTGCCAAGAGCGGACGAAGAATACAAAAATGACAAAAGACGTCATTTTGTCATTTTTGTATTCTTCGTCCGCTCTTGACAAAGCCCACGTGAAATTTGGGCGAAACGTTGAGCGAAAAGGTCTTCCGCTTTTCCATTTTTAATTTCATATATATATATATATATATATATATATATATATATATATATATATATATATATATATATATATATATATAGGCGAGTCAATGAAAAATAGTTAGACCTGTAAATGGAAACAGATCAATATCTTCAGTTGTTCAGAACAAGGAGCATTTAGTAAATAAAAATATTTATTCTTCTTCTCTTTCAATTGCATTCCTTAAGCACGGCTTTTCAAAGATTAAAATCTTATCATAAGAGGAAGTAGAGATTGATAAGTTGAGAGATAAGAACAGTCAATATTCAAAATTTGGGAAAAGTTTGTTTTTTTAAAGTTCTTTTTAAAAGGTTTTTAAAAGTTCAAACCTTTTAAAAATTAACTTTTTTAAAAAACTTTTTCCAAATTTTGAATATTAACTGTTCTTATCTGTCAACTTATCAATCTCTACTTCCTCTGATGATAATATTTTAATCTTTGAAGGGAGGGGAGGGAGATAAGTAGATCGAAATAAATAGAGAGGGGGTATAAAGATGGTGAGAAAGAGAGAGAGAGAGAACTTTTAAAAGAAAGATGTTACACAAGCTTTTTTACCCTTCTATTTACTCCTCCCGTGCAACGCTAGATAGCCATGCAAGTAAATAAATAAAGAAGAGACGTTTTCGTTTTATTTAAGTAAAAAATATTTCGTTGTCGATGACAATTACTTTTACGGAAGAAGAAAAGAGTCAATTTTTTTTCTTAATATTGTCTGTTTGTATGTGTGTCCGAACTCTGAAACTATACAAGACACACTCACAAAGCTGATATATTCTTTTTCAGCATTGCCTCGGGAGGAACATGGACACATTTTATTGTAATATTTGTTCTTTGGGGAGTCAACATTTATTAAGAAAAAAATTGCCGCTTTTCAGAGGCAATTTTTTTGTTCATATTATTAGACATTTATTTAATATTTATTTCAAGAGGGATATTATGATAAACAGAATGAATAATTGTATTTAACATATACCATACCTACTTTTCCATACATCCATTGGCCGTTGAACGTCGATGTGGCCACCAGCAGGGCACACGATGACATGAGAATATCGCTAAATGACATGCTTATCAGTAATGAAGAGAACCGCGTTCGGAGAGTTCGGAACCTAAAATGGCGGGAAGATAAAACAAAAACAATGAATTTCGAAAACAACATGGCGGACAGAAAGACGTCAAACGAAAGACACGTGTATGTACAGAAAATAAAACAACAATTCAGAATCACTTATAGACGGAAAATAATATAAAAATGTCTCGACATAAAAGAAAACAGAACGTTGAATGGATGTTTACCGAATAGATGTCACCCTCGCCAACCGGAATAAAAACAAAAAAGCGAAAAGGCACTCGGTATAGGCATTAACGAAACGAAAAAAGATTATGGCAATCTGAAAAGAGAAACGGTCAAGGGGAATTAAATGAACACTTTCTCTATTTTAAAGATATTTCTTTTTTTTTTTTAATATTTCTATCAAACTAAAGCAGGGAATTAACCATAAAGTATGTAAGCTATTAAATATAAGTAAATAACCTTTTTAATTAAGCAAATAAATTATAAATAATTAAGCAAGTAATTAACCTTATTAATTAACCTTATTGATAAATTAAATTATTAATTATTAATTTTTAATTAATTAACCTTATTAATTAAGCGAATAAATTATTCATAATTGAGCAAGTAATTAACCTTATTATTAACCTTATTGATTAATTAAATTATTAATCATTAATTTTTAATTAATTAACCTTATTAATTAAGCAAATAATTTATTCATAATTGAGCAAGTAATTAACCGTATTATTAACCTTATTAATTAACCTTATTAATTAATTATTAATTATTAATTAATTAACCTTATTAATTAAGCAAATACATTATTTATAATTAAACAAGTAATTAACCTTATTAATTAATTAATTATTAATTATTGATTATAAATTAATTTACCTTAATTAAGCAAATAAATTATTCATAATTGAGCAAGTAATTTACCTTATTAATTAACTTTATTAATTAACCTAATTAATTAATTAGTAAGTATTAATTATTAATTATTAATTAATTAACCTTATTAATTAAGCAAATAAATTATTAACGATTAAACAAGTAATTAAACTTATTAATTAACCTTATTGATTAATTTATTAATCAATTATTAATTATTAATTATTAATTATTTATTATTACTTAAGTAACCTTATTAATTAAGCAAATAAATTATTAATAATCAAGCACGTAATTAACTTTATTAAGTAACCTTTTTAATTAATTATTAATTATAAATTAATTAACTTTACTAATTAAGCAAATAAATTATTAATAATTAAGCAAGTAATAAACCTTATTAAGTAACCTTATTAATTAAACTTATTAATTTATCTTATTAATTAACCTTAATACTTAACCTTATTAATAACCTTACTAATTAAGCAAATAAATTATTTATAATTAAGCAAGTAATTAACCGTATTAATTAACCTTATTAATTAATTAATTAATTATGAATTATGAATTATGAATTACGAATTATTAATTATTAATTATTAATTATTAATTATTAATTATTAATTAATTAACCTGATTAATTAAGCAAATAAATTATTAATAATGAAGCAAGTTATTAACCTTATTAATTAACCTTATTAATTAACCTTAAAGAATGTAATCTATTAAATATGAGTAAGAGAAATAAAACATCATTCTCCTTAGCAGGACTCTATGCTTGATAGTTCAGGTTATAAAATCCATTTAATATAAAAGGGCCGGAATAAAAACAAAAAAACAAAACAAAAATACCTTCAAGTATAGGCATTAACGAAACGAAAAAAGATAAGGAGAGGGCGCAATCTGAAAGTATCTAAAGAAACGGTCAAGGGGAAGTAAATGCACACTTTCTCTATTTTTAAAGATATTTATATTTTTTGTTTAATATTTCTTTTCTTTTTTTAAATATTTCTATTTTTTTTAAATATTTCTATCAAACTGAAGCAGGAAAATAACCTTAAAGAATTTAAGCTATAAAATGAAAATATGGAACATAAAAAATCATTCTCATTAGCAGGACTCTATGCTTGATAGCTCAGGTTACAGAATCCCCTGAATATGATTTACTTCATGAAGATGATTTTCATTGTTGACTTTCAAGAAATACCAGAATTAATAGAAATGTTATAAAGTATATAAATTTAGAATTAGTGAAAATTCAAATAATTCATATTCATATCTTTTATAAATATAAATTATTAATAATATAGGTGAATGTTAAGAAGGGAAAACTAAGGGGTAACTAATGGTACGAAAAACAGTTATAGGGTTAAGAGAGGCGATAGGAAGAGGAAAAGGGCTATCTGAGTATTTGGTGGGAGTTTTTCATTTGACATTACAAATTATACTTTCTCTTATGCTTACAGTTAGTTATAATTTCACGTTTTACATTAATAAGGAGAAGTGTAATATCCATTACCATAAAAGCTTCAGAGATGCATAAAGCACACGTCTTAGATCTAAGTTTATAAGAGGTTGGTTTTCTCAAGATTGATCAATTTAATGTATGTGGGATACTTCTGCTGTTGAGTTTTATTATAAGGGTTTAAGAGTTAAGATAATTTTTATTTTGGCTATTAAATGAACTTATATAGGTAGATACACGTTCTTTGAGTAAAGTAGAAGAGGAACTTATATAAATATAATACTTATATCTGGAGTTTGACATATTTTCATCGTTAGATATATTGTTATCATTGTTAGAATTAATAGTTTGAGAGCTATTATCATTGGAAATATAAAGTGGGGGTACTGAGTAATGATGACATCTAAATACCTAAAATGGAGGGAATTGGTACCTAAAATGGAGAAAATTTCCTCAGCCGGAATTAACGGAGGTCGATTAGGTGACACTGAAGTGGATGCATGTGTATATTGATCGGAGCTATTTATAGAGGTTTAACAATAGTCCATTAATTATGTTTAATGTTAATTAGAGAACTTGCAATAGTATCCAGCGGGGTAGACCTACAAGGGGAAAGAGTGGAAATACGGGTCAGTATGAGCCTTTGCCCTTTGACAGGACAGGCATACACGATTATATTATTTTGTTTCGTCAATACCTATCAACGAGTGCCTTTTTTCCGGTTTGTTCTCACAAACGGGAACAAAAAAGGCACTCTAACCCTAACCCTAATCCGTTCATTAACCGTTCTGTTTTCTTAGATATCGAAACATGTTCATAAGATAAGAAAGTATGCGGTGCATGTTACTGCTGAAAATCATCTTTTGACTACATATTATTATTATTATTATTATTATTATTATTATTATTATTATTATTATTATTATTATCATTATTATTATTATCATTATTATTATAATTATTATTATTATTATTATTATTATCATTATTATTATAATTATTATTATCATTATTATTATAATTAATATTATTATTATTATTATTATCATTATTATTATAATCATTATTATTATTATTATTATTATTATCATTATTATTATAATTATTATTATCATTATTATTATAATTATTATTATTATTATTATTATTATTATTATTATTATTATTATTATTATTATTCATGAAAAATATATAAAAATGACTTTATTTAATTCTATTTTACAAGTGGAATATTCTTATAAGTGGAATATGAACACTTCATCATAAAAAATCAGTAAAAGCGCTGGTGTCCGCCTAAAATTATTTTTTTAAAATCAAACCTTGTAAAATAATCATTTTAAACCTCTTTTTACTATACACTCATTAGTCATTCATAAGATATTTACCCTCTGATGAAATAACTTTCTAATTTCGAAATGTCCGTGTATAAGGCCTTACGACTCTTCCAATTGAACATACATTTTTATATATTTATAAACAATAATTATATATATATATATATATATATATATATATATATATATATATATATATATATATATATATATATATATATATATATATATATATATGCTCTCTACCTATGGATGAAACGCTGTGGTGGAGGAAATAACGGTTTCTCCTTGCATAAGGCAATACTCTTTCATAAAATACAGTTCTCTTAGATTACCGGTAACGTGAGGAAATTATATAAACAAATAAAATCATGTAGTGCTATAATTTCTTCTACTATCAATTATAATAATAAAAATATTAAATTATAATAATAAAACATATTAAATTATAATAATAAAAAATATTAAATTATAATAATAAAAATATTAAATTATAATAATAAAAAATATTAAATTATAATAATAAAAAATATTAAATTATAATAATAAAAATATTAAATTATAATAATAAAAAATATTAAATTATAATAATAAAAAATATTAAATTATAATAATAAAATGTGTTAAATTATAATAATAAAAAATGTTAAATTATAATCATAAAAAATATTAAATACTAATAATAAAAAATGTTAAATTATAATAATAAAAACTTTTAAATTATAATAATAAAAAATATTAAATTATAATAATAAAAATATTAAATTATAATAATAAAAATATTAAATTATAATAATCAAAAATATTAAATGATAATAATAAAAATATTAAATTATAATAATAAAAACTATTAAATTATAATAATAAAAATATTAAATTATGATAATAAAAAATATTAAATTATAATAATAAAAAATATGAAATTATAATAATAAAAATATTAAATTATAATAATAAAAACTATTAAATTATAATAATGAAAAAATATTAAATTATAATAATAATAAATATTAAATTATAATAATGAAAAAATATTAAATTATAATAATAATAAATATTAAATTATAATAATAAAAAAATATTAAATTATAACTATAAAAAATATTGGATTATAATAATAAAAAATATTTTAAAAAACTACATCGTTTTATGCTTAAAATACCGCCCATCATTTTCAAAATACATTTCTAGGAGCATACATGGAATACCAAACTCTCTCTCTCCCTCCCTCTCCCTCCCTCTCTCTCTCTCTCTCTCTCTCTCTCTCTCTCTCTGTCTAAAGCAATTGCAAACGCAGGCTGCTCAGGCCAGGACAGAAAAACTGCCCCCTAGAATTGCAAAATCGATTCCCTCGTATATGAAGCCACCGTCACAAACCAGACTAGGGTAGTGCAGAAAAATATATTGGCATGACGCAGGGAAGCTTCCAGCAAAGATTATATGCACACAGAAACACCTTCAAATACAAAAACAAAGCAAATACGGCATTCGCGACCCGGATATGGCAACATAAAGATGAAAGGCACCCTTCACCATCAAATGGAAAGTAATTGAGAGAAGACCATCCTTCTCTCCAGCCATGAATAGATGTCCTCTGTGTGACGCTGAAAAATACCATATATTAAGGACCATCATTGACCCAAATACAGTCTGTTTGAATATTTGAGATTAAATCTTATGGGATGCATCCACAGGAGACAAGCACTACTCATAAATTGGACTTGCCGATCACATAAAAGCCTAGCTACACCCCCTTCTACCAAATATATAACCCCATAATTGCCTCATTAAATACCGACCTCCACTCCGGAAAATTTTCCCAACTATCGCCCCCATAAATATAAATAAAATTAAAAACTACGAAACAATACCTTAATCAACCCATATCCACACTACTTTTCGAGAGCAATAATCATAACCTTCCAAAAAATATTTCTCCAGTCATTAAGAGGGTAACACCCCCATTTCACAACATTATTATTACTCCCATAAGTCCCCATAGGTCATAATGCTAATCTCGCATATCTCCCAAACAGATCCAATTTTGCCGACCCAATCCTTACTCTTATCTCTAAACCAGGTTTAATCAGCATACCAATTTTATCACCTTCATAAGGATTCACTATACCTTAGTTAATAGTGTATTATTTGTTCTGTTGTCCTGAGATCATCCTCCCAGGAATTACATCCTGGTTCGGGTGGGGGTATATTACGCCAACAATACATTTTCAAAATCTGCTGTTTATTAGCAAACTCAACACTTGCATTATATATATTAGCAGAACTATGTGAGTAAAGAGAGCATGTGTTTAATTAGTTT